>JAKZZE010000033.1:0-568200 GCA_024220505.1 Rhizopus arrhizus | reverse complement strand
GCCGGATTAGTGGCGGCTAAACTTGTAGCACAGAAGCGCTGTTATCAAATATTGAGTTTATGACATGCGTTGACTTGTGCCTTGTGTCATTGTCATACTGAAACGAGAGATTACGACGTTTTAGACTACTATACGCTAGGCTTTTGTGGTATGAAGTAAGCGAAATATATGTGTATATTTATGAGTTCATTATACCATCGTATACCTGACACACATATTCTGGTCCTCAATATCTAATACAGCCTTAAAACATAACAGAGCAGCCAGCATGCTTCATTGTTTGATCACCGTGAAAAAATCGCTCAGGTTGCTCGACTTGCTTTCAATATTAGTGTATACTATCTGCATCCATAATGTTCATATTTGTTTCATTGCTAAAGATAGCAGACTTCCAGCCCTCTATAGTATACAATGGCTTATTGTGATACCACATTCATCGCTTTTTCCGACTTATACAGCTGATGAAATTCTTCGATTCCTTACTTCCGGACTCAAAATCTAGCTTCCTACTGTGCCTTTAGACTGACAGTCTGCTAACACTGTATCTTAAGGTCCTCAAAATGTGCTGAGCATCAGGAACTGTGTGTAGCGGACCTTGTCCAAGCTCTAGGTTGATGACTGAACTAATAACTTTTCAGGCTAATAGCGGAATACCTTCATGATCACAAGACATTAAGTTTCTTTCTTCCCTCTTTCTCCTGTTGATTGTCCATTTAGAGATCCTTGTTACTCTAGAAATATCTGCTGTCGTACGAACTAGGCGTGTTCGAGATCTCAGAGTTTCGTTTTTACAGTTGCTTATTTTCTTAAACATATAAGGCTAGTACTTTGTTATAGTGAATAGGGTAAAAACAAAAGGGGGGACTCAATGGGAAATACAAAATAAGTACAGTTTTATATATTTTTTAAGAGCTACTAAAATTTACTAATATGCTGTGAAATCTGAAAGCAAACGGGAGAGATATGGGGAAAATTGAAAGAAGGCTAGACAAGCACTACATTTTTGGCGAAAATTGAAATATGCAAAAAATCACTAAAAATGACCTTATGCCTGGGGGATGTCCGGCACAGTTCCGGTTTACATAACATAATGTATATTTTGGACTGTCTTTCAGATGGTATATGCCACAAAAGTCGCAGACATATGGCGGAGATACAATGTTGATTTTAATTTTTGTGCACCAGTTTTGTCCGCTACTGTAGATATCAAACAGTGTGCATCCAGTGTGTCTGTCATCACTCCAATCACTCTGATCATTCCGAAAGTAAGCGTGTAAACCACAGGGTTTCAGGATATAACCATATTAGAGAAAGAAAAAAAAAAAAGCAATTTATGACGATGTCAAACCTCTGTGGCCCAAGTGGATACTATATCAGCTCGTCAACCATACGTCGACTAATTCAAACCAGGTTATGAAACTATCACTTTACAAAAAAAATGGAAAGGCGAAAGAAAGAGAAAGAAATTGAAAATCTCCTTCCCTTTAATAGTGCGGGATTACAAATATTGTAGAAATTTATGCTTTTCCCTGTCACAAAATTTTTATTCAAATCAGACGGTCACAGACACTCCTAATTTTTCTTTTCAAGCACTTGGCCAAGTAAATAAGCAGCAGGGATAATTCATCTAATGAGGCTTCGTCTGTCAAAGGTGAAACGCACTGTCTAGCGTGTTCTGACTTATTTTTGTGGCTATGGTTTAAGGTTTTTGTTTTGTTAACATCTGATAAATTTATATACAAGCAGCCAATAACCGATTAGGAGCAAAAATAGCGCACAAAAATGGTATCATACTCACCAATAATAACTATCGATTATGGAATTGCGTGATTTCTGTCAGTTATTGTGTTATCGTTACGTTTTCGCCGTCCACTTCATATCGTTTATAAATACCGTGGACTAATTTTTCATTCTTTTTTTTTTGCTTTATTATCTTTCTCATTTATTCTTTTTTTCTGCTACTCACACTATGTCTGATTATATCTCGAACCTTATGTTGAAATTGTCTCCCACGATAACTCTAGTGAGTTTTGTAGAGCCGTTTGTTGAAATCAGTAGTCGTACACGTTCGCGTGAAGGTAACTTAATTATTTGGCATCCATAAATATCTGACATTTCTTTTAGATGAAGCTGAACATATCGTACGCCCCGTCAATGCTTTGTCCATATTGGATCGTCAACGGTATTTTAACTCCCAAGGTACATTTGCGAAATACTTTGTATATAAACATTAAATGAATAATTTATAGGCCTCTATGGGAGTTGAGGAGTTTGTGAACTGCTCATCTGATGCTAATGCAACAAACATTCACGATATATTTCAGCATATCCTTGGATGCGTTTATGACGGTGCCAGTGATCAATTATCTCCTGCATTTGTAGATAACGTATGTAAAGCAGTTCCTGGTGAAGTCAGTGTTTCCACAGACATCGACTCCTTTGCATATGTTAGTCATGATGTACCACTTAGAAACTCCTGTGGCCTTATTGTCAGGCCATTATATCAAGTAGTTACCATGTCGGATACTGGTGTAACTTGGTCTCACGATGTTTATACCAAGAATGTCAGTGTTGGCGTCCACAGGATCCCTAACGTGCAGCTTTTAAAGACTGAAAAACTTCAGGTATATCATCTACTTTTAAGGTGCAACAATTTAACAAATGCTTATAGGTTTGTATTTGTTTCCCTCGTATTTACCAGGAGCTGCTACAACCGAAGGTGTAAGTCCATCATATCATGTACCCAGTCACTATCATGTTCAGTTAGTGGACCTTGTTCTCCTTCCGGCTTTGGGTGTAGTCTTTGATACTTCAGTGGTGCCTGTACCTCTAGATTATGAGTCTGCTGCTCATTCCGGTATGGGAAAAAGCATGGACATTAGCATGAAGAGTTTGCTAGGCTAGACGAAGCAATGAGAGTATTCTATCGCATAATCCAGGCTTAAATTCTGTTTTTGGTGATTTCTTTTTGTAACCTGGGGGAATGGCATAAAATCTCGATTTTCTGGGGATGGACATTTATTGATGCTTGGCTTCCCAAGGTTTGTATGGGATCGTGTTGACCTACAGAACTTTTATTGGACTTAGGAGTCAACTTTGGATGTCCTCAGCACGGTGTTTCTGGCATTTGGTCCACAGGTGATAGTAGAACCCTTTCGCGCTATAATAGAGAAGTTTATTGGTTCAAAAGAAAGCTTTGTTTAAGAAAGTATCGACATGATCCTTTTTGTGATCACTTGGGTATTGGTGGCTTTAGGTATTCAAGTTCAAAATCTGATTTTATCAGGGTCACTGCATACTCTCATTCAAAAGAACCGTTTTATCGCCGGTCTGCTATGGGTGAAAGGACATGGAGAAGACTTCCAACGGATGAAGTACTTAAAGTTTCACCACACTTTATCAAGCATGTAGTAAGTAAACAATTTATATAGTATACCAGACTTAAGCGTCTAATGATATATAGAAAAAAATAAAACACTGCTTAGCATTAATGAAGTCCAAATCTTATGGAGTGCGACTCGAGGTGCGCATTTACGGCAAATAACTGGACACTTTATACTACCGTACTATGAAATTGGCCAAGTACGTATTTGTCATAGCATATGCAAATATTCTAACGTCGTTTTTTTAGAGATGAACTTCCAGTCCACATTAATTGGTACAATCCCATGCTATTTGGTCGTTTGTAGAGAACCGTTTAGATGCGCTTGTTGCAATAGCCAAGAACTTCCACAGCCAAGCAGAGACAAGGTATACAGCAAGCCAACTCACAGGTGTGGCTTTCGTTGCGTTTATGCTGTCGTCGCTAGTACATCGACCGTCCCAATCGTAACTGGTGGCTTCCCTTCGCTGACCAACTGAAAGCCCACCGGTGCCGCAAGTCAATGGCTTTGTTTGTACCTGGTCTCTTCACGTTATCTAAAGATAACACTCGCTGGTCCTGTGCAGTAAGCTTAAAGCAGCATCTACACGGTGTCTTGCATAGGGACGTCTGAACAAGATGACTCCTGATCTGCAGATACTCTTGAACTGCCTAAATGGCATTACAATGCGCCCACCAATATAAGAATGAAAGAAGTGGAAACAAGTATAAACTTTGATCTTAATTTATATTGCTCCATACATAGATCTTTCTAACAAAGAAAATTACTACTGGAACCGTGCTGTGCTCTTTATAAGCCATTATGGCTTAACCGATGCTTCTGTAGAGCCTTTTGTCAATTGATTGATGCACGAAGTTATTTCCAAATTTTCGAAAGGACCAAATACTGCAAGGACAAAGAGTCATTCAAAAGCTGCAAGCGTATGGCTCAAACTTCTTTCGTGATAAAAATTATATAAAAGACATTAATAAGGTACTATAGTAAATCTGTGATCTTTTTTTTATATTAACTTCTTATGGACGGTCATTACAATATCATCAAGTCTGCTCATACAAGACGACAAATAGAAAACCTACTTCTCCCCAGCTACAATGAAATATTAAGTAACACCGAGTCTGTTGCTTTCCAACACCCTTTAAGCTCATGGAAATTAATTCAGTCTCGGGCGTGTTATGTAGTTTTATGCCTAAATAATCCACATTTGCAATCAGACCTCAAACAGATTTCGTCAAGCCATGCTAAATATATATTTAGCAAGTTTTATGTTTATACCAAGAATTGCAAAGGACAGAAAATATGGACTGTAAGCAAAGGGCTACTCTTTTATGAAATTTAACTTTTTATTTATTTATATTATGTCTTTTTATGTACAATATGCAAAAAAATAAACATCCTTTAAAATGTACTATTCCTTTCTAAAAACTTTAATTATCTGTTTATTTTACGGCGATTGTTTAAGTTGAAGAAATATCTCGCTAACCGTCGTAATACCAGCATAATATATTATCCAAAGAAGGGCCTTGTTAACTTTTTTAGGTAAAATTGCTGTTTGCCTGAAGATTCACTGGACATTCATACCTACTACTATGTTGCATTACTGATACAGTATTCATACAAATAGGATGGTTCTGGTATGAGCTTTTATAAAGCGGGCACTTATATCAGACATATAGGGAACTGTGCTACTTCGCATTATATAAAATTATAAATTTCATCAAATTTTTGACAATGCAATATCCTTTTGTTTTGGGAGTAGCTGTTATGAACGTAGTTACTTCTATACGATGCCAGAAGATGAACAAGTATAACCGTCCTTTTTACAATATGAATATTTTTTGTCAGAGCAAAAGATCTATGCTAACTATCAGTTTTGACATGTCAATAAGATACAGTCTTATCATTCTGGACTAAATCTTTACAAATGAGTTTGAATAAGAATAGATCCTGATAATTCTCACTGCCCTAAACAGCCAAGCTTCACTTTCATCTCAACAGTTGTTTATTAACATCAGTTTATAAAATTTTTCGTATACATGTCAATCATATCGGTCGTAACTACTCTTTGTCATCTAATCTCAGGTCTTGCTCAACTAATATAAATAGCCTTGAAATCTTTTTTTAATAAAAGTATTCCACGTTATAACTATCGTTTGGTCTCGTTTGTTCTTCTTTGTCCTATTTTTATACTTAAAACACTTTACTACCTATCGGCGTAAAGTCCCACAGCATATCTTTCTGGTTGTATGTCCTACTGCAGCCAAGTTTCCGTGTATCAACTCCGAGAGTTGAAAGAGATGAGTATGAAAATTTAATGATTTGGCTTTCAACTAGCCTAAAGTATTACCAATGGCTATATGGATATATTTAAGTTGTCAAAAGACATTATGGAAGATCACATAGCATACTTGACTAAAACTATGCTCATTTTTCATTATGTATGTAATCAAATGCAACTTCAAAATCCCTTGCCATTTTTTGTTTGCTAAATATTATAAGCTATTCTTTATCGTTACATCAAAATTTATGTTGATGGAAATACTATTTTGCATCAAAAGTATACTATTAGACAACTGCTAATCTTGACCGTAAGTTTGACCCTGAGAGCAACAGTATCCTCGCAAATTTAGCCAATGCTGATATTTACATGCGCTAAATCGCGTTTATTGTAGATTTCTCATGTTGTCTAATTTTTTGATTACTCGGACTACGAGAAATAACCTCAAAGTCGATTTTTGATAAACCCATTCAGCACTTGGAATCCTTATTGTGCTCTTATTGTTTACGTACTATATTCTTTATGCTTTAAGCATCTACTTGACAAAAATACATGCCTATCATCGTTCCTTGGTATGCCATGAAGATAATAACTAACATATATACACTGTTTTCCCTATATGTTCCAACCTTCGAATGTCTTTTTTCAGTTATTAAGTTGATGTACTTGTCAGGGTTTAAATATTTAACAGGTTCAATCAGTCCCAAAAGCGTTTATTAATAAGTCTACACATACGTGTTTAATTTCCTAGCTGTTAAGTTTTACATCATTTAGGTTTGCATCGTACTATGCAATTGAAAAAGCATAAAGTTGCCTATACTGAGACATGCGCTACTTAATTTCGAAGACAAGAAAGCCCCAAGTCCAAGCCTAGAAGCACAGACACATCTCCTAATAGGAGGGCCAACCCAACTTTCACCATATATCAGGCAATCCTTATCACAAAATGAGTTGACAGATGGCCATTACGTTATGCTCTGTATGAGAGCTTTAGATGCTTGGTTATTGCTCCTTCACTCTTCTCATAGTAACTCTGTATATTTTCCTTCCCACCAAACTAAAAATATTTCTAGGTATGCCATTGATGGATACTATAGAAGTTGTCCGGCTTCAAGCGAGGCGATTGACCGCGGTAGATAGTAATGTAAAATATCCGGCTTGTTTATGATCTGCAATCAACAGAGATAACCCCTAGTTTAACATCCTATCTGCCTTCCTTTTTACGAAGAAAAGGTAAAATTCTAATTCATTATTAAAATTGGAGCGAAGAAGCATTTGTTTAACGACGGCTTGGCGAAACTCATAATTTTATTGCTTAGAACACTTTAAATTTAGCTTCGCCTGTTACATGTGCCGATAAAGCATTGCCGAATATTGATTATTTATTTTGTAGTAATTTCGTCGGTCCATAGACAGATTAACAAAATTGCATTTATCTCCACGGCTATGCACGTGATATGCATGAAACTTGCACCAAAGATGTAGAAAAAAATTAGCTTTTTGCCGGTATAATTTTTGCAAACATCAAAAAAGTTTTCGCGAAGATATTCAAAGTTTTGCTCAAACTTCTAATTTCTGAGTTTAAATCAATTTAACAATAGAGCCGCTCTGCTAGTTTTTAGCAGAAAAGTAGTTGTCAACATGCTAAATTTGTTCTAAATCATTCATGTTGGCTTCGACACGTATATGCAAGAGCTTATGAAGTACTATATAAGTAAATATATTCTTCTAAAACATTGAGATGAAACAACTAATTATGTTTCAAAATGGTAGGAGGTCTTAAATTTTGCGAAATCTTATACGCGATGGGAAAAGAAACAACGAATTTGAGTAAATGCTACACATATATAGGTAATATCGGAACAAGAATAAAATATATATAGTATAAAAACTTATCTTTCAGAAAGAAAGTTTGCTTTTGGTAAAGAATGCTGACATTGATATCATCTCTAATGGTTGGTGGTAAATCACATCCATTTGTGAGCATAAAGTAAGTCATAGACCAATAGAGGCCTTTACATATGTTGTTATTTTTCATTGTTCCAGTAAAAATTAATAAAACAATCAGTTTACTTGAAAATTAAAACGGTGTGCTTGTATCCGTTTATTTTAACTGTCTTCGAGCAAAAGGTGAACAAAGCTTCTTTATACTTTTATTACTTTTAGAAGAAACACGTATCTATTAATTATAATGTAACAGCATGTGTACATTTATAAAGACTCTTCGTTAGGTTAATGTTTTCATTTGAATAAGGAGACTTAATAGCTATTCTTTTACTACTCCCAGTTTTTTGGTTTCATCTTTTCCAGAAGAAACTGTTTTGTTACGTTCTCTTACATGCGTCAGATGGTCTAAACCTAGGCCCACAGGTTATCTTCCTATTATTAACTTTTTTTAAATAAAGCAATCGCAAAAAGCTTTTGGTTCGTCATTTTTTGACATATTGTTCTATTCTAGCATACTTTAGCTATGTCTTATCTTCAAGTTTTAAGAACCTAAAACAGTGAATTCTTTCCCAAGGGTTTCTTACAGCCTTTTCCCTATTACTCGGTCATGACTAGTTCTACTCCTTTAACTCACTACAAGCTGTTCTAATATAGCTCCTGATGCAATGAGACATAAATGAAAAATAGATCTACTTAAGAAATAATTATAAACAGTCCACTTGCATAACCAGGAACAAGTCGTAAGTGTTGTAAACATAGTTATTTTCTATATGATATCAGTTGTATTAAAATAAATAACGATACACAAAAGATTAAACTATTATTGAACAATTCCACACTTTTCCAAATTTAGAACAATAAAATCAATATCTGTCATCCTAGAGAGTCTAATCAATTGTCAACCCCAAAAGTAATTAGATCAAAAATAATGGACTGGTTATTATTTTTATTGTTCAATTTCAGATGCATATATTAGAATATCGACAAGCTTTAGCTTAATCATTGGTTCTTCAGCACGACATCGTGACCGAGTCTATATCTTTTATATCTACGCTCACAAAGAATATAAATAGATGCCAACTTTTTATCCATAAAGCGAGGCCTTTTCGCAATATAAAGAAATCTGCAATAAAGAAGGATTTTAATTTTATATTGCTGCTATTGTTTTTTTGTTTAATTTTTTATTTAATCTTGCGATTAAAACAGTAAGATCAAAGTTTATTCATACTAAATCCACATCTATAATTAATTAAAGTCTATTGAAAGGGACTTAATTGAGACGCCATGAAAAGGATGCAAAAAGTAGATGCATCAGTATTAAATAAGGACAGGTCTTTCAACATTTCGTCAAATTTTTTAGTCTTCTAATTTTGCGGCTTGACACATACGTCAATAGGATATAGTCTTAATATTCTCGACAGAATATTTTACAAATGAGTTTGAATAAGAATAGATTCTGATAATCCTCACTGCCCTAAACAGCCAAGCTTCACTTTCATCTCAACAGTTGTTTATTGACATCAGTTTATAAAATTTTTCGTATACATGTCAAATCATATCGGTCGTAACTATTCTTTGTCATCTAATCTCAGGTCTTGCTCAATTAATACAAATAGCCTTGAAATCTTTTTTTAATAAAAGTATTCGACTTTAGAACTATTGTTCGGTCCCTTCGACTCTTCAGTATCCTCTTCTTATATTTAAAACGCGTTGTAGTTTACAAACCTTGCCTTCAGAGCTAAAATGTCAATCCTTTAACAATTGATTGCAATACAGTTTCCCAAAAATGACCGACTGTAACGGAAGATACATATTTTAAAGCATGAATACGCACCGCACAATAATACTAATCAAACGACAAAATTTTTTCGTTTCATAACGCCGATAGCATCACAACATAAATTCAATAAAAGAAAAGGAAGTTCAACGGTTGATCCAAAAAAGTAGTAACCGGACAGGATACTGATGATTAGTAAGGCGCTACTAGCTGACGAATGACGTCATAATTCCAGTGACCAATTTCAATGCTTAACACTATCCTCAAATTTGTCACCTACTATATTGGACACGGTCTATAAACATTTTTGGCCCTCTAATAATGCCGTTCACTGCAAAAATCTATCAAGGCTTTGGAACAAACAATCGACTACACAAATACAAAACGTAATTGATACAAACCTATTCGTACACATTTTCAAAAATACATAAAGTTACCATCTGCAGATAATAAACTGGACAGAAAGCCACAAAGACCTCTTACAAAACCACAACCACAACTGCAGTTTCAAACCATGCAAATAATCAGAGATCCAACCTTAACTTTAGTCATAGGCCAAATTATAGCTATAAGCATAGCCATAGGCACAAAAATAGTGGGCTATGTGTAAAAATGGCTTTATCCCATTTATAGAGCAAATAGGGTGCACTTAGTGTTGGTTATCACTCCGCTTAACTTTAGCCATAAGCCAAATTTTAGCTATAAGCCTAGCCATAGGCACCAAAATAGTGGGCTATGTGTAAAAATCAGTTTATACCATTTATAGAGCAAATGGGGTGCACCTAGTGTTCGTTATTACTCCGAAACGTAACCGGCCAACACTGAATTTCATATTTTTGCTATAGCCGTGACTCTAACTTTAGTTACCGTCAAGAAAAGTGCTCCAACCACAACTCCAAAATTAAGCGGGCAACCACAGGATTTTGGGGTTTAACCATGCAAATAATCAGAGATCCAACCTTAACTTTAGTCATAGGCCAAATTATAGCTATAAGCATAGCCATAGGCACAAAAATAGTGGGCTATGTGTAAAAATGGCTTTATCCCATTTATAGAGCAAATAGGGTGCACTTAGTGTTGGTTATCACTCCGCTTAACTTTAGCCATAAGCCAAATTTTAGCTATAAGCCTAGCCATAGGCACCAAAATAGTGGGCTATGTGTAAAAATCAGTTTATACCATTTATAGAGCAAATGGGGTGCACCTAGTGTTCGTTATTACTCCGAAACGTAACCGGCCAACACTGAATTTCATATTTTTGCTATAGCCGTGACTCTAACTTTAGTTACCGTCAAGAAAAGTGCTCCAACCACAACTCCAAAATTAAGCGGGCAACCACAGGATTTTGGGGTTTAACCATGCAAATAATCAGAGATCCAACCTTAACTTTAGTCATAGGCCAAATTATAGCTATAAGCATAGCCATAGGCACAAAAATAGTGGGCTATGTGTAAAAATGGCTTTATCCCATTTATAGAGCAAATAGGGTGCACTTAGTGTTGGTTATCACTCCGCTTAACTTTAGCCATAAGCCAAATTTTAGCTATAAGCCTAGCCATAGGCACCAAAATAGTGGGCTATGTGTAAAAATCAGTTTATACCATTTATAGAGCAAATGGGGTGCACCTAGTGTTCGTTATTACTCCGAAACGTAACCGGCCAACACTGAATTTCATATTTTTGCTATAGCCGTGACTCTAACTTTAGTTACCGTCAAGAAAAGTGCTCCAACCACAACTCCAAAATTAAGCGGGCAACCACAGGATTTTGGGGTTTAACCATGCAAATAATCAGAGATCCAACCTTAACTTTAGTCATAGGCCAAATTATAGCTATAAGCATAGCCATAGGCACAAAAATAGTGGGCTATGTGTAAAAATGGCTTTATCCCATTTATAGAGCAAATAGGGTGCACTTAGTGTTGGTTATCACTCCGCTTAACTTTAGCCATAAGCCAAATTTTAGCTATAAGCCTAGCCATAGGCACCAAAATAGTGGGCTATGTGTAAAAATCAGTTTATACCATTTATAGAGCAAATGGGGTGCACCTAGTGTTCGTTATTACTCCGAAACGTAACCGGCCAACACTGAATTTCATATTTTTGCTATAGCCGTGACTCTAACTTTAGTTACCGTCAAGAAAAGTGCTCCAACCACAACTCCAAAATTAAGCGGGCAACCACAGGATTTTGGGGTTTAACCATGCAAATAATCAGAGATCCAACCTTAACTTTAGTCATAGGCCAAATTATAGCTATAAGCATAGCCATAGGCACAAAAATAGTGGGCTATGTGTAAAAATGGCTTTATCCCATTTATAGAGCAAATAGGGTGCACTTAGTGTTGGTTATCACTCCGCTTAACTTTAGCCATAAGCCAAATTTTAGCTATAAGCCTAGCCATAGGCACCAAAATAGTGGGCTATGTGTAAAAATCAGTTTATACCATTTATAGAGCAAATGGGGTGCACCTAGTGTTCGTTATTACTCCGAAACGTAACCGGCCAACACTGAATTTCATATTTTTGCTATAGCCGTGACTCTAACTTTAGTTACCGTCAAGAAAAGTGCTCCAACCACAACTCCAAAATTAAGCGGGCAACCACAGGATTTTGGGGTTTAACCATGCAAATAATCAGAGATCCAACCTTAACTTTAGTCATAGGCCAAATTATAGCTATAAGCATAGCCATAGGCACAAAAATAGTGGGCTATGTGTAAAAATGGCTTTATCCCATTTATAGAGCAAATAGGGTGCACTTAGTGTTGGTTATCACTCCGCTTAACTTTAGCCATAAGCCAAATTTTAGCTATAAGCCTAGCCATAGGCACCAAAATAGTGGGCTATGTGTAAAAATCAGTTTATACCATTTATAGAGCAAATGGGGTGCACCTAGTGTTCGTTATTACTCCGAAACGTAACCGGCCAACACTGAATTTCATATTTTTGCTATAGCCGTGACTCTAACTTTAGTTACCGTCAAGAAAAGTGCTCCAACCACAACTCCAAAATTAAGCGGGCAACCACAGGATTTTGGGGTTTAACCATGCAAATAATCAGAGATCCAACCTTAACTTTAGTCATAGGCCAAATTATAGCTATAAGCATAGCCATAGGCACAAAAATAGTGGGCTATGTGTAAAAATGGCTTTATCCCATTTATAGAGCAAATAGGGTGCACTTAGTGTTGGTTATCACTCCGCTTAACTTTAGCCATAAGCCAAATTTTAGCTATAAGCCTAGCCATAGGCACCAAAATAGTGGGCTATGTGTAAAAATCAGTTTATACCATTTATAGAGCAAATGGGGTGCACCTAGTGTTCGTTATTACTCCGAAACGTAACCGGCCAACACTGAATTTCATATTTTTGCTATAGCCGTGACTCTAACTTTAGTTACCGTCAAGAAAAGTGCTCCAACCACAACTCCAAAATTAAGCGGGCAACCACAGGATTTTGGGGTTTAACCATGCAAATAATCAGAGATCCAACCTTAACTTTAGTCATAGGCCAAATTATAGCTATAAGCATAGCCATAGGCACAAAAATAGTGGGCTATGTGTAAAAATGGCTTTATCCCATTTATAGAGCAAATAGGGTGCACTTAGTGTTGGTTATCACTCCGCTTAACTTTAGCCATAAGCCAAATTTTAGCTATAAGCCTAGCCATAGGCACCAAAATAGTGGGCTATGTGTAAAAATCAGTTTATACCATTTATAGAGCAAATGGGGTGCACCTAGTGTTCGTTATTACTCCGAAACGTAACCGGCCAACACTGAATTTCATATTTTTGCTATAGCCGTGACTCTAACTTTAGTTACCGTCAAGAAAAGTGCTCCAACCACAACTCCAAAATTAAGCGGGCAACCACAGGATTTTGGGGTTTAACCATGCAAATAATCAGAGATCCAACCTTAACTTTAGTCATAGGCCAAATTATAGCTATAAGCATAGCCATAGGCACAAAAATAGTGGGCTATGTGTAAAAATGGCTTTATCCCATTTATAGAGCAAATAGGGTGCACTTAGTGTTGGTTATCACTCCGCTTAACTTTAGCCATAAGCCAAATTTTAGCTATAAGCCTAGCCATAGGCACCAAAATAGTGGGCTATGTGTAAAAATCAGTTTATACCATTTATAGAGCAAATGGGGTGCACCTAGTGTTCGTTATTACTCCGAAACGTAACCGGCCAACACTGAATTTCATATTTTTGCTATAGCCGTGACTCTAACTTTAGTTACCGTCAAGAAAAGTGCTCCAACCACAACTCCAAAATTAAGCGGGCAACCACAGGATTTTGGGGTTTAACCATGCAAATAATCAGAGATCCAACCTTAACTTTAGTCATAGGCCAAATTATAGCTATAAGCATAGCCATAGGCACAAAAATAGTGGGCTATGTGTAAAAATGGCTTTATCCCATTTATAGAGCAAATAGGGTGCACTTAGTGTTGGTTATCACTCCGCTTAACTTTAGCCATAAGCCAAATTTTAGCTATAAGCCTAGCCATAGGCACCAAAATAGTGGGCTATGTGTAAAAATCAGTTTATACCATTTATAGAGCAAATGGGGTGCACCTAGTGTTCGTTATTACTCCGAAACGTAACCGGCCAACACTGAATTTCATATTTTTGCTATAGCCGTGACTCTAACTTTAGTTACCGTCAAGAAAAGTGCTCCAACCACAACTCCAAAATTAAGCGGGCAACCACAGGATTTTGGGGTTTAACCATGCAAATAATCAGAGATCCAACCTTAACTTTAGTCATAGGCCAAATTATAGCTATAAGCATAGCCATAGGCACAAAAATAGTGGGCTATGTGTAAAAATGGCTTTATCCCATTTATAGAGCAAATAGGGTGCACTTAGTGTTGGTTATCACTCCGCTTAACTTTAGCCATAAGCCAAATTTTAGCTATAAGCCTAGCCATAGGCACCAAAATAGTGGGCTATGTGTAAAAATCAGTTTATACCATTTATAGAGCAAATGGGGTGCACCTAGTGTTCGTTATTACTCCGAAACGTAACCGGCCAACACTGAATTTCATATTTTTGCTATAGCCGTGACTCTAACTTTAGTTACCGTCAAGAAAAGTGCTCCAACCACAACTCCAAAATTAAGCGGGCAACCACAGGATTTTGGGGTTTAACCATGCAAATAATCAGAGATCCAACCTTAACTTTAGTCATAGGCCAAATTATAGCTATAAGCATAGCCATAGGCACAAAAATAGTGGGCTATGTGTAAAAATGGCTTTATCCCATTTATAGAGCAAATAGGGTGCACTTAGTGTTGGTTATCACTCCGCTTAACTTTAGCCATAAGCCAAATTTTAGCTATAAGCCTAGCCATAGGCACCAAAATAGTGGGCTATGTGTAAAAATCAGTTTATACCATTTATAGAGCAAATGGGGTGCACCTAGTGTTCGTTATTACTCCGAAACGTAACCGGCCAACACTGAATTTCATATTTTTGCTATAGCCGTGACTCTAACTTTAGTTACCGTCAAGAAAAGTGCTCCAACCACAACTCCAAAATTAAGCGGGCAACCACAGGATTTTGGGGTTTAACCATGCAAATAATCAGAGATCCAACCTTAACTTTAGTCATAGGCCAAATTATAGCTATAAGCATAGCCATAGGCACAAAAATAGTGGGCTATGTGTAAAAATGGCTTTATCCCATTTATAGAGCAAATAGGGTGCACTTAGTGTTGGTTATCACTCCGCTTAACTTTAGCCATAAGCCAAATTTTAGCTATAAGCCTAGCCATAGGCACCAAAATAGTGGGCTATGTGTAAAAATCAGTTTATACCATTTATAGAGCAAATGGGGTGCACCTAGTGTTCGTTATTACTCCGAAACGTAACCGGCCAACACTGAATTTCATATTTTTGCTATAGCCGTGACTCTAACTTTAGTTACCGTCAAGAAAAGTGCTCCAACCACAACTCCAAAATTAAGCGGGCAACCACAGGATTTTGGGGTTTAACCATGCAAATAATCAGAGATCCAACCTTAACTTTAGTCATAGGCCAAATTATAGCTATAAGCATAGCCATAGGCACAAAAATAGTGGGCTATGTGTAAAAATGGCTTTATCCCATTTATAGAGCAAATAGGGTGCACTTAGTGTTGGTTATCACTCCGCTTAACTTTAGCCATAAGCCAAATTTTAGCTATAAGCCTAGCCATAGGCACCAAAATAGTGGGCTATGTGTAAAAATCAGTTTATACCATTTATAGAGCAAATGGGGTGCACCTAGTGTTCGTTATTACTCCGAAACGTAACCGGCCAACACTGAATTTCATATTTTTGCTATAGCCGTGACTCTAACTTTAGTTACCGTCAAGAAAAGTGCTCCAACCACAACTCCAAAATTAAGCGGGCAACCACAGGATTTTGGGGTTTAACCATGCAAATAATCAGAGATCCAACCTTAACTTTAGTCATAGGCCAAATTATAGCTATAAGCATAGCCATAGGCACAAAAATAGTGGGCTATGTGTAAAAATGGCTTTATCCCATTTATAGAGCAAATAGGGTGCACTTAGTGTTGGTTATCACTCCGCTTAACTTTAGCCATAAGCCAAATTTTAGCTATAAGCCTAGCCATAGGCACCAAAATAGTGGGCTATGTGTAAAAATCAGTTTATACCATTTATAGAGCAAATGGGGTGCACCTAGTGTTCGTTATTACTCCGAAACGTAACCGGCCAACACTGAATTTCATATTTTTGCTATAGCCGTGACTCTAACTTTAGTTACCGTCAAGAAAAGTGCTCCAACCACAACTCCAAAATTAAGCGGGCAACCACAGGATTTTGGGGTTTAACCATGCAAATAATCAGAGATCCAACCTTAACTTTAGTCATAGGCCAAATTATAGCTATAAGCATAGCCATAGGCACAAAAATAGTGGGCTATGTGTAAAAATGGCTTTATCCCATTTATAGAGCAAATAGGGTGCACTTAGTGTTGGTTATCACTCCGCTTAACTTTAGCCATAAGCCAAATTTTAGCTATAAGCCTAGCCATAGGCACCAAAATAGTGGGCTATGTGTAAAAATCAGTTTATACCATTTATAGAGCAAATGGGGTGCACCTAGTGTTCGTTATTACTCCGAAACGTAACCGGCCAACACTGAATTTCATATTTTTGCTATAGCCGTGACTCTAACTTTAGTTACCGTCAAGAAAAGTGCTCCAACCACAACTCCAAAATTAAGCGGGCAACCACAGGATTTTGGGGTTTAACCATGCAAATAATCAGAGATCCAACCTTAACTTTAGTCATAGGCCAAATTATAGCTATAAGCATAGCCATAGGCACAAAAATAGTGGGCTATGTGTAAAAATGGCTTTATCCCATTTATAGAGCAAATAGGGTGCACTTAGTGTTGGTTATCACTCCGCTTAACTTTAGCCATAAGCCAAATTTTAGCTATAAGCCTAGCCATAGGCACCAAAATAGTGGGCTATGTGTAAAAATCAGTTTATACCATTTATAGAGCAAATGGGGTGCACCTAGTGTTCGTTATTACTCCGAAACGTAACCGGCCAACACTGAATTTCATATTTTTGCTATAGCCGTGACTCTAACTTTAGTTACCGTCAAGAAAAGTGCTCCAACCACAACTCCAAAATTAAGCGGGCAACCACAGGATTTTGGGGTTTAACCATGCAAATAATCAGAGATCCAACCTTAACTTTAGTCATAGGCCAAATTATAGCTATAAGCATAGCCATAGGCACAAAAATAGTGGGCTATGTGTAAAAATGGCTTTATCCCATTTATAGAGCAAATAGGGTGCACTTAGTGTTGGTTATCACTCCGCTTAACTTTAGCCATAAGCCAAATTTTAGCTATAAGCCTAGCCATAGGCACCAAAATAGTGGGCTATGTGTAAAAATCAGTTTATACCATTTATAGAGCAAATGGGGTGCACCTAGTGTTCGTTATTACTCCGAAACGTAACCGGCCAACACTGAATTTCATATTTTTGCTATAGCCGTGACTCTAACTTTAGTTACCGTCAAGAAAAGTGCTCCAACCACAACTCCAAAATTAAGCGGGCAACCACAGGATTTTGGGGTTTAACCATGCAAATAATCAGAGATCCAACCTTAACTTTAGTCATAGGCCAAATTATAGCTATAAGCATAGCCATAGGCACAAAAATAGTGGGCTATGTGTAAAAATGGCTTTATCCCATTTATAGAGCAAATAGGGTGCACTTAGTGTTGGTTATCACTCCGCTTAACTTTAGCCATAAGCCAAATTTTAGCTATAAGCCTAGCCATAGGCACCAAAATAGTGGGCTATGTGTAAAAATCAGTTTATACCATTTATAGAGCAAATGGGGTGCACCTAGTGTTCGTTATTACTCCGAAACGTAACCGGCCAACACTGAATTTCATATTTTTGCTATAGCCGTGACTCTAACTTTAGTTACCGTCAAGAAAAGTGCTCCAACCACAACTCCAAAATTAAGCGGGCAACCACAGGATTTTGGGGTTTAACCATGCAAATAATCAGAGATCCAACCTTAACTTTAGTCATAGGCCAAATTATAGCTATAAGCATAGCCATAGGCACAAAAATAGTGGGCTATGTGTAAAAATGGCTTTATCCCATTTATAGAGCAAATAGGGTGCACTTAGTGTTGGTTATCACTCCGCTTAACTTTAGCCATAAGCCAAATTTTAGCTATAAGCCTAGCCATAGGCACCAAAATAGTGGGCTATGTGTAAAAATCAGTTTATACCATTTATAGAGCAAATGGGGTGCACCTAGTGTTCGTTATTACTCCGAAACGTAACCGGCCAACACTGAATTTCATATTTTTGCTATAGCCGTGACTCTAACTTTAGTTACCGTCAAGAAAAGTGCTCCAACCACAACTCCAAAATTAAGCGGGCAACCACAGGATTTTGGGGTTTAACCATGCAAATAATCAGAGATCCAACCTTAACTTTAGTCATAGGCCAAATTATAGCTATAAGCATAGCCATAGGCACAAAAATAGTGGGCTATGTGTAAAAATGGCTTTATCCCATTTATAGAGCAAATAGGGTGCACTTAGTGTTGGTTATCACTCCGCTTAACTTTAGCCATAAGCCAAATTTTAGCTATAAGCCTAGCCATAGGCACCAAAATAGTGGGCTATGTGTAAAAATCAGTTTATACCATTTATAGAGCAAATGGGGTGCACCTAGTGTTCGTTATTACTCCGAAACGTAACCGGCCAACACTGAATTTCATATTTTTGCTATAGCCGTGACTCTAACTTTAGTTACCGTCAAGAAAAGTGCTCCAACCACAACTCCAAAATTAAGCGGGCAACCACAGGATTTTGGGGTTTAACCATGCAAATAATCAGAGATCCAACCTTAACTTTAGTCATAGGCCAAATTATAGCTATAAGCATAGCCATAGGCACAAAAATAGTGGGCTATGTGTAAAAATGGCTTTATCCCATTTATAGAGCAAATAGGGTGCACTTAGTGTTGGTTATCACTCCGCTTAACTTTAGCCATAAGCCAAATTTTAGCTATAAGCCTAGCCATAGGCACCAAAATAGTGGGCTATGTGTAAAAATCAGTTTATACCATTTATAGAGCAAATGGGGTGCACCTAGTGTTCGTTATTACTCCGAAACGTAACCGGCCAACACTGAATTTCATATTTTTGCTATAGCCGTGACTCTAACTTTAGTTACCGTCAAGAAAAGTGCTCCAACCACAACTCCAAAATTAAGCGGGCAACCACAGGATTTTGGGGTTTAACCATGCAAATAATCAGAGATCCAACCTTAACTTTAGTCATAGGCCAAATTATAGCTATAAGCATAGCCATAGGCACAAAAATAGTGGGCTATGTGTAAAAATGGCTTTATCCCATTTATAGAGCAAATAGGGTGCACTTAGTGTTGGTTATCACTCCGCTTAACTTTAGCCATAAGCCAAATTTTAGCTATAAGCCTAGCCATAGGCACCAAAATAGTGGGCTATGTGTAAAAATCAGTTTATACCATTTATAGAGCAAATGGGGTGCACCTAGTGTTCGTTATTACTCCGAAACGTAACCGGCCAACACTGAATTTCATATTTTTGCTATAGCCGTGACTCTAACTTTAGTTACCGTCAAGAAAAGTGCTCCAACCACAACTCCAAAATTAAGCGGGCAACCACAGGATTTTGGGGTTTAACCATGCAAATAATCAGAGATCCAACCTTAACTTTAGTCATAGGCCAAATTATAGCTATAAGCATAGCCATAGGCACAAAAATAGTGGGCTATGTGTAAAAATGGCTTTATCCCATTTATAGAGCAAATAGGGTGCACTTAGTGTTGGTTATCACTCCGCTTAACTTTAGCCATAAGCCAAATTTTAGCTATAAGCCTAGCCATAGGCACCAAAATAGTGGGCTATGTGTAAAAATCAGTTTATACCATTTATAGAGCAAATGGGGTGCACCTAGTGTTCGTTATTACTCCGAAACGTAACCGGCCAACACTGAATTTCATATTTTTGCTATAGCCGTGACTCTAACTTTAGTTACCGTCAAGAAAAGTGCTCCAACCACAACTCCAAAATTAAGCGGGCAACCACAGGATTTTGGGGTTTAACCATGCAAATAATCAGAGATCCAACCTTAACTTTAGTCATAGGCCAAATTATAGCTATAAGCATAGCCATAGGCACAAAAATAGTGGGCTATGTGTAAAAATGGCTTTATCCCATTTATAGAGCAAATAGGGTGCACTTAGTGTTGGTTATCACTCCGCTTAACTTTAGCCATAAGCCAAATTTTAGCTATAAGCCTAGCCATAGGCACCAAAATAGTGGGCTATGTGTAAAAATCAGTTTATACCATTTATAGAGCAAATGGGGTGCACCTAGTGTTCGTTATTACTCCGAAACGTAACCGGCCAACACTGAATTTCATATTTTTGCTATAGCCGTGACTCTAACTTTAGTTACCGTCAAGAAAAGTGCTCCAACCACAACTCCAAAATTAAGCGGGCAACCACAGGATTTTGGGGTTTAACCATGCAAATAATCAGAGATCCAACCTTAACTTTAGTCATAGGCCAAATTATAGCTATAAGCATAGCCATAGGCACAAAAATAGTGGGCTATGTGTAAAAATGGCTTTATCCCATTTATAGAGCAAATAGGGTGCACTTAGTGTTGGTTATCACTCCGCTTAACTTTAGCCATAAGCCAAATTTTAGCTATAAGCCTAGCCATAGGCACCAAAATAGTGGGCTATGTGTAAAAATCAGTTTATACCATTTATAGAGCAAATGGGGTGCACCTAGTGTTCGTTATTACTCCGAAACGTAACCGGCCAACACTGAATTTCATATTTTTGCTATAGCCGTGACTCTAACTTTAGTTACCGTCAAGAAAAGTGCTCCAACCACAACTCCAAAATTAAGCGGGCAACCACAGGATTTTGGGGTTTAACCATGCAAATAATCAGAGATCCAACCTTAACTTTAGTCATAGGCCAAATTATAGCTATAAGCATAGCCATAGGCACAAAAATAGTGGGCTATGTGTAAAAATGGCTTTATCCCATTTATAGAGCAAATAGGGTGCACTTAGTGTTGGTTATCACTCCGCTTAACTTTAGCCATAAGCCAAATTTTAGCTATAAGCCTAGCCATAGGCACCAAAATAGTGGGCTATGTGTAAAAATCAGTTTATACCATTTATAGAGCAAATGGGGTGCACCTAGTGTTCGTTATTACTCCGAAACGTAACCGGCCAACACTGAATTTCATATTTTT
Organism: Rhizopus arrhizus; assembly: GCA_024220505.1. Classification (NCBI taxonomy): domain Eukaryota; kingdom Fungi; phylum Mucoromycota; class Mucoromycetes; order Mucorales; family Rhizopodaceae; genus Rhizopus; species Rhizopus arrhizus. The sequence goes on along the minus strand of JAKZZE010000033.1, from coordinate 547,008 downwards.
GCTATAGCCGTGACTCTAACTTTAGTTACCGTCAAGAAAAGTGCTCCAACCACAACTCCAAAATTAAGCGGGCAACCACAGGATTTTGGGGTTTAACCATGCAAATAATCAGAGATCCAACCTTAACTTTAGTCATAGGCCAAATTATAGCTATAAGCATAGCCATAGGCACAAAAATAGTGGGCTATGTGTAAAAATGGCTTTATCCCATTTATAGAGCAAATAGGGTGCACTTAGTGTTGGTTATCACTCCGCTTAACTTTAGCCATAAGCCAAATTTTAGCTATAAGCCTAGCCATAGGCACCAAAATAGTGGGCTATGTGTAAAAATCAGTTTATACCATTTATAGAGCAAATGGGGTGCACCTAGTGTTCGTTATTACTCCGAAACGTAACCGGCCAACACTGAATTTCATATTTTTGCTATAGCCGTGACTCTAACTTTAGTTACCGTCAAGAAAAGTGCTCCAACCACAACTCCAAAATTAAGCGGGCAACCACAGGATTTTGGGGTTTAACCATGCAAATAATCAGAGATCCAACCTTAACTTTAGTCATAGGCCAAATTATAGCTATAAGCATAGCCATAGGCACAAAAATAGTGGGCTATGTGTAAAAATGGCTTTATCCCATTTATAGAGCAAATAGGGTGCACTTAGTGTTGGTTATCACTCCGCTTAACTTTAGCCATAAGCCAAATTTTAGCTATAAGCCTAGCCATAGGCACCAAAATAGTGGGCTATGTGTAAAAATCAGTTTATACCATTTATAGAGCAAATGGGGTGCACCTAGTGTTCGTTATTACTCCGAAACGTAACCGGCCAACACTGAATTTCATATTTTTGCTATAGCCGTGACTCTAACTTTAGTTACCGTCAAGAAAAGTGCTCCAACCACAACTCCAAAATTAAGCGGGCAACCACAGGATTTTGGGGTTTAACCATGCAAATAATCAGAGATCCAACCTTAACTTTAGTCATAGGCCAAATTATAGCTATAAGCATAGCCATAGGCACAAAAATAGTGGGCTATGTGTAAAAATGGCTTTATCCCATTTATAGAGCAAATAGGGTGCACTTAGTGTTGGTTATCACTCCGCTTAACTTTAGCCATAAGCCAAATTTTAGCTATAAGCCTAGCCATAGGCACCAAAATAGTGGGCTATGTGTAAAAATCAGTTTATACCATTTATAGAGCAAATGGGGTGCACCTAGTGTTCGTTATTACTCCGAAACGTAACCGGCCAACACTGAATTTCATATTTTTGCTATAGCCGTGACTCTAACTTTAGTTACCGTCAAGAAAAGTGCTCCAACCACAACTCCAAAATTAAGCGGGCAACCACAGGATTTTGGGGTTTAACCATGCAAATAATCAGAGATCCAACCTTAACTTTAGTCATAGGCCAAATTATAGCTATAAGCATAGCCATAGGCACAAAAATAGTGGGCTATGTGTAAAAATGGCTTTATCCCATTTATAGAGCAAATAGGGTGCACTTAGTGTTGGTTATCACTCCGCTTAACTTTAGCCATAAGCCAAATTTTAGCTATAAGCCTAGCCATAGGCACCAAAATAGTGGGCTATGTGTAAAAATCAGTTTATACCATTTATAGAGCAAATGGGGTGCACCTAGTGTTCGTTATTACTCCGAAACGTAACCGGCCAACACTGAATTTCATATTTTTGCTATAGCCGTGACTCTAACTTTAGTTACCGTCAAGAAAAGTGCTCCAACCACAACTCCAAAATTAAGCGGGCAACCACAGGATTTTGGGGTTTAACCATGCAAATAATCAGAGATCCAACCTTAACTTTAGTCATAGGCCAAATTATAGCTATAAGCATAGCCATAGGCACAAAAATAGTGGGCTATGTGTAAAAATGGCTTTATCCCATTTATAGAGCAAATAGGGTGCACTTAGTGTTGGTTATCACTCCGCTTAACTTTAGCCATAAGCCAAATTTTAGCTATAAGCCTAGCCATAGGCACCAAAATAGTGGGCTATGTGTAAAAATCAGTTTATACCATTTATAGAGCAAATGGGGTGCACCTAGTGTTCGTTATTACTCCGAAACGTAACCGGCCAACACTGAATTTCATATTTTTGCTATAGCCGTGACTCTAACTTTAGTTACCGTCAAGAAAAGTGCTCCAACCACAACTCCAAAATTAAGCGGGCAACCACAGGATTTTGGGGTTTAACCATGCAAATAATCAGAGATCCAACCTTAACTTTAGTCATAGGCCAAATTATAGCTATAAGCATAGCCATAGGCACAAAAATAGTGGGCTATGTGTAAAAATGGCTTTATCCCATTTATAGAGCAAATAGGGTGCACTTAGTGTTGGTTATCACTCCGCTTAACTTTAGCCATAAGCCAAATTTTAGCTATAAGCCTAGCCATAGGCACCAAAATAGTGGGCTATGTGTAAAAATCAGTTTATACCATTTATAGAGCAAATGGGGTGCACCTAGTGTTCGTTATTACTCCGAAACGTAACCGGCCAACACTGAATTTCATATTTTTGCTATAGCCGTGACTCTAACTTTAGTTACCGTCAAGAAAAGTGCTCCAACCACAACTCCAAAATTAAGCGGGCAACCACAGGATTTTGGGGTTTAACCATGCAAATAATCAGAGATCCAACCTTAACTTTAGTCATAGGCCAAATTATAGCTATAAGCATAGCCATAGGCACAAAAATAGTGGGCTATGTGTAAAAATGGCTTTATCCCATTTATAGAGCAAATAGGGTGCACTTAGTGTTGGTTATCACTCCGCTTAACTTTAGCCATAAGCCAAATTTTAGCTATAAGCCTAGCCATAGGCACCAAAATAGTGGGCTATGTGTAAAAATCAGTTTATACCATTTATAGAGCAAATGGGGTGCACCTAGTGTTCGTTATTACTCCGAAACGTAACCGGCCAACACTGAATTTCATATTTTTGCTATAGCCGTGACTCTAACTTTAGTTACCGTCAAGAAAAGTGCTCCAACCACAACTCCAAAATTAAGCGGGCAACCACAGGATTTTGGGGTTTAACCATAACCACAATCACAACCACAATCACAACCACAGCAATCACAGAATTGTCTGTAATAAAAATCGCTTTATCTCGTTTATATACCCAATGGGGTGCGCCTAGTGTTGGTTCTCACTCCGAAAAGTAACCGGACAACACTGGATTTTACTTTTTCGATATAGCCGTGACTCTAACTTTAGTTACCGTCATAAAAAGTGCCTAAACCACAACTATGAAATTAAGCTGGCAACCATAGGATTTTGGATTTTAACCGTAAACACAATTTTCTTTTTTTGCGTTTTTGTGGTCCATTGGTTCTGTTTCTGCGTTGAAAACCACAACCACAATTTTATAAGCGTTTTGTGCTGGTATCCATAACTCTTTTGGGGTTTAACCACCGTCTGTGTCGTTATCTGTTGCTTCATCAAGTAACCCTGTTATTATTGTTGATTCTGATGATGAAGTAGAAAAAACACATTTATAAACTGAACAAAATTCAAACTTGGATGAAGCATTTATTTCTATCAATAACGACGATATTGAAGAATGACTGGAAAAAGAAGATTTTGAAGTTGATGAAGAGTTACATCACAGTACCATTTTGCCACATAATTGGAGCAGAGAGCAAAATGTTCCCATTATGTCCACAAAATGGTGCTGAAGGAAGTATTATGTACTTGGAACAAGCGAGAAGTAATCCATGTTGGAGATGTAATGACATAACTATAAACCAGGAAACCGGCGAAAAATATTGTAATGGACGTCAAATAGCTGTACGAAACGCTTCCTTTTTTCCTCATCGAAACTTACCAAACTATGACACTCTATCCATTCTTTACTTTTGGCGTTTGAAAATACGCCGCATAGCAATTTCTACCATGGTTGGATGCTCTCCTAATACAGTACGCAAAACGTTAAGATTGGTACCAAGCCTTACAAGAAGATTTGCAGCAAAATGATTGTAAAATTGGAGACTATGATGCGGATCGAAATCCAATCGTGGTAGAAATTGATGAATCAAAGTTTGGAAAAAGAAAGTGTCATCGTGGACACCATGTGGAGGGTGTTTGGATGCTTGGTGGTGTGGAAAAGACACCTGAACGAAAGTACTTCCTTGTTGTGGTGAATAACAGAAACACGGAAACGATAAATACAATTATCCAAAATTATGTTGCCGATGCATCCATAATACATACAGACTGTTGGCGAGCATATGAAAGTATGGTAAACCTTGGAATGAACTTAATACATCGAACTGTCAGCCATAGTGTAACATTTCGTGATGGCGATGTTCATACCAATACAATTGAGGGTAAGAACAAGGTTACTATATACAAAGGTTTATAGCTCAAAATCATTCTAAAATTTCTTTAGGAACTTGGAATGGAATAAAAATGAATGCAACTCCTGCCCTCAGAACAAAGAAAATGATACCTTGGTTGCTTATTGAATTTATTTGGCGAAGAAAGCACCATAACAATACCTTTAACGGTATAATAAATTGCCTTAAGAATGTTAGCTTTGATCGAGTTCAACATAATCCAGCCTGGTTTGCAGAACTTGCTGCAGAAAAATAACATTAATAATACGAAATAAAAATATAAACGTTTGTTGAAACGTTGTTATTAATATCATTTGCAGCAAGTACTATAGATACTTTATGTAAAAAAATAGCCAAAGTGTTAAGATAATCAATTAAACAAAAGATATTGCGATAACATTCGTTTTTGTGTGTCTACAATATTAAATACATTCATTTTAAAGAGATTAGATGCTGAACCAATAGTCTTAACAAGCTTGATTCCAAAAAAATAATACAGTATTCAGCACAATTTCGCATTTAAACTGTAATGACCAGATTCTGTTGTGTAAATCAAGCTTATTACAGAAGAGTAATAAAAATATCAAAACAAAAAAGGGAATACAATCAAGTATGTGCTTCAAAGGACTTGTTCCTGAGAAGAAAACAAGCATTCGATTCAAAAAAATTATTTTACAGAAAAAAGTGAAGAAAATTGTACAGTAGCGGACAAAACTGGTGCACAAAACTTTTTTTCGGCTTTTAACTACCAGTACTTGCTCATGTTAGTTGCGATAGCTATGAAACTATACCAGATAGAAGACATACTAAACATTGCAACTTACACGAAGTTCCATCATTGTAGTGCTAAAAATGAGGGAGAAACATGTTTTTTATTTATAAGAATACATATTTTTAAAAAAACAATAAAAATAGTTAAAATCTAAAAATTCGTATAATTGCCTCGTCGTTTGATAACAGCAGCAATTCGTTTTGGCATGCTTTCGTAGTATGGCTGCATATCATTTTCAGTAAAAGAGTTCCACTCTTTATCAATTCTTTTCCAAAGATTGTCTATACTTTTGGGTCTGGTATCGTATCGAGATAGCTTTGACTTTAACTGTCGCCAAACGTGTTCAATGGGATTTAAATCGGGACTTTGTGGCGGCCAATCTTTTAATACCGATATCCCATTATCAGATATCCATTTGGTGGTGTGCCTTGACTTGTGTTTTGGGTCATTGTCATGCTGAAACAAGACATCACGATGTTTCAGACCGTAATATGCTAGGCTATCTCGGTACGTAGTGGACAAAATATGCGTGTAGACTTGTGAGTCCATTGCACCATCGTATATTCGACAAGCATATCCCGGTCCTCGAGATGTAATACAGCCCCAAAGCATAATAGAGCCTCCACCATGCTTCATTGTTTGATCAACATGAAAAGATCGCCAAGGTTGCTCGACTTGCTTCCAATAGTAGCGTATACCATCGGCACCCCAAACATTGATCTTTGTTTCATCACTGAAGACCACAGATTTCCAGTCTTCCACAGTCCATGATGCTTTGTCACGACACCATTTTATTCGCTTTTTCTGGTTTGTGTAGCTGATGAAAGGCTTGTGTTTCTTAATTCCAGACTTGAAACCTAGCTTTCGAAGAAGCCTTCTGACCGACCGTTTGCTTATATTGTAACCTAGCGATCTCAAAAAGTGCTGAGCATCGGAAGCTGTGCCTAAGAGACCTTGTCGAAACTTTAGGCGGATGATCGCACTAGTTATTTTGCTGACTACAAGCGGTCGACCACCACGGTCATGGGTTTTCATGTTCTTTTCTTCCTTCCTTATCCTGTTGATCGTCCATTTAGAGACTCCCGTTGTTCTAGAAATATCCATTGTCGTACGACCTGAGCGTATTCCAGATTTCACAGCTTCTTTTTTATCGTAGCTAATTTTTTTGGGCATAGAGTGCTGGTACTTTGTTATAATGAATAGGGTAAAAGCAAGAAGTGAGATTCAATGAGAAATGCAAATTAAGCAAGGATTTATATATTTTTTAAAAGCCATCGGAATGCACTAGTGTATTATGAAATTTTACAGTGAACTACAAAGAAATGGATAAATTCGAAAGAAGGCTAAACAAGTACTACATTTTTGGCGAAAATTGAAATATTCAAAAAATCACTAAAAATGACCTTACAGCTGGGGATTGTCCGGTACATTTCCGGCTTATCTATCACAATGTATATTTTAGACTGCCTTTCAAATAGTATATGCCACAAAAGTCACAAACATATAGCGGAGATGCAATGATGATTTTAATTTTTGTGCACCAGTTTTGTCCGCTACTGTATGTTTTCATACCAGAAAAAAAAAGAAAAGATGGCTGTTTATACATAATTTGTTTTGTAGGGCTTTTGTCTTCCGAGTTGCTTTTGATTGTTTTTGGGTTAATGTCTTCAATTCGCTTTGTTAAGTTGAATCGAGTTGGTTAATACAAAATAAAAAGGTTTTCTTTAAAGTAATTAGCAACTTAAAATTAAACTATGTTTGCGTCCTCATCATTTTTTGATTATCAATGGCATCGTCACAATATGAATATAAAATAAAACGATACATAAAAGCATTAATTTTTGAAAAGAAGAACCACAGCCATAAAATTGCATTTGCAACTTCCTAAAAAAGCATGGTCGACAAATTTTAAACAAGTGACCCCTTGGTTTGTGTCGTATTTACATTATTAAATACTTATTATTCGTATGAGATTACTCAGATCTTATATAAGAAATAACAAGTACTGAAGACATAATATTACTTATTACATATTCCTTAAAGCTCATATACAATGTTTATATTGTTCAAGCTCAATACTAAAATTGACCTTGAACTCACTTTGGTCCCTGAATAATTTCATTTCCTATATAAAGGCGTAGTTTGATTAAATGGGTTCTGTCTCTCGTCTTGAAATCTAATAACAAGGTTACATAGAGACTCATTCACTAGTTTTCAAGTACTATTTCCTTTCTTTTTTCTCACTTTTATCTGCAAATATCTCATTTTTTTGAATGAATTCTTCTATTAATCAATCCCCTGCCAAAAACGTTGAAAAGGATTCAGCTGATGAAGTAGCTAAGTCCTTGGATAGAATGGATCTTGAAACCCTCGAAAGTAGAGCGTCAAACTCATCCATCCATCCTCGTGATGATGCATCCATTGAAACTGATGCTGAGATGGATGAAGTTACTGACTCTTCTCCTGCTGTTCCTTCTTCGGACCCTTCCAATTATATGGAGAGGTTGATGGCTCAAAAATCCTTGTTCTTTGATTTAATTGAAAAATTAAATAATAATAAAGCGAGTTTTATTTTAGAAAATAAGCTAACTTCACTTGAAGAAAACGAAAAGCAATTGAGCTATGCTGTATCAGTTTTAAATGATGTTAACGCTCTTATTGCTTTCCAGTTAGAACTGCATAATCATGAGTTGAAGGGCAATGGATCTAGAAATTCATCACCCAACGATAGACTTATCCCAAGCCGTGAAATCCCAAAATTCAACGTCAACCCTACCGCTAGTACTCTGTATCAGCTCACTCTTCGCGAAGGTGATAAAAACGTCAGACCAAGTAATGAACCATCTTTGGATATGTTTATTAGAGATTTCCAAAGAAAATTCTTGGATTATGATGTATCTGTAGAGGATCATTGGTTGCACTACCTGGAAGTTTCTTTTGAAAAGTCTGACAGTGATACCGACCATGACTGGTTCGAACGATTCATTAAAAGACGTTGTATGGATAAGAAAACCGCTTTGAATTGGGATCAGGCAAAAGAAGTCTTGAAACAACGCTTCGATCTTGCTTCACAAACTACACCAGAGATGTGGTTTAAAAATCTTATCAATTTCAAACAAGAACGTTGTGAAACTTTGACCCAAGCAATGGATCGATATCGTCTTTTCTCTCTTGGTGCAAAGGTTAACATGCATGATAACACTTTCTTGATTGGACATTTCATTTCGAGGCTTTACACTGTCAAGTTTCAGGAAATTGTCCAAGCTACTGTCAAAAAAAATCTTCCCTCGCTTGTCTCTATTAGCTCCAATATCACTGGAGAAAGTATTTATTCAACACGCAACTTGCCTATTCCTCTGCCTAAGGAATGGAATGTTCTGGAGTCAATTCTAATTAAAGAAATGGCTAACTTAGAATCTGCTTTGTTGAACATCCTTAAGGATAAGAAAAAGAAAGACAATACCAAAAAACTCGTTGAACAGGATGATAACGCCAATACTAAAAAAAGAAAAATGGTACATCAAAGTGAACATAAGATCCAAAAAGTTTCAAAAACATCTGTTGAATTTGAGCAAGAAATTGCAGATTTAAAGAAACAAGGTATATGCACATTTTGCAAAACTGCCAAGTACTCTCCTCGTCATTATTCATCTTGTTCTGTAAGACTTGAACATATCAAAAGAAAATATGGCAAAAAAATTGTAAGTAATTCTTCTAAAGGGAATGACAAAACTGTTAGCAATTTAGAGCTGTCCAACTCGATCACTAGCATTAGTCAGATAAATAAATCTCCTAAAAACAGAGTTACTGATTTATCTTTATCTCCTAGTAATAATGAATCTACCTCGCACTCGTATGAGCAATGTGAATCATCTGATGACGAAATTGAATTTCTTTATAAGCATTATGACAGAAATATAATCTGTTCAAATAAAAATATAAATACTAGTTTTGATGAAGAGTATAACAAAAATGTCTTTGCCATTCGTAACAATAAAGTTGGAGAAGATGATAGTCTATTCGAATCGGATAATGTGGCTTATTCCCCCTTTACTCCAATCACGCTTAATAATGTGAACGCTTATGGTATCATAGATACTGGTGCACGTGTCTCTGTCATAAATAAAAAATTTGCAATAGACAATAATATTAAATTTCATTCAGTTCCTGGTAACCTAGTTTTAGCAAATGGCGACCAAATTCCCAGAATGAGATCTATTGATTATGTGAATGTCGAATACGACAACATTGACCATATTATTAAACATAAGTTTCATATTATTGACGATCATGCTTCCTCTCACAATTGTAAAATTCTTATTGGGACAGATTTGCTTCCTAAACTTTCCATTCATTTCACAATTCTGAAATTAAGCGGGCAACCACAGGATTTTGGGGTTTAACCTTAGAAATAATCAGAGATCCAAGCTTAACTTTAGTCATAGGCCAAATTTTAGCTATAAGCCTATCCATAGGCATAAACATAGTGAGCTATGTGTAAAAATGGCTTTGTATGATTTGTAGACCAAATGGGGTGTGTCTAGTGTTGATTATCACTCCGCTTAACTTTAACTATAAGCCCAATTTTAGTCATAAGCCTAGCCATAGGCACAAAAATAGTGAGCTATATGCAAAAACCACTTTATCTCGTTTATATACCCAATGGGGTGCGCCTAGTGTTGGTTATCACTCCGAAAAGTAACCGGACAACACTGGATTTTACTTTTTCGCTATAGCCGTGACTCTAACTTTAGTTATCGTCGTGAAAAGTGCCCTAACCACAACTCTGAAATTAAGCGGGCAACCACAGGATTTTAGGGTATAACCTTAGAAATAATCAGAGATCCAAGCTTAACTTTAGTCATAGGCCAAATTTTAGCTATACGCCTATCCATAGGCATAAACATAGTGAGCTATGTGTGAAAATCACTTTGTGTGATTTATAGAGCAAATGGGGTGCACTTAGTGTTGGTTATCACTCCGCTTAACTTTAGCCATAAGCCAAATTTTAGCTATAAGCCTAGCGATAGGCACCAAAATAGTGGGCTATGTGTAAAAATCACTTTATCTCGTTTATATACCCAATGGGGTGCGCCTAGTGTTCGTTATTACTCCGAAACGTAACCGGCCAACACTGAATTTCATATTTTTGCTATAGCCGTGATTCTAACTTTAGTTATCGTCATGAAAAGTGCTCCAACCACAACTCTGAAATTAAGCGGGCAACCACAGGATTTTGGGGTTTAACCACAACCACAACCACAACTCTGGGATTAAGCGGGCAACCACAGGATTTTGGGGTTTAACCATGCAAATAATCAGAGATCCAAGCTTAACTTTAGTCATAGGCCAAATTTTAGCTATAAGCCTATCCATAGGCATAGACATAGTGAGCTATGTGTGAAAATCACTTTGTGTGATTTATAGAGCAAATGGGGTGCACTTAGTGTTGGTTATCACTCCGCTTAACTTTAGTCATAGGCCAAATTTTAGCTAAAAGCCTAGGTATAGGCACCAAAATAGTGGGCTATGTGTAAAAATCACTTTATACCATTTATAGAGCAAATGGGGTGCACCTAGTGTTCGTTATTACTCCGAAACGTAACCGGCCAACACTGAATTTCATATTTTTGCTATAGCCGTGATTCTAACTTTAGTTATCGTCATGAAAAGTGCTCCAACCACAACTCGGAAATTAAGCGGGCAACCACAGGATTTTGGGGTTTAACCATAACCATAACCACAATCACAACCATCTTCTGCTTCTTTTCAACCATAACCGCCAAGTAATGTTGTTTGTAAAAAATTGCTTCATACCATTTATATAGAGCAAACGGGGTGCGCCTAGTGTTGGTTATCACTCCGAAAAGTCACCGGCCAGCACTGAATTTCATATTTTTGCTATAGCCGTGACTCTAACTTTAGTTATCGTCAAGAAAAGTGCCCTAACCACAACTCTGAAATTAAGCGGGCAACCACAGGATTTTGGGGTTTAACCACAACTGCATTCATGTTCTCGTTCCTTGTGTAAGTCAAACCATTCCCGTGTCATTGTCATACATTTTCTTTTTTGTAACATTATTATCTTGGGTTACATCGCCGAATCTGGTCCAACGTTACAGCACCATCGCTGGCCCCGCTCCAGGTCTTTTTAATTTATTACGTCTTGGCGACATTCTAAAACGTTTTCCCTTAAGATTTTTTAGATTAAGTTTTTTACGTTATCTAGAATTTTAAGTTTGTGGAAAAAGATATATAAGAGCAAGTTTAAGTCACCTGAGGAAGCTTCATTTCGAAGCGAAAGCGGCACTCGTGCTTTGTGTTCTTGTTTTGTTGTTCTTTTTGGACTTTTTGGGTTATATTTACTTTTTTTTTATTTTCAAACATAACCGTAACCGCTATCACAACCACATTCCGGTTTCCCTGACCATAACCGTGCTAACAAGGTTCCAAATCCTCTCAAGGTCTAGTTCCTTTCCTCTCTCCAGGACGTCACTACTGACCATCCTAAGTAAGACCTCTCGGGTCCGACAAGCATAGAGGTCACCTTTACGGCCTCCTCTACTGACTTCTACCGCTGCACCGGGGGCGGTAGTTGAGTTAACGGCGCGTTCGACATATTCTGGTAATGCCGATAACGAGCTTGTATTGGTACTGTTACCACCAGCACCTGCAGCGTCTTCCTGCTTTAGTTGTTTTTGTTCAAATTGTTGTTCTAATAAACCCCCGTTTAATTCTTATGATTGTAATGTTTGTGTATTCATAAGCCTAACGGCACCAAAAGAAAACACGCCTAGAAAAGTTGTTTTGAGCCAGATAATCCTATTCCAAGATCGTTTACGCTAGCGCCAGTATCGAACTCCGCTTCAACTGGCTTGCCTTTGATCATAACGACACTGCGCAAGGGTGAACTAACACGCATTCGTTGTAGACTATACGGATAACAGTACACTGACACACCATCACCCATATCGGATGTCATCGAAGCTTGATCGTCATCGCTAGCATCGTCTTCAAAATACATAGAGGAAAGGTCGGTTGATGATTCGTCAGATAGACCATCCTCCGTTTCCCAGTCTCGATCGACCACATTGACTACAGCTGGATTGGTAGCACTTCCAGCCTCTTCTACCCTGTTGACACCGGTCCTTTGATCTACTTCCATAGCACCTGCCGGTTTCTTCAACTGCGGCGCAAAGAATGCTCGTTGAAGGATACGAATACTCCTTAAAGCATTTTTTTACAGTGCTTCTCGTTTATTTTTGAGTTTATTTTTTGGTTGTTCTCCGTATTTTTTTTTAAAAAGCTCCATTCATTTTTATTGCTCCACTTTTTTTTTTTTTTGCAGGTAAATGTTGAAATGGGCTGGATCTACTTGGCAAAATCACTTTTTAAACTATATAAAACCTGAGTTTTGCTGTTAAAAGACGTCACGAACCGATATTACACAACTTGCATTTTTCTGCATTATGATTGTAATGGTCGTAAAAAAAGATTCCTTTTCATTGGTTTTTTTAAGCAATTACAAAGAAAGTAGATTATGTACAATTTTTTATTTTTTTAAAGAAAAACGTTCTGCGACTCTCTTTTTTGTTTCTTTCTTGAACTATATTTTGTGGTTGTTTTTATAATTGATAATTTGCAAGAACAAAAAAAGAGACAACTTATACAGTAGCGGACAAAACTGGTGCACAAAACTTTTTTTTAGCTTTTAACTACCATTACCTGCTCATGGTAATTGCAATAGTCATGAAACTGTACTAGAAGGAGGATATACTAGTCATTGTAATCTATGTATGTTCTAAGCATGACATTGTTAAAACTGAGCGATAAGCGTGCTTTGAATTTATAAAATCTTATATTTTCTAAAAACCGCAAAAGTGGCTAAAATCTTAGACTTTATATAATCATCTCATCTCTTGATATTATCGGATATTCTTCTTTGCATATGCTAATAATATGCGTGTATATCATTTTCAGTAAAAGAACCCGGCTCTTTAACTATTCTTTTCCAAAGATCATCGACCCTTTTTGATCTAGTGTCGTATCATCATACCTTTGCCATCAATTGCCACCTGGCATGCTTAAGCGGACTTAGGCCGGGATTAGTGGCGGCTAAACTTGTAGCACAGAAGCGCTGTTATCAAATATTGAGTTTGTGACATGCGTTGACTTGTGCCTTGTGTCATTGTCATACTGAAACGAGAGATTACGACGTTTTAGACCACTATACGCTAGGCTTTTGTGGTATGAAGTAAGCGAAATATATGTGTATATTTATGAGTTCATTATACCATCGTATACCTGACACACATATTCTGGTCCTCAATATCTAATACAGCCTTAAAACATAACAGAGCAGCCAGCATGCTTCATTGTTTGATCACCGTGAAAAAATCGCTCAGGTTGCTCGACTTGCTTTCAATATTAGTGTATACTGTCTGCATCCATAATGTTCATATTTGTTTCATTGCTAAAGATAGCAGACTTCCAACCCTCTATAGTATACAATGGCTTGTTGTGATACCACATTCATCGCTTTTTCCGACTTATACAGCTGATGAAATTCTTCGATTCCTTACTTCCGGACTCAAAATCTAGCTTCCTACTGTGCCTTTAGACTGACAGTCTGCTAACACTGTATCTTAAGGTCCTCAAAATGTGCTGAGCATCAGGAACTGTGTGTAGCGGACCTTGTCCAAGCTCTAGGTTGATGACTGAACTAATAACTTTTCAGGCTAATAGCGGAATACCTTCATGATCACAAGACATTAAGTTTCTTTCTTCCCTCTTTCTCCTGTTGATTGTCCATTTAGAGATCCTTGTTACTCTAGAAATATCTGCTGTCGTACGAACTAGGCGTGTTCGAGATCTCAGAGTTTCGTTTTTACAGTTGCTTATTTTCTTAAACATATAAGGCTAGTACTTTGTTATAGTGAATAGGGTAAAAACAAAAGGGGGGACTCAATGGGAAATACAAAATAAGTACAGTTTTATATATTTTTTAAGAGCTACTAAAATTTACTAATATGCTGTGAAATCTGAAAGCAAACGGGAGAGATATGGGGAAAATTGAAAGAAGGCTAGACAAGCACTACATTTTTGGCGAAAATTGAAATATGCAAAAAATCACTAAAAATGACCTTATGCCTGGGGGATGTCCGGCACAGTTCCGGTTTACATAACATAATGTATATTTTGGACTGTCTTTCAGATGGTATATGCCACAAAAGTCGCAGACATATGGCGGAGATACAATGTTGATTTTAATTTTTGTGCACCAGTTTTGTCCGCTACTGTAGCTCCATTACTGCCAAAAATGTAAAAAAAAAGAACAAAGCTTACGTTTTTTATGCCTCTGTCAATTGTCGTATCTTAAACCACTTCCACATCTTGTGCTCTAGCTGATATGTTTTTAATGGAAACTTAAAATGTGAAAAAGAAGACATGTAAGCATTATGGCAAAGAGTCAGTAATGCACCTGTGCCTTTAGTTCTATTTATTTTAGCAAATTTAAACAAGATATGCTTTGATTGCTGTAACTTTTCTTTGTATCCAATTGTAGTACTGCTTCATTATACTTTTACTAGTCGAGTTACATTACAAACTTTTTATGTTAATTGAACTGAGAGTGATTTGTCATAGTTGTGAATCTTTATTTTTTTGTATTAAATATGGGGAAATAAACTGAAGAATATAAATGCGTAATAGATATAAAAAAGAGTTGTATAAACTATTATCAAATTCAGACCATATACAATAAAGTAATTTGTTTAAATTACTTCTTCATTGGGTAAAAATATTGATTTGAGTAGGTTGTCCTTTGTTATTATACTTTTTCTCTGTTATAGTCAGTTTAATTGAAGCCAAAGGAATTCAATCTGTTTGACTACTAATAATTGTTGTAATCATGAATTAAAATAAACCGAATTTCAAAAATAATTGTAATAAAAAAAAAAAAAACGAGTTTGCAAATGCTCTAGGATGACGTCGTTATAACTTACAAGCGTTTCAAAAAGTACAAGAAACTTCCGATTGTACTTCTTTTCTTTCTTCATGTAATCCTGCTACGAAATTCTTACGGCTCGTAATTATTTTTACTATTCTAAACACTTGCTAACAATTAAACTTTTATTATTTATCTTGTACCTTAATCTAGTTTTCACAATTATTTAACAAGAATTAGCTTTTTTTTAAGGTAAATAGTGATCGTTTGTTGATATACACTGTGTCTAATGTATGTTTACAGAATATGAGCTACATTCTGTTTAGTCCTATGCTTTATGAAATATTTAGTAGAAAAAAAGTCTTCATTTGGTAGGAAAAAAAAAATACAAGTTCAGTACCCATAATGAAAAAAATCTTATTTTGATTAGCATATTGGATATAAGGTCATAAATTCCTTTAACAGCAACGTAACATTGTAGAGATAATGGAAGGTGTCAAATAACATATCATTTTGCTGTGCAACTTGTTAACAGATACAAAACCTGACGCTTTTTTTAAAAAAAACTCTTAAAACGATTTTTTTTATTACAGCTACAAAACGTATAAAAATAGTTTCTTGTAAAAGGCTTTAAGCATAGAAACATATGCATAGAATTTATTTGGGCTATAGTCGAAGAGTGATTTACGTGAATACAGCAATACATAAGAGAAGATTAGATATATATTTTGGATGGAGTTTTGATGGTAATTAAAAAAAAAAAGAACATGGAAAAAGAAGTTATTAAATCATAGACATAGGCATAAAAGCATAAAAAAATAAAAAAAAGAAGGCTACATAAATGAAATGAAGAAAAAGGCATTAAAGATCGGAAAGCATACCATTATGTCTACCACCCATTCTGGCACTCGTCCTACTTCTCGTCGTCAAAATAAAAAGAGAAGAATATAATTGTTTCTTTTTCTTTTTATTGTTTTATCTTTTGTTAAATAAATTCTACTATTATTTGTTAAATGTCGTTTAGAATTGTCTTGTCATGACTAGATCTCCATGATGGTAATGTTGGTACTTTTTTTATATAGCTTAGTTGTTATTCTTCAATGCCATTGGTCCTATGACGTTAATTATATGAAATAAACTTGCATGGATTTTAAAGCATTATTTTATTTTTATTTTTTTTTATGGCTCTTTTCTTTTTTTTTCGTATATTCATTATTACTCTACTTTGTTAACAGTTTTTGATACTTTTACTTATTGCTGATATGCACCATGTTTTGAAAACAAAATAGCTAAAACTAAATCAGCTCAAACAGTCAACGCATTACAAATGAAAAAAAAAATATTATGTGCATTGGTATAAAGTTGTTGAATGTTGTATTCCTTTTAACCATTTCTTTTTATCTTTACTTATAGTAAGCTCTAGTATTCTTTTACTTCAAATATTGCGAGAGCTTTAGTCAAACAAGATGTTTTTAACGAATGGTTCACTAATTAAAAGAAAACTTATTTATAGCTACATTACAACATGCAACAACCCTTGCTCTTCTTTATATCTTTATTTGTATTCCTTTCCGCTCCTTACCTTGACACCTTACTGACTCTATCTGTAGTGTACAACCTAACTGTATAATCAATACTCTATCATGCTGTAGACCAGTTTGTCGCAACAATTCATCCTCTGCTTTTGTATACTATGCTTGGTGTGTTGTTTCATATTGTGTATGCTGTTGATATTAGGTAAAATTATACTCTATGCTGCTTCAGATAGATTGAACCTTAACCAACAACATATTGTATAGATAGTATGTTTGAACAAGACAAAAGGTATAATTTGTTTGCTTGTTACTTTTTTCTTAACTGATGTTTTTTATTAGATTTTAATACTTTGTTTTATTTTGCAATGTGGATTTTGTTTGAAGCGACTGTGATGATATTAACGATAACAGCAATGATGATAGAGTATTATGAAACCCAATAAAGCATAGGCGCACGGACTTGAGGAAAAGTAACCATGGTTGTATAAGACAATTATCCATCATGTGATAAAAAAAAAAGAAAAACAATTTTGGTAAATAGAAATAAAATTGCATGTGTTTAAATATTAATCATCCTGTTGAATGTAGATTACAATGTAGATTGTTGAAAGTAATTAAATCTGCTAAATGGGTTGCATTGAATATTGTCGAGGACAGGTAAGTAATGACGTACAATTACAGTGGGTCAAAAAACTGCACCAACCTAACCTAATTTTTCGGAAATAAGAGCATAGGTCTGTCAGTTTTATAGCAAACATTATGAAACTTGAACCAAACAAATTTAATACTATTATAATTTATTGACAAAACTTTCAAAGTCAGAAGCTGAGTATACACTTAAAGCGCGCCCAGAAAAAAGCGGAGGTCGGTTGGTGCAGTTTTTTGACTTTCTTAAAATCGAGTGGATCCACCCTTTTCTGCTAATACTGCTTGTATTCTGTCGGGCAAATTGTCTATATATTTGATGCGTTGTTTCTTAGTAAACGAATTCCATTCATTTTCGACTCTTTCCCACAGTTCATGGATGCTGGTCGCCGTATTATCATAGATGCTCAGCTTTAACTTCAAATGATGCCATACATGTTCAACAGGATTAAGATCTGGACTTTGTGATGGTCAATCGTCAATGTAAACCATGCCCCTATCTTTCATTCATTGCGTTGTGAACTTTGATCGATGTTTACGATCATTGTCGTGCTGAAATACCGATGGTTTCCAATTCAGACCATAGTACTTCATGGTATCCTTCAGACTTGTAGCAAGAATTTCTTGGTATAACTCTGAATTCATGGTACCATCATAGACCTGATATGCGTATCCAGGTCCTGCGCTGGTTATACAACCCCATAACATGAGACCGCCGCCTCCATGCTTCACAGTAACGTCGATATGGTGGGGCTGTAAACGATCGCATTTTTTCTTCCAATAATATTTGCAACCATCCGAGCCCCAAATGTTAATTTTGGTCTCACCAGAAAATATCACACGTCGCCAATCATGTACTGTCCAGTATTGATGCTTTTTTGCCCATGTCAATCGAGCCTTCTTATGCTTTTCAGTCAATAATGGCTTCTTCTTTTTGATCTCAGCATAAATTTCAACTGAATGTAAAACATTAATGGCCGATTGATACGACATAGGGTGTCCAAGCTCCTCCAACTTCATTTGAACATCCTTGGCAGTCTTCCAATAACCCGTGAGTACTTGTCTCTTCATGTATCGACGCGTTGATTTTGCCACAATGCTCGATTTATCTCCGCTTTTACGTATTCTATTATGCTTCCAGTTATTTGCATACCTATTAACGGTATTTCTATGCACTCAAACTCGTTTCCCAATGACTGTGGGGTCAACGCTATCTTCCAATAGTGGTTTGATACTGTTTTGAACATCGAATGGAACCGTTTTGGGCATTTCTAATGATGGATAGACACTGGCGATGTATGATACGTTTGGGTAAAGTAGGAAAGAAAAAAAAGGAAAATAATTGCAAAAAAGTTTATTTTAAGATCCCCAGTGTGACTACATACTCCACAGACTAATTTATATCTGCCGGAATGGCCTCAGTCCGGGCATATAGTGTCAAACCCACTTTTATTTTAAAAGTCAAAAAACTGCACCAACCGACCTCCGCTTTTTTCTGGGCGCGCTTTAAGTGTATACTCAGCTTCTGACTTTGAAAGTTTTGTCAATAAATTATAATAGTATTAAATTTGTTTGGTTCAAGTTTCATAATGTTTGCTATAAAACTGACAGACCTATGCTCTTATTTCCGAAAAATTAGGTTAGGTTGGTGCAGTTTTTTGACCCACTGTATATTGGATTTGTTCATTCTGTATTCCTTTTCTTTTGTTATTCCTTTTCTTTTATTATTCCTTTTTTTTTGTTATTACTTTTTTTTTATTATTCCTTTTCTTTTGTTATTCCTTTTTTTTTGTTATTACTTTTTTTTTATTCAAATGTATATTAAATGAATAATAAAATAAATAAAGCATCGTATTATTAAATCATTTAAATTTGACCATTTATACTGCCCTATACAATAATAAACCTACCCATTTTACTGGACATAATTGCTTAAACATAGCCATACTCTGCTTATATACAGAACAGCTAATGTCTGCCTCGTCCAATTAAATTGTTATATTTTACTCCAATTTTACTCCAATTTTGCCTCATCCAATTAAATTGTTATGTGAAAGCGTATGAGAGTTCATGTAGCATTATGTTTTACTCCAATTTTATTCCAATTTTATTCCAAATTATGCTAAATTCGACATTTTTAGCATTTTCATTTTACTAATCCGCGCCTGCAATGAGTGTTATGCGGAGATTTTTTGCGCCGTAGTGACATAATGAGCTTTAAGCAGGTTACATCTTACCTTTCCTCACAAAGAGATCAGAGGGCAAGAGTGCATATTACTTCCGTTACAATCACCGGAATCCTTCTAATCATAATATGCAAAAATAAATTTTGTTGGCCAAAAGTTTTTCCAATAATATACTGAACGTTCCCCAGTTCCCTCCAAGGTTTGACTATTGTTTGACCTAGTGGCAATGTAGCTATGATTATGAAGATTTGAACTCCGAAACTTCTTTCAAGCTTTAATTTTTGACGTTTTGTAAATCACTTTACAAATTGTCATTATTTTTCCTATTTGACAAATTTTTAACCATTTGATATATTTTTACTTTTTGATATTTTTTAACCTTTTGATATTTTTTTTAACCTTTGATATTTTTTTAACCTTTTGATATTTTTTTTAACCTTTGCGAATATTTTTACATTTTGTAAAAATTGAACTTTATATTTTTGCCTATAAAAAGCCTAGCTTTTTATTCTTTTGACAAAACTTCACTTATCTTGACTTACTTATCTTGACTTACTTTTCTTGACTTTACTTCTCTTAACAATATAAATATATTTTATCAATAAACCAAGTATCTTTATCCCTGAATCTTTTGGTATAACACTCTTAAAACACAAGCAAGACAAGTCCCTTGAAGCCAATTATCTTCATTGTAAATCCTTTTAATACTCTTATCAAGTTACCTTATTACAAACAAGTTTGATCTACTTAACAAGATCTGGTGGTCACTTACAAGCGAACCTAATATCAATACTCTACCCAACTCTTATTTTTTTATCCATTTTCATCAACTTTACTCTATTTCAAAACCATTAACTCTTACAAGCCATTGAATCAACGCCTTAAAATTACAGCAACATTACGGTCATGCTAGCCATTAGCCGAGAGTTCGAATCCAGTAGCTGACATGTACCGTATTTCCATGCAGTAAGGCTGTTTTACACCATTTAGCGATAGATGGGGTGGGGTGATTGGGACTTCAGGCCACGATGGATAAACCATTAGATATACAGTTCAATCGGAGATATATTTACAGTCCAAATATGGAAACAAGGGTTTTTGAGTATGGAGAATACGATGCCGCAGTTTAAATATTAAAATTCCGACATATTGCTGCTCTAATCGCAGAATTTGGCACTTTTTTCATGTTCCGTAAATGTAGTCCAATCCTGTTATCACGTAGCTTATCCATTAGGTAGCAGACATTGTAATTAATGCACTCAATTATAAAACTTTTGATTTTCTCTGCATCACTCCGGCTAGCTTTTTTAAAATACGTATACACGAAATTTTCTTTAAATTTGGCATAAAATAGTCATTGTAAGTAATGAAAGAGATACACAGAACAATGTTCGTATTTAGTTACGGTTAAAAAACATCTTGCAACCCATGAAAAGCATAAATTAATTTAACTGCAAGTGGGACACAATAATATTATTTTCCTCTTCTGACAGATAGTTAAAATAGCTTGGTTGGAGAAGTGTGACCTTTCTAAGGTGCGGTTCCTGGGTTCGATACCCGTAGGAGGAACAGTTTTACTTTTATGGAAAATTTTGTTCAATCATCTATTTTGGTTACGAAATCTAAATTCGACGTAAGCCACAAAGGAAATGAAGTTACTGTGACGAAAACGGCAATCGGGTCGTACAAATCCCTTCCGATGCAAGTCGTTTTGGCGACTTGAGTCAACAAAATGACTTGAGTCGTTAGACCGAAAACTTTCGGTTAAAGGAAAAATTAATCCAACAAGGAGAATCAAGGCAACAAATTTTATATAAATATCCAACAAACCCTTTTTTATTTTTATTCTTATTCTTATCAATATCAATAAAAGAATCACTTATATCTTATATTCAGACTCTTCATTGAGCTCTTTGAACCCCTTTTTATATTATCTTTTTATTTTACAACACACTTTTTATCGATCTTAACAAACAAGATCTGGTGGTCACTACCTATATCAAGCTTTCGCTTAAACTTTATATCAAGAATAACAAGTTTCTCTTACGAAACACTTCAAACAACAACTAAAATCTACTCTATAACCTTATACTCAAATCACAAGTACCTACTAAGTAACATTACTTCTTAAAATCTTTTTCCTTTTTTTTCTTTTTGTAACTGCAAATTATCAAGCGGAAGTACAACCACCTCCATTACGTCGCCGTAGACTGAACAGAAGATGAGAGCAGACCTTTACCTAGTTCTGATAACAATAGTACCCTTTCGGTCGAATAAGCTACAAGTAGATTACTGGAAGTTGTGCGAAACAGAGATATAGATAACCTTCAAACAGCATCAGAAGCATTGTACAATGCTATGGTCGCAGAACAAAGTACTTCAAATGCAACATAATAAACGTAAAAGATATTAGAAAACACGAACAATTTTTTACAAAGATATCTGTTATATACCTTTTCGATGTGATAGAGGTATTTTAATGTAAATTACTTAAACTTATATGAAGTGACAATTTGTTTTTTTATGTAATCAGTGCATCAATATATGTTAACTTTTATTTGCACACCAAAAGCACTATTATGCTCTTGCTTATAATTTTTCTTTGCCTATATATTACAGACTGTTTTAGTTTCTTTTTTATACCTATTATCGAATATAAATACACATGCAATAAAAAACTAAACAGCAAAGAGAAATGTATCGAATCCAATAAAAAACTTACTTTTTTTTCTAATACGAATTATAATGAGAACAATACATTTAATCAGAACATTTTAAAATTAAATTAAAAATAAGCTTGTAATTAACGAAATAGTCTAAAACCGATATGAATTAATATTTCTAAAGTATATTTACGAATGATATTGTGTTATTATATAAAAGTATATATGTTATTATCATTTTAGAACATTAACTAAATGTAGTTGACATTGGTAAATATAAGTCTTAATACAAGATTATAGCTAAATAAAATATAAGTTTATTTAAATAAGGTCATACAATCAATTCCAATTAAATATATTCTTTTAGAATATGTTTTGTATTTATGAGAGTCTTTGATAAGAAGAAGTATTAACTAAAGTAACAAAATCCAATCAAATGTCAAATATCTCTCTAATCTTTCACATAATTGAAATAGCGTTATTCAAATCAGTGAAAAAATCCCAGAGTAAAAGATAAATATTTGACAGGCATACAAACGAACAGACGAAAGCTTTTCACAACCATAATTATAAATGACATTTGCTGAAGTACCTTACAGTTAAAGAAACGCTTACAATAGAGGATATTAAGCTACTGAGAAACAATCCAATTCATATTATTTTTTTTACAAAATAAAAAAAGAAAACAAATACTAAAAAGATATTGTTTAATATAATTAATACCATTTTCATAAGTACAGTAAATTGGTTAAGAAACAACTGATGTAAAAATAATAATTATTTAAATATTAAGAGTAACTTAAAAATTATGATAAATTCTAAAATTAATAAATGTGTGTTTGTATTAGTATTAATATTGAAAAATTTACAAAGTCATATAATTTGCATAATGATATGATTTTATATTAATACTAACTTTTATCATTTCTTTTAGATTTTATCTTTTTTATAATTGAAATATTCCTCACTCAATAAGATATAAATATCTGCCTTCAGTTAGTGTAATTTTTACTTTTAACTTAAGCCGAAGAATGATTAGATTCAAAGGTGTTCAAGTTGTTTCTCAATCTTTGTTTCCAGCTTTTCTTTTATTATTTTAACAATTACACAATAATTACAATTAGTTACTTTTTACAACTAATGTTGGAGCCATAGCCAAAAAATAAACACCTTTTAAAAATCGAAGAAACAACATGATTCTTACATGATAATAATGATGCATTTAGCCAGAAGTATTAGTATTTATCTCATATTTTTCAAAAGATATTTGAGAATAAGCTTTTATGTGGCATGCATATCCGGACAATGGATGATACCTCTTTATAAGAAGTCCTAGTTATAGCATGTACGCTATGAATCCTAATTAGGTCAGAAAACTTTTGGCAGTCATAATGATGTTCTCTATAACAGCCATTAATTAGTGCAATTAGAGTCCAAAGAACGTACAAAGTGGTTTGGGAGCATTAATCCTTCACAAATGTAAACAAGGCCAAGCTGAGGAAACCAGATGCTTACAGTGCCGGAGTGCCCAAAACTCAATTTTTTAGATTCTGTTAAAAATTTTACCACACGCAAAACATAGCAAAATAAGTAGCTTCCCAAAGTCTCGGAGTATGAAGTCAAATATTCGCTCCGCAATGTTAAGAAAAGTGCGAATATGCTACAAATTTAGGAGCCCTATAAACCTATCATAGCTTGAAAGTTTTTTATAAAATTTTGCAGACCAAACGATATAGCCGTCACAAATAGATGTGCAAACTTTCCGCTACAAACCCCGACATTTTTATTTTTTTGCGTTAGTTTTTGGCATATTTCTCTACAGCAAATCGGGACAAGCTAAAACAGTAAGCACACTTATTTTTGGAACATACTGTTACACAATTATTTAAAAGTTCATAAAAATCCATAAAGATCTCATGGATATCAAGAGCGCCAAAATTTCATCCATACCGCCTATTTTCAAATGCAAATATTGATATCAAAAAGTCGGAATTTGAATACAAAAATAGTACCAATCGATGCGCAATAACCGAAAGTATACGTTTCTATTTTGGATTGTGATTATAGCTCCGATTTAATCACAGACCCAAGGATTTATCCATCGTGGCCTGAACTCCCAGTTGTCCTTGTGATAAGAAAAGCCTTGACGAAGGTAAAGCTCAATTGTGTTCTTGCGATCTTGTGTCAATAGTTGCATGTTAAGTAATTACTTGGTAGATGTCGAGATGTCGAAATGAGAATGTATGAATGACAAAAGAAAAAAAGTAGAAAAATAATGCGCAGTGATGAATTAGTAAGCAGCGAAAGTTCTGGAAGGATTGGAGAGCGCAGTGACTGCGTTTATCGCAATCGACTAACTCCTAAAACGTGGCTGCAAAACCGTTCGAATGTACCTTTGAGTTTTAATTGTCCGTAGTACTGTTTAGGGTGCGCGTAGGGCGACATATCATACGTCATCAGAACGCCAAGGGTTTGTACTTTTAGGCAATATGTATTATAGGTAGCATTTAGTAAGAGTAATATGTCGTAAAAGGCGCAGAAAGAAAAAAATGCGTTTTGTGCGAACGGTTTTGCTGGCCACTGTAGCTAAGATTTGGCCTATGTCTAAAGTTAAGCTTGGATCTCTGATTATTTCTAAGGTTATACCCTAAAATCCTGTGGTTGCCCGCTTAATTTCAGAATAGTGGTAGAAACACTAGCCGCACCCCATCGGACAACTGGGAGTTCAGGCCACGATGGATAAATCCTTGGGTCTGTGATTAAATCGGAGCTATAATCACAATCCAAAAATAGAAACGTATACTTTCGGTTATTGCGCATCGATTGGTACTATTTTTGTATTCAAATTCCGACTTTTTGATATCAATATTTGCATTTGAAAATAGGCGGTATGGATGAAATTTTGGCGCTCTTGATATCCATGAGATCTTTATGGATTTTTATGAACTTTTAAATAATTGTGTAACAGTATGTTCCAAAAATAAGTGTGCTTACTGTTTTAGCTTGTCCCGATTTGCTGTAGAGAAATATGCCAAAAACTAACGCAAAAAAATAAAAATGTCGGGGTTTGTAGCGGAAAGTTTGCACATCTATTTGTGACGGCTATATCGTTTGGTCTGCAAAATTTTATAAAAAACTTTCAAGCTATGATAGGTTTATAGGGCTCCTAAATTTGTAGCATATTCGCACTTTTCTTAACATTGCGGAGCGAATATTTGACTTCATACTCCGAGACTTTGGGAAGCTACTTATTTTGCTATGTTTTGCGTGTGGTAAAATTTTTAACAGAATCTAAAAAATTGAGTTTTGGGCACTCCGGCACTGTAAGCATCTGGTTTCCTCAGCTTGGCCTTGTTTACATTTGTGAAGGATTAATGCTCCCAAACCACTTTGTACGTTCTTTGGACTCTAATTGCACTAATTAATGGCTGTTATAGAGAACATCATTATGACTGCCAAAAGTTTTCTGACCTAATTAGGATTCATAGCGTACATGCTATAACTAGGACTTCTTATAAAGAGGTATCATCCATTGTCCGGATATGCATGCCACATAAAAGCTTATTCTCAAATATCTTTTGAAAAATATGAGATAAATACTAATACTTCTGGCTAAATGCATCATTATTATCATGTAAGAATCATGTTGTTTCTTCGATTTTTAAAAGGTGTTTATTTTTTGGCTATGGCTCCAACATTAGTTGTAAAAAGTAACTAATTGTAATTATTGTGTAATTGTTAAAATAATAAAAGAAAAGCTGGAAACAAAGATTGAGAAACAACTTGAACACCTTTGAATCTAATCATTCTTCGGCTTAAGTTAAAAGTAAAAATTACACTAACTGAAGGCAGATATTTATATCTTATTGAGTGAGGAATATTTCAATTATAAAAAAGATAAAATCTAAAAGAAATGATAAAAGTTAGTATTAATATAAAATCATATCATTATGCAAATTATATGACTTTGTAAATTTTTCAATATTAATACTAATACAAACACACATTTATTAATTTTAGAATTTATCATAATTTTTAAGTTACTCTTAATATTTAAATAATTATTATTTTTACATCAGTTGTTTCTTAACCAATTTACTGTACTTATGAAAATGGTATTAATTATATTAAACAATATCTTTTTAGTATTTGTTTTCTTTTTTTATTTTGTAAAAAAAATAATATGAATTGGATTGTTTCTCAGTAGCTTAATATCCTCTATTGTAAGCGTTTCTTTAACTGTAAGGTACTTCAGCAAATGTCATTTATAATTATGGTTGTGAAAAGCTTTCGTCTGTTCGTTTGTATGCCTGTCAAATATTTATCTTTTACTCTGGGATTTTTTCACTGATTTGAATAACGCTATTTCAATTATGTGAAAGATTAGAGAGATATTTGACATTTGATTGGATTTTGTTACTTTAGTTAATACTTCTTCTTATCAAAGACTCTCATAAATACAAAACATATTCTAAAAGAATATATTTAATTGGAATTGATTGTATGACCTTATTTAAATAAACTTATATTTTATTTAGCTATAATCTTGTATTAAGACTTATATTTACCAATGTCAACTACATTTAGTTAATGTTCTAAAATGATAATAACATATATACTTTTATATAATAACACAATATCATTCGTAAATATACTTTAGAAATATTAATTCATATCGGTTTTAGACTATTTCGTTAATTACAAGCTTATTTTTAATTTAATTTTAAAATGTTCTGATTAAATGTATTGTTCTCATTATAATTCGTATTAGAAAAAAAAGTAAGTTTTTTATTGGATTCGATACATTTCTCTTTGCTGTTTAGTTTTTTATTGCATGTGTATTTATATTCGATAATAGGTATAAAAAAGAAACTAAAACAGTCTGTAATATATAGGCAAAGAAAAATTATAAGCAAGAGCATAATAGTGCTTTTGGTGTGCAAATAAAAGTTAACATATATTGATGCACTGATTACATAAAAAAACAAATTGTCACTTCATATAAGTTTAAGTAATTTACATTAAAATACCTCTATCACATCGAAAAGGTATATAACAGATATCTTTGTAAAAAATTGTTCGTGTTTTCTAATATCTTTTACGTTTATTATGTTGCATTTGAAGTACTTTGTTCTGCGACCATAGCATTGTACAATGCTTCTGATGCTGTTTGAAGGTTATCTATATCTCTGTTTCGCACAACTTCCAGTAATCTACTTGTAGCTTATTCGACCGAAAGGGTACTATTGTTATCAGAACTAGGTAAAGGTCTGCTCTCATCTTCTGTTCAGTCTACGGCGACGTAATGGAGGTGGTTGTACTTCCGCTTGATAATTTGCAGTTACAAAAAGAAAAAAAAGGAAAAAGATTTTAAGAAGTAATGTTACTTAGTAGGTACTTGTGATTTGAGTATAAGGTTATAGAGTAGATTTTAGTTGTTGTTTGAAGTGTTTCGTAAGAGAAACTTGTTATTCTTGATATAAAGTTTAAGCGAAAGCTTGATATAGGTAGTGACCACCAGATCTTGTTTGTTAAGATCGATAAAAAGTGTGTTGTAAAATAAAAAGATAATATAAAAAGGGGTTCAAAGAGCTCAATGAAGAGTCTGAATATAAGATATAAGTGATTCTTTTATTGATATTGATAAGAATAAGAATAAAAATAAAAAAGGGTTTGTTGGATATTTATATAAAATTTGTTGCCTTGATTCTCCTTGTTGGATTAATTTTTCCTTTAACCGAAAGTTTTCGGTCTAACGACTCAAGTCATTTTGTTGACTCAAGTCGCCAAAACGACTTGCATCGGAAGGGATTTGTACGACCCGATTGCCGTTTTCGTCACAGTAACTTCATTTCCTTTGTGGCTTACGTCGAATTTAGATTTCGTAACCAAAATAGATGATTGAACAAAATTTTCCATAAAAGTAAAACTGTTCCTCCTACGGGTATCGAACCCAGGAACCGCACCTTAGAAAGGTCACACTTCTCCAACCAAGCTATTTTAACTATCTGTCAGAAGAGGAAAATAATATTATTGTGTCCCACTTGCAGTTAAATTAATTTATGCTTTTCATGGGTTGCAAGATGTTTTTTAACCGTAACTAAATACGAACATTGTTCTGTGTATCTCTTTCATTACTTACAATGACTATTTTATGCCAAATTTAAAGAAAATTTCGTGTATACGTATTTTAAAAAAGCTAGCCGGAGTGATGCAGAGAAAATCAAAAGTTTTATAATTGAGTGCATTAATTACAATGTCTGCTACCTAATGGATAAGCTACGTGATAACAGGATTGGACTACATTTACGGAACATGAAAAAAGTGCCAAATTCTGCGATTAGAGCAGCAATATGTCGGAATTTTAATATTTAAACTGCGGCATCGTATTCTCCATACTCAAAAACCCTTGTTTCCATATTTGGACTGTAAATATATCTCCGATTGAACTGTATATCTAATGGTTTATCCATCGTGGCCTGAAGTCCCAATCACCCTATCACAAAATTGCAAAGATAGTCAAAGTATCGTCATCTACTGTTCATAAGGTTCGCTTAGAATTAGGTTTGCCTGCTAGAAATGACAAGGGTGGCAGACCAAAAGCGCTCACTAAGCGGGAACAGCAGCATCTCGTTCGCGCTATAACAGCAGATGGACTCGAAAACGCTGTACAAGCACAGCAGTCATTGGAGCAGAACCTGGGCAAGTCAGTTTCTGTAGATACTGTACGTAGGGCATTAAAAGATGCTGGTTTGGTCTCATTCGTCAAGCCAAAGAAATCTTTAATTAATGAAAGAAATAGAATGAGGAGGCTCCAATGGGCACGTCAGCACATTGACTGGACAGTAAACGATTGGATGAACGTCATATGGTCTGACGAAACCAAAGTCAACCGTTTTGGATCCGACGGAAAGTCTTATGCATGGAAAGTGCCAGGCAAACCGTTAAAAAAGCATCAGGTTCGTGAGACAGTGAAGCATGGAGGAGGTTGTATAATGGTATGGAGCTGTATTAGCTGGTATGGCCCAGGCTATATTGTGGATGTGGGCAAGTGCATGACAAAGGACGTCTATTTGGAGGTTTTACAAGATGATTTGATGAAGTCTTTGGCTTGGTATATGGAAGAAAGTGGAAAATTTACCAATCAGTTCATCTTTATGCAGGACAACGACCCCAAACATACAGCAAAAGTCGTATCAAAATGGCTAAATGAGCAAGAGTTTCATGTAATGGAATGGCCACCACAATCACCGGACTTAAACCCAATCGAAAACATGTGGCAATTACGTAAAAGACGGTTGTTTAGAAACTATGACTCTCCTCCATGTGGTATGCATGAGCTATGGGACCGTATAGGACACACTTGGTACCAAATCACTGCTGAAGAATGCCAAAAGTTTATTAAAAGTATGCCAGAGCGATGCCGTGCAGTTATTGAGGCTGATGGGCTTTATATTGGATATTAAATAAACTTATTTTAACACATTTTGATTTCGAAACATACGGCCGCAAAACCGTTCGAATGTACCTTTGAGTTTTAATTGTCCGTAGTACTGTTTAGGGTGCGCGTAGGGCGACATATCATACGTCATCAGAACGCCAAGGGTTTGTACTTTTAGGCAATATGTATTATAGGTAGCATTTAGTAAGAGTAATATGTCGTAAAAGGCGCAGAAAGAAAAAAATGCGTTTTGTGCGAACGGTTTTGCTGGCCACTGTATAAGCCTAGCCATAGGCACAAAAATAGTGAGCTATGTGTAAAAATCACTTTATCTCGTTTATATACCCAATGGGGTGCACCTAGTGTTCGAATTACTCCGAAACGTAACCGGCCAACACTGAATTTCATATTTTTGCTATAGCCGTGACTCTAACTTTAGTTATCGTCAAGAAAAGTGCCCTAACCACAACTCTGAAATTAAGCGGGCAACCACAGGATTTTGGGGTTTAACCATAGCGATAGAAATAATCAGAGATCCAAGCTTAACTTTAGTCATAGGCCAAATTTTAGCTATAAGCATAGCCATAGGCACAAAAATAGTGGGCTATGTGTAAAAATCTCTTTGTATGATTTGCATACCAAATGGGGTGTGTCTAGTGTTGGTTATCACTCCACTTAACTTTAGCCATAAGCCAAATTTTAACTATAAGCCTATCCATAGGCGTAAACATACAGTAGCGGACAAAACTGGTGCACAAAACTTTTTTTTAGCTTTTAACTACCATTACCTGCTCATGGTAATTGCAATAGTCATGAAACTGTACTAGAAGGAGGATATACTAGTCATTGTAATCTATGTATGTTCTAAGCATGACATTGTTAAAACTGAGCGATAAGCGTGCTTTGAATTTATAAAATCTTATATTTTCTAAAAACCGCAAAAGTGGCTAAAATCTTAGACTTTATATAATCATCTCATCTCTTGATATTATCGGATATTCTTCTTTGCATATGCTAATAATATGCGTGTATATCATTTTCAGTAAAAGAACCCGGCTCTTTAACTATTCTTTTCCAAAAATCATCGACCCTTTTTGATCTAGTGTCGTATCATCATACCTTTGCCATCAATTGCCACCTGGCATGCTTAAGCGGACTTAGGCCGGGATTAGTGGCGGCTAAACTTGTAGCACAGAAGCGCTGTTATCAAATATTGAGTTTATGACATGCGTTGACTTGTGCCTTGTGTCATTGTCATACTGAAACGAGAGATTACGACGTTTTAGACTACTATACGCTAGGCTTTTGTGGTATGAAGTAAGCGAAATATATGTGTATATTTATGAGTTCATTATACCATCGTATACCTGACACACATATTCTGGTCCTCAATATCTAATACAGCCTTAAAACATAACAGAGCAGCCAGCATGCTTCATTGTTTGATCACCGTGAAAAAATCGCTCAGGTTGCTCGACTTGCTTTCAATATTAGTGTATACTATCTGCATCCATAATGTTCATATTTGTTTCATTGCTAAAGATAGCAGACTTCCAGCCCTCTATAGTATACAATGGCTTGTTGTGATACCACATTCATCGCTTTTTCCGACTTATACAGCTGATGAAATTCTTCGATTCCTTACTTCCGGACTCAAAATCTAGCTTCCTACTGTGCCTTTAGACTGACAGTCTGCTAACACTGTATCTTAAGGTCCTCAAAATGTGCTGAGCATCAGGAACTGTGTGTAGCGGACCTTGTCCAAGCTCTAGGTTGATGACTGAACTAATAACTTTTCAGGCTAATAGCGGAATACCTTCATGATCACAAGACATTAAGTTTCTTTCTTCCCTCTTTCTCCTGTTGATTGTCCATTTAGAGATCCTTGTTACTCTAGAAATATCTGCTGTCGTACGAACTAGGCGTGTTCGAGATCTCAGAGTTTCGTTTTTACAGTTGCTTATTTTCTTAAACATATAAGGCTAGTACTTTGTTATAGTGAATAGGGTAAAAACAAAAGGGGGGACTCAATGGGAAACACAAAATAAGTACAGTTTTATATATTTTTTAAGAGCTACTAAAATTTACTAATATGCTGTGAAATCTGAAAGCAAACGGGAGAGATATGGGGAAAATTGAAAGAAGGCTAGACAAGCACTACATTTTTGGCGAAAATTGAAATATGCAAAAAATCACTAAAAATGACCTTATGCCTGGGGGATGTCCGGCACAGTTCCGGTTTACATAACATAATGTATATTTTGGACTGTCTTTCAGATGGTATATGCCACAAAAGTCGCAGACATATGGCGGAGATACAATGTTGATTTTAATTTTTGTGCACCAGTTTTGTCCGCTACTGTAGAAGGCTATGTGTAAAAATCGCTCTATCTCGTTTCTATGCCCAATGGGGTGCGGCTAGTGTTTCTACCACAACTCTGAAATTAAGCGGGCAACCACAGGATTTTGGGGTTTAACCACAACCACAATCACAACCAGCTTCACAGCATCGGCATACCGCAACCAGTTTGTAAAATGTTCACCTGCCAGTTTTTGTTTGAGCAGGAAAGGTGACAGCACAACAACCCAGGTTCTCCACTCATCTGATTTCATATTAGCAAAAGCACCAGAGATTTTTCGTTTTTTTTTTTTTAAAAAAAAAGAAAAAAAATAAGTATTTTGTTCCACCATGAAATAAAGCTTTATTCCATGTACAGTAGGTCAAAAAATTGCTGCAAGGAATTGCAAAATACCTGTTTTACAGCTGGTTGTCTATGGATACTGCATGAAACTATCTCAAACATTGATTGTTTGTACCTCACTAGAAAGGGCATTTATTCGTCGATTATCTGATATGAGCAATGATTATTGGTGGAATTTGAGATCGTTAAAGGGAATATTATAAACATCCGGCATTTTTTACTTGTTTACATATGTTTGGAATGACGAATTTTAATACGACCCAACCGGTTGTTATTATAATTTTTCACATACTTGACATGATTAGAATGTTGCCAGTATATAAAAGCGCTTAAAATTCCTTTATTCTAAATTTTAAATTGTCTTATTCAAATTATTTCTCTTTTTTACCCTATCATCAACCACATGCCTAAATGACTATCAAACGAGAAAGTAAACGATCTCAAACAAACATTAACTGAGCCCACATCAGCGTACGATATTGCTAAGGAGACTGGAGTACATAAAACAACTGTTAGTAGACACTTTAGAAGGTTGTTTTTAAACAGGACAATAAATACAGGTGGGAGACCTACAATAGTCTCCAAAGTGACGAAGCGGTTAATCAAAAGAAAATTCGTTGAAGGGGTTCTAAAGACTGCCAAAAAGGTATGCCGGGAGCTGGCTGCACTAGGCTATGATATCTCATACCAGTCAGCAATTAAGGTACTGAAATCAATGCAGTTCCATTTTTCAATAGAAAAAAAGAAGCTATTTCCGACAAAAGCACATATGTAGCATCAGTTAGAATGTGTCAACGATCATCAGGGTTAGACAGTGGATGGCTTACAGCAAACAGTGTTCTCTAGTGGTACTAAGATCAATGTATGGGGATCTGATGGTGGTAACTACTATTGGAAAAGGCCAAGTGGTCTTTTTCAACATCGTGACCTGAAATTTACAGTCAAGCATAGAGCTAGCAAGTTGATGACGTGAGGCTGTATAACATGCGGAAGTCCAGGATATGACTGCCAAATTTACGATGGAAGCATTTATTCGGATGTTTACCAGCATAATTTGGACACCACGCTTCGTGATACTATGGAGCACTATAATTTCGACTGGTCCTACATTTACTTTCAGCATGATAATGACCCAAAGCACAAGATAAAATCCACAATAGCCTGGTTAGATAATCATCAAGTGCGCTATATTAGCGATTGGCCAGCTCAGAGTCCGGACTTAAATCCAATAGAACATGTATGGCATCAACTGAAGTTAAAGCTCAGCTGCTACGAACGTAGAGCAAAGAATACGGATGAGCTTTGGGAACGAGTAGAAAAAGCATGGAATGAATTTGATAAAGAACTTTGCCAAAGGTATATCGATAGCATGCCGGCAAGAATTCAAGAGGCTATTAATAAAAAAGGAGGATCAACTAAATATTAATAAATAAATTCATTTCGTTCAAATTTTCGTTTTTCCAAATTTTCAAATTGCGCACCTCATACTTCCTTCAATACTTATCCAATGGGGCTTAAACTCTTTCGGATTTTTCAAGACATGTAGGAAATCTACTATGTAGAAACAGAAGCAGTTTGTACCATTGTGACAGGATGTACGCTACAAAAACTGAGAAAAATGGATTCCTTGCAGCAATTTTTTGACCTACTGTATATATAAACACGATCAAGCAGTATTACATACCTTCAGATAGCTTAGCGTATTGCTGAGGAATGCTGATAGTAGTCGACTCTGTTGCCATTGCTGGAAAATCAGTAGAAACAAGCAAGCCAAAATCCTGCCAGACTTCAATCATTTTTTTAGGCGTTCCAAGAAACAAGTTATGCATTGGATCGACAGTTACATATCTCACCACATCAAAGTAAGGAAGTCGATGTACTTCACTCCACTTTGTACCAGAACTTGCCTGTTTTTCTTCTTGTTGTGCCTTGTGCGTAGCAGTCAACCAGTCATACGCATCAAATCTTTGCTGTTCCCACGTTCTTTGCACCCAGTTTTCATCGTTGAAATCAGAAAAGTTTGGCTTTGAAGACCTGGTACCAGTTGATAGACGGCCAAAAGCAGTTGAGCACTTGTTACATGCTTTAGTAGCCATGGCGCCCATGTATCCAGCTACTTTTCTTGCTGCAGGCATATCACAATTGATGGACATTGAAGTGTTTTAAGTACTCAAAAATAAGATAAAGAAGAATTAACGAGACCGAACAATAGTTCTAAAGTCGAATACTTTTATTAAAGAAAGATTTCAAGGCTATTTATATTAGTTGAGCAAGACCTGAGATTAGATGACAAAAATAGTTACGACCGATATGATTTGACATGTATAAGAAAAATTTTATAGACTGATGTTAATAATCAACTGTTGAGATGAAAGTGAAACTTGGCTGTTTAGGGCAATGATAATTATCAGGTTCTATTCTTATTCAAACTCATTTGGAAAGATTTAGTCCAGAATGATAAGACTGTATCTTATAGACATGTCAAAACATGACAGACATCAATGCTACACGAACTAGTTCTCCGTTAGGATTTTCGTAAGTGGGCATTATACAGTAAGGGACAAAATCAGTCCGTTTTTTGGTTTTTTCGCAATGCCTCGCCGGGAATTAAGCTTAGAGCTCTGCTTTGCTGACGAATAATTTGTCTCTTCCTTCAACAAAGTTGACAATATTTGTCGGAAATGGTATTTTTTATTTTCCGCCATGTTATAAGAAGATATATTGAAAATAATGTATTTTTATTTTTTTGAATTTCGATTAGTACTTGGCATCGCGGCCCTTACGCTGGATTACGTCCCGAACTCGACGGGGCATAGAGTGAATAAGGTTTCTACAGTACTCTGGAGTTGCTAGGTCATACCAAAGATTCGAAACCCGGTCAAAAATGCTTGGTCAGTCTCAACCACAGAAGAAGGTGGTCTTGTCATCTGTTCCTTCTTTTTAAGCATGGCCCATGCATTTTCAATTGGGTTAAGGTTAGGGGAGTATGCTGGCCAACTCAGGAGCTTAATCTTGTTCTTTTGGAACCATTTTGAAGGAGCTGAAGCACAATGGATGCTTGCATTATCTTGTTGAAAGATCATGTCCTTACTTTGCAGGCCATAATACTTCAATGTCTCCTTGTATTCCTCCTCAAGTACTGACGTGTATAGCTCACCATTTACATTACTTTGTAGCCAGGACATGTAGCCCCCTCCATGTATAGTTATGCAACTCCAAAGCATGATCCCGCCTCCTCCATAAGCATGTTTCTTTTTGTAGTGATGGTCTCGATAAGGTGCATTATCCTCTTTCCAAGCGTATTCTAGGCCATTAGACCCTCTTTTTTGGATCTTTGTCTCATCAGAAAAGACAACGCGTTCCCAATCAGTCTCGGACCAGTCTTTATGAGCCTTTGCCCAATCATATCGTGCCTTTTGCTTGTCATTATTAAGTGGAAGTACCGTCTTTTTCTTAGTCGATTTTAGACCTTTGCGTTTCAAAGTACGAGCAATTGTTTTTGGATTGACCATTTGATCTGGTTTTTTAACGCCAAAGGAAGCATCGGCTGCGCTTTTAGATAAGTCAAGTCTTATGTCTCTAGCTGCTTTGGTTTCCTCCCTAGGTGTGAGTAAACGATGTCTACCCGCGCTATTTTTTGACTGCAACTTGGTTTTCCTTGAAATTCTTCGAATCATGGACTTTCCACAGCCTACGTTTTTTTTAATTACATCCCATGGAATGGAG
The DNA here is from genome assembly GCA_024220505.1 of Rhizopus arrhizus. NCBI lineage: Eukaryota > Fungi > Mucoromycota > Mucoromycetes > Mucorales > Rhizopodaceae > Rhizopus > Rhizopus arrhizus. The sequence continues at coordinate 511,041 of JAKZZE010000033.1, read as the reverse complement.
TGGTTCAACATGTTTTCAATTTGGGCATGTTTGTCGGCATTCTTTGCTGTCATGGCGTGTTTGGCTAATCTGAGATGAGGTAAATGAGGAAAAAGAAAAAATGTAAAAAAATAAAAGAAGCTAAAATATGAGAACACGTTAGCGTTCACTGACGTCATAAGACGTACCAAACTAAATCTCAAGTCAGTCCAGTGACTGTTTCTGGAGATATGGTGTCTAATGCAAAATCGGGCGTTAGCAACAATCACGGAAAATCACTTTTTCCGCCATAACTACAGAGAAAATGGTGGTAGAAGCAATTAGGTTACACCAATAATTTTGTCTAGCTTGCGTGCAAATGTTTCGTCAGCAAAGCGAAGCCCTAAGTTTAATTCCCGGCGAGGCATTGCGAAAAAACCAAAAAAACGGACTGATTTTGTCCCTTACTGTACTCTAGGCGGTTGTTTTCAAATAGGACAATGGGCTCAGCTGGTAGACCTACATTAGTCTCCAAAGTGACGAAACGGCTAATCAAAAGAAAAGTCATTGAAGGGGTTCTAAAGACTGCCAAAGAGGTACACCGGGAGCTGGTTCAACTTGGCTATGCTATCTCATACCAGTCAGCAATTAACGTCCTGAAATCAATGGAGTTCCATTCTTCAATAAAAAAAAAGAAGCCGTTTCTGACAAAAGCTCATATGCAGCATCGATTAGAATGGGCCAAGAAGCACCAGGATTGGACAGTGGAAGAATGGCGAAAAGTCGTCTTTTCTGATGAAACCAAGATCAACGTATGGGGCTCTGATGGTTGTAAGTATTATTGGAAAAGACCAAGTGATCCTCTTCAACCGCATCATCTAGAGTTTACAGTCAAGCATGGAGGCGGCAAGTTGATGATGTGGGGCTGCATAACATCTGAAGGACCAGGATATGCTTGTCAAATTTACGATGGGAACATGAACGCGGATGTTTATCAGCATATATTAGATACTACACTTCGTGATACTATGGAGTACTACAATTTCAACTGGTCCAACATTTACTTTCAGCATGATAATGATCCAAAGCACAAGGCAAAATCCACAATAGCCTGGTTAGATAATCATCAAGTGCGCTATATTAGCGATTGGCCAGCTCAGAGTCCGGACTTAAATCCAATAGAACATGTATGGCATCAACTGAAGTTAAAGCTCAGCTGTTACGAACGTAGAGCAAAGAATACGGATAAGCTTTGGGAACGAGTAGAAAAAGCATGGAATGAATTTGATAAAGAACTTTGCCAAAGGTATATCGATAGCATGCCGGCAAGAATTCAAGAGGCTATTAATAAAAAAGGAGGATCAACTAAATATTAATAAATAAATTCATTTCGTTCAAATTTTCGTTTTTCCAAATTTTCAAATTGCGCACCTCATACTTCCTTCAATACTTATCCAATGGGGCTTAAACTCTTTCGGATTTTTCAAGACATGTAGGAAATCTACTATGTAGAAACAGAAGCAGTTTGTACCATTGTGACAGGATGTACGCTACAAAAACTGAGAAAAATGGATTCCTTGCAGCAATTTTTTGACCTACTGTAAGTCTTTCAAAAGTGAAAGGATAAAGGGATATTTATAGGGTTGTGATTTTTTGTGTTTTTCTATTTTTGAACTTTTTTTGTTTATCTTCAGGGACTGATGTCCCTCCTAGGACTGAGGTCCCTCCTACGACTGAGTCCCTCCTAGGACTGAGCCCCTTCTTCCGCAAAAGTTACACCAACTGCGTCACAGTACAAAAAAAATATTTACTGTTTGTCTTCTTTCATTGTCAAATAGTGTGAGATTGGAGTTTGTAGGGTTTATATAGTATAAAATAGGTTTTGTTTTATAAGATTCTTGATGTGAGACCAAAGTTTCGAATAGTGTTTGGTTCCAAAGTAGTAATAACACTACGGCGCAAAAAATCTCCGCATAACACTCATTGTAGGCGCGGATTAATAAAATAAAGATGCTAAAAATGTCGAATTTAGCATAATTTAGAATAAAATTGGAATAACATTGGAGTAAAACATGATGCTACATGAACTCTCATACGCTTTCACATAGCAATTTAATTGGATGAGGCAAAATTGGAGTAAAATTGGAGTAAAATATAACAATTTAATTGGACGAGGCAGACATTAGCTGTTCTGTATATAAGCAGAGTATGGCTATGTTTAAGCAATTATGTCCAGTAAAATGGGTAGGTTTATTATTGTATAGGGCAGTATAAATGGACAAATTTAAATGATTTAATAATACGATGCTTTATTTATTTTATTATATTATTCATTTGAATAAAAAAAAAAGTAATAACAAAAAAAAAGTAATAGCAAAAAAAAAAAATAATAATAAAAGAAAAAGAATAATAAAAGAAAAGGAATAATAAAAAAAAAGGAATAATAAAAAAAAAGGAATACAGAATGAACAGATCCAATATAATCGTACGTCATTACTTACCTGTCCTCGACAATATTCAATGCAACCCATTTAGCAGATTTAATTACTTTCAACAATCTACATTGCAATCTACATTCAACAGAGTAATTAATATTTAAACATATGCAATTTTATTTCTATTTACCAAAATTGTTTTCCTTTTTTTTTTTTTATCACATGATGGATAATTGTCTTATACAACCATTGTTACTTTTCCTCAAGTCCGTGCGCCTATGCTTTATTGGGTTTCATAATACTCTATCATCATTGCTGTTATCGTTAATATCATTACAGTTGCTTCATACAAAATCCACATTGCAAAATAAAACAAAGTATTAAAATCTAATAAATAAAAAACATCAGTTAAGAAAAAAGTAACAAGCAAACAAATTATACCTTTTGTCTTGTTCAAACATACTATCTATACAATATGATGTTGGTTAAGGTTCAATCTATCTGAAGCAACATAGAGTATAATTTTACCTAATATCAACAGCATACACAATATGAAACAACACACCAAGCATAGTATACAAAAGCAGAGGATGAATAGTTGCGACAAACTGGTCTACAGCATGATAGAGTATTGATTATACAGCTAGGTTGCACACTACAGATAGAGTCAGTAAAGTGTCAAGGTAAGGAGCGGAAAGAAATACAAATAAAGATATGAAGAAGAGCAAGGGTTGTTGCATGTTGTAATGTAGCCATAACTAAGTTTTCTTTAATTAGTGAACCATTCGTTAAAAACATCTTGTTTGACTAAAGCTCTCGCAATATTTGAAGTAAAAGAATACTAGAGCTTACTATAAGCGAAGATAAAAAGAAATGGTTAAAAGGAATACAACATTCATCAACTTTATACCCATGCAACATAATTATTATTTTTTTTTTTCGTTTGTAATGCGTAAACTTCTTGAGCTGATTTAGTTTTAGCTATTTTGTTTTCAAAACATGGTGCATATCAGCAATAGCTAAAAGTATCAAAAACTGTTAACAAAGTAGAGTAATAATGAATATACGGAAAGAAAAAAAAAAAAAAAAAAAAAAAGAAAAGAGCCATAAAAAAAGAAAAGAAAAAATAATGCTTTAAAATCCATGCAAGTTTATTTCATATAATTAACGTCATAGGACCAATGGCATTGAAGAATAACAACTAAGCTATATAAAAAAGTACCAACATTACCATCATGAAGATCTAGTCATGACAAGACAATTCTAAACGACATTTAACAAATAATAGTAGAATTTATTTAACAAAAGATAAAACAATAAAAAGAAAAAGAAACAATTATATTCTTCTCTTTTTATTTTGACGACGAGAAGTAGGACGAGTGCCAGAATGGGTGGTAGACATAATGGTATGCTTTCCGATCTTTAATGCCTTTTTCTTCATTTCATTTATGTAGCCTTCTTTTTTTTTATTTTTTTATGCTTTTATGCCTATGTCTATGATTTAATAACTTCTTTTTCCATGTTCTTTTTTTTAATTACCATCAAAACTCCATCCAAAATATATATCTAATCTTCTCTTATGTATTGCTGTATTCACGTAAATCACTTTTCGACTATAATCCAAATAAATTCTATGCATATGTTTCTATGCTTAAAACCTTTTACAAGAAACTATTTTTATACGTTTTGTAGCTGTAATAAAAAAAATCGTTTTAAGAGTTTTTAAACAAAGCTTCAGGTTTTGTATCTGTTAACAAGTTGCACTGCAAAATGATATGTTATTTGACACCTTCCATTATCTCTACAGTGTTACGTTGTTGTTAAAGGGATTTATAGCCTTATATCCAATATGCTAATCAAAATAAGATTTTTTTCATTATGAGTACTGAACTTGTTTTTTTTTTTTTTTTTTTTTTTTTTTCCTACCAAATAAAGACTTTTTTTCTACTAAATATTTCATAAAGCATAGGACTAAACGGAATGTAGCTCATATACTATAAACATACATTAGATGCAATGTATATCAACAAACGATCACTATTTACCTTAAAAAAAAGCTAATTCTTGTTAAATAATTGTAAAAACTAGATTAAGGTACAAGATAAATAATAACAGTTTAATTGTTAGCAAGTGTTTAGAATAGTAAAAATAATTACGAGCCGTAAGAATTTCGTAGCAGGATTACATGAAGAAAGAAAAGAAGTACAATCGGAAGTTTCTTGTACTTTTTGAAACGCTTGTAAGTTATAACGACGTCATCCTAGAGCATTTGCAAACTCGTTTTTTTTTTTTTATTACAATTATTTTTGAAATTCGGTTTATTTTAATTCATGATTACAACAATTATTAGTAGTCAAACAGATTGAATTCCTTTGGCTTCAATTAAACTGACTATAACAGAGAAAAAGTATAATAACAAAGGACAACCTACTCAAATCAATATTTTTACCCAATGAAGAAGTAATTTAAACAAATTACTTTATTGTATATGGTCTGAATTTGATAATAGTTTATACAACTCTTTTTATATCTATTACGCATTTATATTCTTCAGTTTATTTCCCCATATTTAATACAAAAAAATAAAGATTCACAACTATGACAAATTACTCTCAGTTCAATTAACATAAAAAGTTTGTAATGTAACTCGACTAGTAAAAGTATAATGAAGCAGTACTACAATTGGATACAAAGAAAAGTTACAGCAATCAAAGCATATCTTGTTTAAATTTGCTAAAATAAATAGAACTAAAGGCACAGGTGCATTACTGACTCTTTGCCATAATGCTTACATGTCTTCTTTTTCACATTTTAAGTTTCCATTAAAAACATATCAGCTAGAGCACAAGATGTGGAAGTGGTTTAAGATACGACAATTGACAGAGGCATAAAAAACGTAAGCTTTGTTCTTTTTTTTTACATTTTTGGCAGTAATGGAGCTATAAGTTGTCTCTTTTTTTGTTCTTGCAAATTATCAATTATAAAAACAACCACAAAATATAGTTCAAGAAAGAAACAAAAAAGAGAGTCGCAGAACGTTTTTCTTTAAAAAAATAAAAAATTGTACATAATCTACTTTCTTTGTAATTGCTTAAAAAAACCAATGAAAAGGAATCTTTTTTTACGACCATTGCAATCATAATGCAGAAAAATGCAAGTTGTGTAATATCGGTTCGTGACGTCTTTTAACAGCAAAACTCAGGTTTTATATAGTTTAAAAAGTGATTTTGCCAAGTAGATCCAGCCCATTTCAACATTTACCTGCAAAAAAAAAAAAAAGTGGAGCAATAAAAATGAATGGAGCTTTTTAAAAAAAAATACGGAGAACAACCAAAAAATAAACTCAAAAATAAACGAGAAGCACTGTAAAAAAATGCTTTAAGGAGTATTCGTATCCTTCAACGAGCATTCTTTGCGCCGTAGTGTAATTTGAATATAAGTTCGCTTGTAATAAGTGACCACCAGATCTTGTTAAGTAGATCAAACTGTTGTGAATAAAATAAAGTAAAAAGATAAAAAAAAAGGGATTACAATGAAGTGTATTTGCTTCAAGGGACTTCTTGTTCTTGATATTAGATAAAATAAAAGAAAAACAAAAGATATTTACTTTGTATGATATTTATTAAAATGATCAAAAAGTAAAGTAAATAAGTGAAGTAAAACAAAAGTTAAAAGTGAAGTAAGTAAGTAAGTCAAGAGTAAGTATAAGAAATATTGAAGTTATTTATATGTTTTTGGCTTTTCTGATTATATGCTGTTGTGATGATTTTGTAGATATTCTGTATTTTTTTGTATTTTTCTGGATTTTATCTGTATTCATACGTATTTGTTTGTATTTTCCTGGTGTTAATTTATATGGTTGCCTTGTAAGTTGTTGTTTAATATAGAATTTAAGCGGATGCTTGTTAAGTAGTGACCACCAGATCTTATATGTAAGATCAATACGATGTTTCTTGATAAAATAATATAAAAAGTAAAGTAAAATAAGAGATCAGGAACTTTTATGAGTAAGTTAGCCTGCTTTATTGAGTTAAGTATATATAAAAATATAAAAGAACTTGACTAATTTTTCTTTCTTGACTGAATGGTTGGGGATATATATATAATAATAATAATTTTTTTTTTTTTGACTTTTTTCATTTTTTTGACCTTTTTCACTTTTTGACTTTTTTCACTTTTTGACTTTTTTCACTTTTCGACTTCTTTCACTTTTGCTTCGTGTAACCTCTTTACTGCCTACTTTGGTCACACTGGATTTGAATTAGTTGGAGAGAGAAAAGTCAAATGCTGCAAAAGTTTGCTGCATTGTGTTACAATAGGAAAAATAATGACAATTTGTAAAGTGATTTACAAAACGTCAAAAATTAAAGCTTGAAAGAAGTTTCTGAGTTCAAATCTTCATAATCATAGTTACTGTAATAGCTTATTTTCTATTTAGGCCTTGTGTATTTATTGAGAGTTTAGAGTGATTTTGAATATAAAGTAAAGTTATATTTGGGTATTTTCTTGATAGGAGTGACCACCAGATCTTGTTTTAAAGTAGATCAGTCTTGATGTAAAGATAATGATAGCTTGATGTGAGATTTAATAGAGTTACAATGAAGATATTTGGCTTCAAGGGACTTGACTTATTCTTGATATTTAGTAAAATAATAATAAAAGAGATTTGCTTTGAATGATATTTATTTAAGAATAAAAGTAGTAAAGTATGTCAGAAGTAAATAAAATAACTGTTTTTATAGTTTTTATGAATTTTTAATATGCTTTAAATTTAAAGCATGCCTTGATTTTAATGCACTGTAATTTTTTGTTGCTGTTTCAATGGCTTGTAAGAGTTAACGGTTTTAAAATAGAGTAAAGTTGATGAAAATAGATAAAAAATTAAGAGTTGGGTAGAGTATTGATATTAGGTTCGTTTGTAAGTGACCACCCGATCTTGTTACGTTGATCAGACTTGTTTTATATTCAGATAACTTGATAAGAGTATTAAAAGGATTTACAATGAAGATAATTGGCTTCAAGGGACTTGTCTTGCTTGTATTTTAAGAGTGTTATATCAAAAGATTCAGAGATAAGGATACTTGGTTTATTGATAAAATATATTTATATTGTTAAGAGAAGTAAAGTCAAGAAAAGTAAGTCAAGATAAGTAAGTCAAGATAAGTGAAGTTTTGTCAAAAGAATAAAAAGCTAGGCTTTTTATAGGCAAAAATATAAAGTTCAATTTTTACAAAATGTAAAAATATTCGCAAAGGTTAAAAAAAATATCAAAAGGTTAAAAAAATATCAAAGGTTAAAAAAAATATCAAAAGGTTAAAAAAATATCAAAAAGTAAAAATATATCAAATGGTTAAAAATTTGTCAAATAGGAAAAATAATGACAATTTGTAAAGTGATTTACAAAACGTCAAAAATTAAAGCTTGAAAGAAGTTTCGGAGTTCAAATCTTCATAATCATAGCTACAGCACCTTTCAATTTTCAACCTTGCATTAATTTTTATGTACCTTCGGGTCAAAAATTAAAGTCTGCATCTTTACATTACAATACGACAATATTAAAACAGGAACAAAATTACTACACAGGATAAAGTCCTGTGGGAGTGCCTTCTGCCAGAATCGAACTGGCGACCTTCTGCTTACTAGGCAGACGCTCTGCCATCTGAGCCAAGAAGGCGCTTTGATTTTTGAGAAATGGTATAGTAGGTGGAGTGCGCCTTTGCGTAGATGCTCCACTGCACCCAATCACCGTTATCCAAGTTGATAAAGTTGATCTTTTTTGATAGTGGTAATTCTATTAAATGAGTGAGAACTCGGATTTAAATGTTAGAAAGCTGATTTTTATATCAGAAGAAAGCTTGAAAAAAATAGATTGTAAATCTATAAAAATAATCAAAAGTATATAATATGTTTGTTGAATAAAAAGACATTGTATTTTTTAAAAAAATAAATAATTTTCTGTTGTGCTACATGATGCCATACAAGATTACAAATTGGGAAGACTATGCTTTTTCAACTTCAGTGCAATATTTTTTAACTTCAACAAAGATCGAAAACACAGTTCTATTGGCCTACAAGCTCGGAAATCCAAGTGATTGAGTCGTGGCGTTTTCTTTTCAAGCATTCTTCGGCTCTCATGTCGTATTTTACAAAAAAAAAACTTTGTTTAATACAAAAGGAGATTTATTTTGGTTACTAATGAACAAAAGAAAAAAAAAAAAAAAAGAAGAAAGAGTGAAGAGGCACATATGAATAAGAGGGATGAAACTCTTATATAAGTGCATAATATCGCTATAATAATAAGTATAAAAGTATGTGTTTATAAATTGGAACAAAAAAAAAAAGAATGTGAATATGGTAGAAAATTTAAAAGATTGAATAAAATATATAAAAAAAAGAAGGATTCTTTTGGCTCTAAAGAAGTTAAACTTGTTTTAAAGCTGAAAAAGATATGTTTTAAATAGTAAGATCACGGCATAAAAAAGACAGAGTATTTTTGATAATCATTTTTATTTTTTGAGAGTAAAGAAAAAAAAGGCGGCAACGGAATGAATGTCTATTATGCTACACGTCTTGAGATTTCTATGAAAAGGTTAAAAAACAAAAGAAAAAGTATATTGTTACTAAGTACTTTTGAAAAAAAAAAAAAAATACATTCCCAGCATTGACATTACAAAAGGAATCTCCATTCAATGTATTGTTTAAACTTGAATAAAAAAAACGAGTGTTTTAAATTTGGGCTTTAAAAAAAAAGTACTTTAGAAATTTTTTCATTAAAAAAAATAAAAGTGGACCAAATATGACGAAGGTGGAAAGCATCAAACAGAAATCTAAATAAGATTCAAAGACCACAATACAAACGGCAAACTGATTTTATCTGTAACCAAATCTAGAATGAAACAAAGGTAAAAAAAAAAATTTAAATTTAAAGATCTAAACACCGCTTTCATTTTTTTTTTTGTTTTATTTATTTCACAAGTTTTTTTTTTTTAAAACAGCAAGTTGATTTCATCCAACTCTATTTCACCACCAAAAGCCCAAGCGATACTCTCTTCAGTTATATTTTCTTTTTTGATGAAGTCAGGAACAGGCAACGAGCATTTTCTTTGTATACGAGGAAGAAATTGGATGCTGTTATTTCCAGTTCTTTGCCTCTTTGCCTTGTCACTTGCTATCTGATCATCCAACAGCTTAAAAATTCGGTACACTGAATATTGGATAATTAGTTGATTGCGCTTAAAAAGATATTAATTAAACTTACAGCAGGTGATCTGTACTTTGGTACGCGAACTTCAAAATAATCAACTGTTTTCTTGCACAAGACAGACATACGTTCCTTTTCAGTAAAAGGAGCCATTCTATCTGGATTTTGCTCCAGAAGAATTTCCTCCACCTTATCGATTGTTTCATTGTTGTACATGTCTTCTTCTTCAGACATGTATTGCTGTTGAAGCAAATACTCACAGTTTGGATAGCTTTCGTAAACGCCTTGATCCTTGTACTGCTCGTATATAGCCTTACGAGCTCTTGTTTTCTAAAAAACAAAGTTAGTTATGCGATTACAATATTTTATGTGGCACTTACAGCGCTTCTACGGGTGACTTTTGCTGCTTTTCGTTTTCTTATAAATTCTTCAACTGGATCTTCCTCTTCACCTGTGGATATTCCCGCCTTCTTTGTATAATATTGGCGCTCGAGGTACTTGCGCAAATCGCGGTTGTTGGTATTTTTATATGAATAATGGCTATTCACATAATCCTGCAGCAATTTAAATACTCTTTGATTTTCAGCAGACTTCAGAGGCTTTTCAAGAACATATTGAGATGATGGCGGCAGGTTGTTGTAGTGATTTCTCACAGCATCCTATATTTCAGAGAAAAGCGATTAGTATATTTGTTTAAAATTGAATTTTAATGTTCTTACTTTGACAGCAGTAGCAATCGGCTTTGCGCCTTTGCCTGATTCTGCTTCAAGCTCATCGTATGCTTCTTTGAGCTTGCTGTATGCTACTTGCAAGGCCTGCTTTTCCTCTTGCTCTTTTCGAAGCATCTCCTTCAAACCATCATTTTCTTTTCTTAGCTCCATATAAATGGAAAAAGAAAGAGATACTTCATCAGTCTCCATGTCTTCGGCTTGGCGCATTCGCTTCTGAACATGGGTCATGGGAGGAAAACCAGGCCTAGGATAGGCAAAGCTATCTGGAATGGCATCGCTTGAAGCAAGCTCAGGAACAACAGCACGAGAAGGAACAGCGATTGGTTGCCCAACAGAGTTAGAGCCACGAGCATTGGCAGGAGCAGGGTTGAATTGAATACCACGATCAGACATATTGTTATAAGAGTAATTTGAAATAAAGACAAGTGAGCTTGGCATCAAAATTGAATCTTTCTTAAATATCATCGAGTTTACAATGAAACTCAGTCTTAGTATAGCAAAAGAAAAAAATATAAAAAGATTTCCTTTTCGAAATTTTGTTCCTTTTTTTTTCTTTCTGTTCAGCAATTTCCTTTTTCAACATCGCTCCGGTTATCGCAAGGTAAGTAAAAAAAAAAAAAAAAAAAAAAAAAAAAAAAAAAAAGAAAAAGAAAAAGAAAAAAAGAAAACTTTAGTTCTAACATGCTGTAGTAGACATTCATACATGTATTCATGGCTGCTGTAGTTACTTTGGTTCTTTGCATATCTGCTCAAAAGGTAAATACATTCATATCTTTCAGTAATCTTTATTAAAAGTAAAATTAGCTTCCTTTAGTTCGTGGCTGAAGCTTTATGGATGTCTTGGCATCCTGTTTTGTTAGTAAAAGAGCTTTAAGGTAAATAAATCAAGTACATCATGGTTTACTTTTATTAATATTTTATTTTACACAACTTTAGATGCTTTGGCTTCTGTTGCTCCCTGTTGTCTATAACCTGTTATAGCTTTGGATTTTTTTTTACTACTGGCGCGCTTTTCTTTATGGGCTTTATTTACTACGCTCTTTTGTTTGCTGCTTCTATGGTCAAGGTAAGCGTATTTTCCTTTTTTTTTGCATCTACCGTTTGAATTTTTTTATTTGATCGTTTCCATGGATCCCCTGCTCGCTTTCCCTCCTTCCCCTACCCTTTTGTAATACTGTAATGAACCAATAATATATAATCAATATGGCAATAAAGCCCAAAAATAAATGAATAAAACTACATTTTTGACCAATAATACCGTGTTTTAAGCCTATTTTATTTCCCAATATAAATCATCCAAAGCTAAATATAGCCATAATAAGCCAATAAGGAAGCATTGCTAAAGAGCAACAGACGAATAAGGAAGCATTAGGAAAAGGTAACAAGCCAATAAAGAAGTGGTATTAAAGAGAAACGCAAGCATGTAAGGTCCAATAGAAAGGCATCATACTTGTGTTTCGTCGTTAAAAGAATAATGAAGCGGCGCGTTGCCAAACAGTGATACTTGGTTACCGCACTGAAATAGTTAACATTCAACGTAAACAGGTTCAACTTGGCATACTGCAATAACGCTGCATTAAATATGATAAATCCCGATTAACTGAGGTACAGTGGGTCAAAAAACTGCACCAACCTAACCTAATTTTTCGGAAATAAGAGCATAGGTCTGTCAGTTTTATAGCAAACATTATGAAACTTGAACCAAACAAAGTTAATACTATTATAATTTATTGACAAAAATTTCAAAGTCAGAAGCTGAGTATACACTTAAAGCGCGCCCAGAAAAAAGCGGAGGTCGGTTGGTGCAGTTTTTTGACTTTTAAAATAAAAGTGGGTTTGACACTATATGCCCGGACTGAGGCCATTCCGGCAGATATAAATTAGTCTGTGGAGTATGTAGTCACACTGGGGATCTTAAAATAAACTTTTTTGCAATTATTTTCCTTTTTTTTTCTTTCCTACTTTACCCAAACGCATCATACATCGCCAGTGTCTATCCATCATTAGAAATGCCCAAAACGGTTCCATTCGATGTTCAAAACAGTATCAAACCACTATTGGAAGATAGCGTTGACCCCACAGTCATTGGGAAACGAGTTTGAGTGCATAGAAATACCGTTAATAGGTATGCAAATAACTGGATGCATAATAGAATACGTAAAAGTGGAGGTAGACCGAGCATTGTGACAGAATCAACGCGTCGATACATCAAGAGACAAGTACTCACGGGTTATTTGAAGACTGCCAAAGATGTGCAAATGAAGTTGGAGGAGCTTGGACACCCTATGTCGTATCAATCGGCCATCAATGTTTTACATTCAGTTGAAATTTATGCTGAGATCAAAAAGAAGAAGCCATTATTGACTGAAAAGCATAAGAAGGCTCGATTGACATGGGCAAAAAAGCATCAATACTGGATAGTACATGATTGGCGACGTGTGATATTTTCTGGTGAGACCAAAATTAACATTTGGGACTCTGATGGTTGCAAATACTATTGGAAAAGAAAACGCGATCGTTTACAGCCCCATCATATCGACGTTACTGTGAAGCATGGAGGCGGTGGTCTCATGGTATGGGGTTGTATAACCAGCGCAGGACCTGGATACGCATGTCAGGTCTATGATGGTACCATGAATTCAGAGTTATACCAAGAAATTCTTGCTACAAGTCTGAAGGACACCATGAAGTACTATGGTCTGAATTGGAAACCATCGGTATTTCAGCACGACAATGATCGTAAACATCGATCAAAGTTCACAACGCAATGAATGAAAGATAGGGGCATGGTTTACATTGACGATTGACCATCACAAAGTCCAGATCTTAATCCTGTTGAACATGTATGGCATCATTTGAAGTTAAAGCTGAGCATGTATGATAATAGGGCGACCAGCATCCATGAACTGTGGGAAAGAGTCGAAAATGAATGGAATTCGTTTACTAAGAAACAATGCATCAAATATATAGACAATTTGCCCGCCAGAATACAAGCAGTATTAGCAGAAAAGGGTGGATCCACTCGATTTTAAGAAAGTCAAAAAACTGCACCAACCGACCTCCGCTTTTTTCTGGGCGCGCTTTAAGTGTATACTCAGCTTCTGACTTTGAAATTTTTGTCAATAAATTATAATAGTATTAACTTTGTTTGGTTCAAGTTTCATAATGTTTGCTATAAAACTGACAGACCTATGCTCTTATTTCCGAAAAATTAGGTTAGGTTGGTGCAGTTTTTTGACCCACTGTATATCTGAGGACTATCATACTTTGTAAATAACAATTATGTGCAGTGGCTCACTGCAAATAATCGTTCCAATTAGGTACCGGATTGCGCAAGATTGCTCTTCGTTTGGGTAACAAATTGTTACTTTTTTTCGTGAAAAAAATTAAATCTTGCTGTATTGATCATTTTCGAATTTTGAAAAAAGATTTAGATGCGAAAAAAATAAAGAAATTTAACGATGTTATTATTTTATTTGTAGGGTAAATATTCATGGAGTTATTCATGTTTTTAAAGAAATGTCTTTTTTTACAAACGATCTTTTTTTGGAAAGCGTATTTCTCTCCATTGTTTAAAGACCGATATTTTATTTTTTTTATTTTTGAGGGCAAAATGCGGAAATCAAAAGCACCGTGCGATTATTTTGTACAGAAGAATACATATTAGGAAGGCAATCTGTGATCTTTAGCTAAGCTCATTGGAAATGTGTAACAGAACGTAACAAAATAGTTGCGTTTAGTAAAAAAAAAAAAAGAAGCTGAAAGATTAAAAGTAAAAAAAAAAGACAAAGTTAAAAAAAAAGACACAGTTAAAAAAAAAAGACAGCGAAAAAAAAAAAGAATATAGCAATAAAAGGTTCCTTATTCAAATGAAAACAATAATCTAGAGCAAATATACTTTATAGAAATGCAAATGCTTTTATGTTATAACAAAAGAATACTTGTATATTCTAAAAAGAATAAAAAAATAAAGAAGCTTTGCTCACATTTTGTTATAATTAACACATACAAGTACAGCGTTTTTGTTTTTCAAGTAAATAGATGGCTTTATTATTTTTTATGACAAATAATACAAGAGAATATATGTTTTTAAGCTTACACTGGTTCATTACTTACCTCATGTTTACACATGGGTGTAATTTGCCATTAGGCCATTAGGCCATTAGCCATTAGGCCATTAGCCATTAGCCATTAGCCATCAGCCATTAGCCATTGGAGATGTTAACATTGCCAACTTCCGTTACCAAAGAGGAATTTTCAGCAGCAAGCAGTAATAAAAGTTTGATATTCTTATAGCTTTGTCATGTTGGAAAGAACAGCTTCTCTCATGAGGTTAATGTTCATCATCCGAATGTGTCCCATTAGGAATTCCTACTGTAAAAAAAAAAAAAAAAAAAAAAAAAGAAATCGACATTAGACTTGGTTGTTATTTTTTTTAATAAACTTACATTTGACCAGTGCTTGAGCTTTCCTTTTTTCTTATGCCTTTGGCATCTAGAGTATTCCATGAAACAAAACGAGGGAAAAAAAAAACGTTACTTTAAGCACCGACTTTGTTTTTTAAATTTAACATGTTTTTTTTTATCAGGCATATTTTCTCTTTCTACCAATTTTCTTTGCTATTTCCAAATTTAAAAAATATAAACATGAACAACTTCAACACCACCAAAATTATTTGTACCTGTTCTGAATGCAGCAACCATCCCAATGGATTCAGAATGCTTGCAAAGAGAACTGTAAGAGGTCATGAACTTATCGACAGAGTTAGAAATAGAGGTTTTTTTGTTTTATTTTTCAATAGAAATCCAAACGTGCTAATTTTCAAAAAAAAAAAAAAAAAAAAAAAACAAAATAGAATCGAGAAGAGTATCTGAAGCTAACGACAACGGGGAGGAAACTGTCGAATACTCATCAGCCATTCCTGAACCAGTAACTGAAGGTATATTTTTAATCAGCAAAGTATTTAATATAAGAAAGGTTTTATTTATTGAAATGTATTTTGCAACTTGTTAGACGGAATGAATATTGACGAAGAGGAAGGAATGAGTAATGAAGAACAGCTTCGTCACCTCTTGCTGTTGTTCATTGTGCTTTTTCAAGCAAAGCACCTCTCGGTGAAAGCCGGTGAAGACTTGTTGGCCTTTCTTTCCTTCTTTGTCCGTTCTCTTGGCCATGGTATGGAGATTCCTACAAAGATCTCTACTGCCCGTACTATGGTCAATTATTCCACTGCCAGCAATGGTTTGTCCCGTTTTCTTGTTTGCTCTGCTTGTCGAAGCGTTTACACTTCTGGAAGCTTGCATTCTCGCTCCTGTGGCTATGTACGCTTCCCTCACAACCCTTATCGACAAGCACAACCATGTGGAAATGCTCTTTTTGCAGGCAGCAGTTTAAAGCCAGTGCTTGAGTATCCCTACAACTCAATTACTGAGACTTTAAAAAAGTTCTTTATGCGACCCAGTTTTGAACAACAAATTGAGCAATGGAGAAGAAGATCAGTTGATGAAGATGTTATGTTCGACATATACGATGGCAGAGTTTGGAATCAGCTTGTGGATTCAAACGGGCAAATTTTTACCAGTCAACCAAGATCATTGATGGTATCCTTGAATGTGGATTGGTTCCAGCCAAGTGACAACATGAAGCATTCTAGTGGTGCCATTTACCTTGCTATCAACAATCTGCCAAGAAATACACGTATGAAGTTTTCCAACATCGTTTTGGCAGGTGTTATTCCTGGACCGCATGAGCCCAACGATGATCAAATACAAAATTTCTTGAAGCCATTGGTAGATGAATTGCTTGTACTGTACAATGGTGTTACAGTAAGGGACAAAATCAGTCCGTTTTTTGGTTTTTTCGCAATGCCTCGCCGGGAATTAAACTTAGGGCTTCGCTTTGCTGACGAAACATTTGCACGCAAGCTAGACAAAATTATTGGTGTAACCTAATTGCTTCTACCACCATTTTCTCTGTAGTTATGGCGGAAAAAGTGATTTTCCGTGATTGTTGCTAACGCCCGATTTTGCATTAGACACCATATCTCCAGAAACAGTCACTGGACTGACTTGAGATTTAGTTTGGTACGTCTTATGACGTCAGTGAACGCTAACGTGTTCTCATATTTTAGCTTCTTTTATTTTTTTACATTTTTTCTTTTTCCTCATTTACCTCATCTCAGATTAGCCAAACACGCCATGACAGCAAAGAATGCCGACAAACATGCCCAAATTGAAAACATGTTGAACCACTCCATTCCATGGGATGTAATTAAAAAAAACGTAGGCTGTGGAAAGTCCATGATTCGAAGAATTTCAAGGAAAACCAAGTTGCAGTCAAAAAATAGCGCGGGTAGACATCGTTTACTCACACCTAGGGAGGAAACCAAAGCAGCTAGAGACATAAGACTTGACTTATCTAAAAGCGCAGCCGATGCTTCCTTTGGCGTTAAAAAACCAGATCAAATGGTCAATCCAAAAACAATTGCTCGTACTTTGAAACGCAAAGGTCTAAAATCGACTAAGAAAAAGACGGTACTTCCACTTAATAATGACAAGCAAAAGGCACGATATGATTGGGCAAAGGCTCATAAAGACTGGTCCGAGACTGATTGGGAACGCGTTGTCTTTTCTGATGAGACAAAGATCCAAAAAAGAGGGTCTAATGGCCTAGAATACGCTTGGAAAGAGGATAATGCACCTTATCGAGACCATCACTACAAAAAGAAACATGCTTATGGAGGAGGCGGGATCATGCTTTGGAGTTGCATAACTATACATGGAGGGGGCTACATGTCCTGGCTACAAAGTAATGTAAATGGTGAGCTATACACGTCAGTACTTGAGGAGGAATACAAGGAGACATTGAAGTATTATGGCCTGCAAAGTAAGGACATGATCTTTCAACAAGATAATGCAAGCATCCATTGTGCTTCAGCTCCTTCAAAATGGTTCCAAAAGAACAAGATTAAGCTCCTGAGTTGGCCAGCATACTCCCCTAACCTTAACCCAATTGAAAATGCATGGGCCATGCTTAAAAAGAAGGAACAGATGACAAGACCACCTTCTTCTGTGGTTGAGACTGACCAAGCATTTTTGACCGGGTTTCGAATCTTTGGTATGACCTAGCAACTCCAGAGTACTGTAGAAACCTTATTCACTCTATGCCCCGTCGAGTTCGGGACGTAATCCAGCGTAAGGGCCGCGATGCCAAGTACTAATCGAAATTCAAAAAAATAAAAATACATTATTTTCAATATATCTTCTTATAACATGGCGGAAAATAAAAAATACCATTTCCGACAAATATTGTCAACTTTGTTGAAGGAAGAGACAAATTATTCGTCAGCAAAGCAGAGCTCTAAGCTTAATTCCCGGCGAGGCATTGCGAAAAAACCAAAAAACGGACTGATTTTGTCCCTTACTGTATCTACTAACAGTTGATTCATGTACTCCAACCTCCTTAGCAATATCGTACGTTGATGTGGATCCAGTTAATGCTTGCTTGAGATCGTTTAATTTTTCTTCTGGCAGTCGTTTAGGCATGCGATTGGTAATAAGGTAAAAAAGAGAAATAATTTAGATAAGAAAATTTAAAATTTAGAATAAAGGAATTGTAAGCGCTTTTATATACTGGCAACATTCTAATCATGTCAAGAATGTGAAAAATTATGATAGCAACCGGTTGGGTCGTATTAAAATTTGTTATTCCAAACATATGTAAACAAGTAAAAAATGCCGGATGTTTATAAAATTCCCTTTAACAATATCAAATTCCACCAATAACTATTGCCCATACCAGATAATCGACGAATAAATGCCCCTTCTAGTGAGGTACAAACAATCAATGTTTGAGATAGTTTCATGCAGTATCCATAGACAACCAGCTGTAAAACCGGTATTTTGCAATTCCTTGCAGCAATTTTTTGACCTACTGTATATTGTTTCTTTGTTTGACCTTTTTCACAAAAATGAAAGTTTTCATTTGACCGACAATTTTCGATCTAGTGACTAAAGTCGCTATTTTGAAAATTTTCGGCTTGATCGGGTGTTACATTGTTACTTTCTTCTTGGTTACAGTATTGTTATTTTTGTAACCTTGTGGGTTTATTGAGTGCTTTATATAGAAGTTTTTCTTGAAATTTCAAAGTAAGGTACTGTAGTGACCACCAGATCTTTTATGTAAGATCAAATATAAGTAAGTAAAATGTAAAGATAAAAAAAATAAAGGGATCAGGAACTTTTTATGAGAAGGTTGCCTGTTTATTGAATAAAATATATAATAAAATATATGAGTAGAACTGTACTGTCCTTTTTCTTTGACTAAATGGTTGGGATATTTATATGCTGTAAATTTTTTTTTTTTTTTTTTCTTTTTGACTTTTTTTCATTTTTTTGACTTTTTTCATTTTCTTGACTTTTTTCATTTTCTTGACTTTTTTCATTTTCTTGACTTTTTTCATTTTTTAGCTTCTTTGTTACAGTGTGAGATTGTTAGGCTTTCGGGTTTAAGTAGGTTTGATATAAGTTTTTGAGACAAAGTTTTGATTATTGAATAAGGTATTGGATAAAGTAATATCCAAAAAGAGTAGATAATTTGAGTTGTAAGTTCGCTTGAGTAGAGTGACCACCAGATCTTGTTAAGTAGATCAGTCTGAATTGAATAAAAGTAAAATAAAAAGATGAAAGATAAAAGATAAAATAAAAAAGAGATTACAATGAAGTATATGATTCAAGGGATTATTGATTCTTCCTATTTATAAAATAAAAGAAGTATTTTGTTTCAAAGGAGATTTATTTGGATAAGGTAAGATAATAATAATAATCATAATAACGCTTGATAAATTGTTGATATTTATATGTTTTTGGTTTTCTTGATTTTGTGATGTTTTTAGATTTTTGTGTTTTCCTTTGAATTGTGAATTTTGTTGAGTTTTTCAATTTCATTGAGTTTATCAAAAATATTGAGGACATGAACTTAGTTCAGGTCTGAACTTTCTTCGTCAAGTGGTACAGTGTAAGATTCGTTATGTTTTCGGGTTTAAGTAGGTTCGATATAAGTTGTTGAGATAAAGTATTAGGTCAATTGAGATCCAATAAGGCTAAGTAATTTGAATTATAGGCTTGCTTGTATATAGTGACCACCAGATCTTGTTAAGTGGATCAAACTTGATTTGTAAAGTAAAATGTAAAGAAATATAATAGAAATATAAAATGGATACAATGAAGATAGTTTGCTTCAAGGGTGTTTTAATCGCAAGATTAAATAAAAAAATTAAACAAAAAAACAATAGCAGCAATATAAAATTAAAATCCTTCTTTATTGCAGATTTCTTTATATTGCGAAAGGCCTCGCTTTATGGATAAAAAGTTGGCATCTATTTATATTCTTTGTGAGCGTAGATATAAAAGATATGGACTCGGTCACGATGTCGTGCTGAAGAACCAATGATTAAGCTAAAGCTTGTCGATGTTCTAATATATGCATCTGAAATTGAACAATAGAAATAATAACCAGTCAATTAACTTTGATCTAATTACTTTTGGGGTTGACAATTGATTAGACTCTCTAGGATGACAGATACTGATCTTATTGTTCTAAATTTGGAAAAGTGTGGAATTGTTCAATCATAGTTTAATCTTTTGTGTATCGTTATTTATTTTAATACAACTGATATCATATAGAAAATAACTATGTTTACAACAAAGGGAATTCGACTTGTTTGTTATAAAATAAGAAAAATAGATTTTGTCTTTTAAGAGACTATTTATTCAAAGTAAAAATGGGTTTTTGAATAGAAGTGAATTTAAGTGAACTAAAGTGAATTGAAATAAAAGATATAGAGATATTTATATATAAATGAAAGAGAAAAAAGAAAAGGAAATAAGGTTGATATTTTTACTTGAGTTAATATTTTTACTTGTGTCGATGTTGTGTATTTCAGTTAAATTACTAAAGTAAGTCGATTTCAAAGTCAGTTGTACTGTCCAAAATTTTATAGATGTCTTCATCATTCTAGTTACAACAGTTTGATTAAAAGAATTTCTATTTTCGTCACAACAGTATGACAGTTGTCCAAATGTCAAGCTTGTTTTACAAATAAATATAAAAGGAGATATAACGTAGATTAATAGCTTTTATGTAAATAGATGATGTCTTTTATTACTGTTATTATTTAGGGCTATTTATATTAAAATACAAAGGTAATTCATATACAGTCATTATTTAACATGAGTCATCTTGATAGTTGCTAAGTACTTCCTGTGAGTCATCAATGGTAACTTGCTAATAATTACTTGAAAAAGAATTCTTGTTTAACATACCAAAAGTAGAATCAAAAGATGTGACACTGTGAGATTGGTGTTTGTATGGTTTATATAGTGTTAAATAGGTTTGATTTAAGAGAGGCTTGATATAAGATCAAAGATTTAAGTAGGATTTGATTCCAAAAAGAGTAATGATTTGAATATAAGTTGCTTGAGTAAAGTGACCACCAGATCTTGTTAAGTAGATCAAACTGTTGTGAATAAAATAAAGTAAAAAGATAAAAAATAAAAAGGATTTACAATGAAGTGTATATACTTCAAGGGACTTCTTATTCTTGATGTTTAGTAAAATAAAAGAAAAACAAAAGAGATTTACTTTGTATGATATTTATTCAAATAATCAAAAAGTAAAGTAAATAAAGTAAGGTAAAACAAAAGTTAAGAGTGAAGTAAGTAAGAAAGTAAGTAAGTCTTGATTGCTGCTAAAATGTCGAGGTATTTATATGTTGTAATATATTTTTACTAGTTCGCTTGAGTGTGTTGAGTTGAGGTTTAAATAAACAGATTTAAGTTGTAATTGGTATAATAATTGCTTTTATATGAGTTGGATTGGCTTGATTCGCTTGTTATAGTGACCACCAGATCTTATAAAGTAGATCAAACTGTTTTAGTTAAGGTAGAATAAAAATAAAAAGATAAAGTAAAGTAAAAAAGGGGATTTACAATGAAGTATAATAGCTTCAAGGGACTTCTTGTTCTTGATGTTAAATAAAATAAGAGATAGTTTGCCTCTTTAAAAGAATATTTATTTGATAAAAAGAAAAAGTAAAAATAAAATAAGAGAGAAGTTAGAAGTTAAGAAGTTAAGAAGTTGTTAAGAAGTAATATTTTTTGAGATTATTATGTGAGGTTATTTATATGTTTTTGGGTTTTATGATTTTGTTCTGTTTTTGGTATTTTGAATGGTTGTTATAACATAAGAGGCGGTTGTTGTATAGTGTAAGGTGGTTGTTGTAAACTGCAAGGCGTTCGTTATAAACTGCAACGATTTAAATTCCGACGTTTCATTCTTGTTTGTTACAATGTTTTTTGAGTTTTCTGATTATCTGTTGTTTTTGGTTTTTAGTGTTATTTTTGTAACCTTGTGGGTTTATTGAGTGCTTTATATAGAAGTTTTTCTTGAAATTTCAAAGTAAGGTACTGTAGTGACCACCAGATCTTTTATGTAAGATCAAATATAAGTAAGTAAAATGTAAAGATAAAAAAAATAAAGGGATCAGGAACTTTTTATGAGAAGGTTGCCTGTTTATTGAATAAAATATATAATAAAATATATGAGTAGAACTGTACTGTCCTTTTTCTTTGACTAAATGGTTGGGATATTTATATGCTGTAAATTTTTTTTTTTTTTTTTTCTTTTTGACTTTTTTTCATTTTTTTGACTTTTTTCATTTTCTTGACTTTTTTCATTTTCTTGACTTTTTTCATTTTCTTGACTTTTTTCATTTTTTTGACTTTTTTCATTTTTTAGCTTCTTTGTTACATTAGTGTGGAAAATTTTTGTATGAATCTACATAGCCATCTGAATTCAGACACTGTCTGTATTCATTCAATTCTTGTGGTACAATTTTTTAATATTTTCCCATTGTGTGTGTTACAACACAAAATGAGAATAAAATATGCGACAAAAAAAATTGCGGACTGCGAGATTCGAACTCGCGCCACTCTCGTGATGACGACCTGAACGTCACGCGTTAACCACTCCGCCAAATCCGCCGAATGATTATGATATGTGCTATGTTCATCAGAGCCGCCTCTTTTTCTCAAATGAACACTGCAAATAATCGTTCCAATTAGGTACCGGATTGCGCAAGATTGCTCTTCGTTTGGGTAACAAATTGTTACTTTTTTTCGTGAAAAAAATTAAATCTTGCTGTATTGATCATTTTCGAATTTTGAAAAAAGATTTAGATGCGAAAAAAATAAAGAAATTTAACGATGTTATTATTTTATTTGTAGGGTAAATATTCATGGAGTTATTCATGTTTTTAAAGAAATGTCTTTTTTTACAAACGATCTTTTTTTGGAAAGCGTATTTCTCTCCATTGTTTAAAGACCGATATTTTATTTTTTTTATTTTTGAGGGCAAAATGCGGAAATCAAAAGCACCGTGCGATTATTTTGTACAGAAGAATACATATTAGGAAGGCAATCTGTGATCTTTAGCTAAGCTCATTGGAAATGTGTAACAGAACGTAACAAAATAGTTGCGTTTAGTAAAAAAAAAAAAAGAAGCTGAAAGATTAAAAGTAAAAAAAAAAGACAAAGTTAAAAAAAAAGACACAGTTAAAAAAAAAAGACAGCGAAAAAAAAAAAGAATATAGCAATAAAAGGTTCCTTATTCAAATGAAAACAATAATCTAGAGCAAATATACTTTATAGAAATGCAAATGCTTTTATGTTATAACAAAAGAATACTTGTATATTCTAAAAAGAATAAAAAAATAAAGAAGCTTTGCTCACATTTTGTTATAATTAACACATACAAGTACAGCGTTTTTGTTTTTCAAGTAAATAGATGGCTTTATTATTTTTTATGACAAATAATACAAGAGAATATATGTTTTTAAGCTTACACTGGTTCATTACTTACCTCATGTTTACACATGGGTGTAATTTGCCATTAGGCCATTAGGCCATTAGGCCATTAGCCATTAGCCATTAGCCATTAGCCATCAGCCATTAGCCATTAGAGATGTTAACATTGCCAACTTCCGTTACCAAAGAGGAATTTTCAGCAGCAAGCAGTAATAAAAGTTTGATATTCTTATAGCTTTGTCATGTTGGAAAGAACAGCTTCTCTCATGAGGTTAATGTTCATCATCCGAATGTGTCCCATTAGGAATTCCTACTGTAAAAAAAAAAAAAAAAAAAAAAAAAGAAATCGACATTAGACTTGGTTGTTATTTTTTTTAATAAACTTACATTTGACCAGTGCTTGAGCTTTCCTTTTTTCTTATGCCTTTGGCATCTAGAGTATTCCATGAAACAAAACGAGGGAAAAAAAAAACGTTACTTTAAGCACCGACTTTGTTTTTAAATTTAACATGTTTTTTTTTATCAGGCATATTTTCTCTTTCTACCAATTTTCTTTGCTATTTCCAAATTTAAAAAATATAAACATGAACAACTTCAACACCACCAAAATTATTTGTACCTGTTCTGAATGCAGCAACCATCCCAATGGATTCAGAATGCTTGCAAAGAGAACTGTAAGAGGTCATGAACTTATCGACAGAGTTAGAAATAGAGGTTTTTTTGTTTTATTTTTCAATAGAAATCCAAACGTGCTAATTTTCAAAAAAAAAAAAAAAAAAAAAAAAACAAAATAGAATCGAGAAGAGTATCTGAAGCTAACGACAACGGGGAGGAAACTGTCGAATACTCATCAGCCATTCCTGAACCAGTAACTGAAGGTATATTTTTAATCAGCAAAGTATTTAATATAAGAAAGGTTTTATTTATTGAAATGTATTTTGCAACTTGTTAGACGGAATGAATATTGACGAAGAGGAAGGAATGAGTAATGAAGAACAGCTTCGTCACCTCTTGCTGTTGTTCATTGTGCTTTTTCAAGCAAAGCACCTCTCGGTGAAAGCCGGTGAAGACTTGTTGGCCTTTCTTTCCTTCTTTGTCCGTTCTCTTGGCCATGGTATGGAGATTCCTACAAAGATCTCTACTGCCCGTACTATGGTCAATTATTCCACTGCCAGCAATGGTTTGTCCCGTTTTCTTGTTTGCTCTGCTTGTCGAAGCGTTTACACTTCTGGAAGCTTGCATTCTCGCTCCTGTGGCTATGTACGCTTCCCTCACAACCCTTATCGACAAGCACAACCATGTGGAAATGCTCTTTTTGCAGGCAGCAGTTTAAAGCCAGTGCTTGAGTATCCCTACAACTCAATTACTGAGACTTTAAAAAAGTTCTTTATGCGACCCAGTTTTGAACAACAAATTGAGCAATGGAGAAGAAGATCAGTTGATGAAGATGTTATGTTCGACATATACGATGGCAGAGTTTGGAATCAGCTTGTGGATTCAAACGGGCAAATTTTTACCAGTCAACCAAGATCATTGATGGTATCCTTGAATGTGGATTGGTTCCAGCCAAGTGACAACATGAAGCATTCTAGTGGTGCCATTTACCTTGCAATCAACAATCTGCCAAGAAATACACGTATGAAGTTTTCCAACATCGTTTTGGCAGGTGTTATTCCTGGACCACATGAGCCCAATGATGATCAAATCCAAAACTTCTTGAAGCCATTGGTAGATGAATTGCTTGTACTGTACAATGGTGTTATAATGCCCACTTACGAAAATCCTAACGGAGAACTAGTTCGTGTGGCATTGATGTCCATCAATTGTGATATGCCTGCAGCAAGAAAAGTAGCTGGATACATGGGCGCCATGGCTACTAAAGCATGTAACAAGTGCTCAACTGCTTTTGGCCGTCTATCAACTGGTACCAGGTCTTCAAAACCAAACTTTTCTGATTTCAACGATGAAAACTGGGTGCAAAGAACGTGGGAACAGCAAAGATTTGATGCGTATGACTGGTTGACTGCTACGCACAAGGCACAACAAGAAGAAAAACAGGCAAGTTCTGGTACAAAGTGGAGTGAAGTACATCGACTTCCTTACTTTGATGTGGTGAGATATGTAACTGTCGATCCAATGCATAACTTGTTTCTTGGAACGCCTAAAAAAATGATTGAAGTCTGGCAGGATTTTGGCTTGCTTGTTTCTACTGATTTTCCAGCAATGGCAACAGAGTCGACTACTATCAGCATTCCTCAGCAATACGCTAAGCTATCTGAAGGTATGTAATACTGCTTGATCGTGTTTATATATACATGGAATAAAGCTTTATTTCATGGTGGAACAAAATACTTATTTTTTTTTCTTTTTTTTTAAAAAAAAATAGGAAAAATCTCTGGTGCTTTTGCTAATATGAAATCAGATGAGTGGAGAACCTGGGTTGTTGTGCTGTCACCTTTCCTGCTCAAACAAAAACTGGCAGGTGAACATTTTACAAACTGGTTGCGGTATGTCGATGCTGTGAAGCTGGTCACTGGCCCTTCCATCACAGTAGAAGACATAGATACCGCACATCTATTGATGAAAAACTTTGGCAAGACCTGTGTCGAGCTGTATGGTGAATCTATGCCCACCCCAAATATGCATATGCATCTTCATTTAAAAGAAAGCTTCCTGGACTTTGGTCCCTCATACTCTTTTTGGCTTTATGGCTTTGAACGTCTCAATGGCGATATGAAACATATCAACATCAATTTTAAGACTGGATTTGAAACCACTTATGCTACTATGTTTATTCAAAATGTTCACACACAAGATCTAGTATATTCTTTACATTCCTTTATAAATTCAACAAACGAAGACATACTCCTACTAATTAAATTTATAGAAGAGATAGGTGAGGTTACGAATGACGAGAGTGGTTTAACGCCATTTGATTACTCTCGTTTCATAGACGGACCTAGCTTATTCAATTCAACAATAACTGGTAGTGAGCCTCTGCCACCCACATCCTTTCCTTTAAATTTCGACAATCGAACTCAACTTATATGCCCAGAACACTATGAATCATTAATTAATTACTACACCTATACCTATGCACTCATCCCTGGCACGTTTATCAGCAATATTATTCATTCATTTAAAAATATAAACTTGCTTGGACAAAAATATACATCATCAAAAAATACTTCAACTTCTTCATCCTCCTGCATTATCCAAGCTATTATCAACAACGAAATACGCATTGGTCAAATTTCTTATCTCTTTACACATTCATTTAACAACTACACTCATTACTTTGCATTTGTCAATTGGTACAGCCATGCGACCCATCACTTTCCCTCCTTTGATGATACTGGCATTCAAGTGTGGAAAAACCAGTTTGACCCAGTCTCACAACAAAATATACTTCCTGTTCACAAAATTCACAATCCAGTAGCAGTGAAGTCATATTTAGATAATCATATTCTTACACTTTCTCTCCCAAGACGGATCTATATGTAAAAACTATGTCGAAGCGTTCATTCATTCATTTATTATTATTATTATTATTATTATTTTATTATATATTTTACTAAAGAATCATTCAATAGACTTTTTTTTAAAAAATTTTATTCAATTTGTGAAGAAACAACAAACCAAGAAAAAAAAAAGGGGAAGAATGCCTACTGCATTGAACTGGAAGTCGCAAAAGAGGAAGAAGCAGAAACAGAGGTTGGAAAACCAAGAGCAGAAGAAGAAAAAGCCCAGGAAGGAAAATCGGCATCATCAAGTTTGTCGGGGAACTCCACCTCAACGTTTTCTATTATTCTTCTAATAGTTGGTGGAGCCCCCTTTTTCTTCATCGACTCCTTGTATCGTTTTTGCAACTCTTCGTGGAATTGCACCACCTATAGATTAATTAAGGTATATTAGAAGATGAAACTTGTCAACAACATTTTGCTTACTTCGTTGCTTCTAAATGATGGCCTTTTGACCACGAACGTACGGCCGTTCTCGTCCTCTGGCCCATCTTCTTCATCTGACGTCCAGTCAACAGTCAGAATTTTACCAGCGAACGGGAAACGGGCGTCGAACGCGGAAGGGTTAGCCATATAAACAGATCTCCTGTTAGAGAGTTTCTATTGTAAGGTATCAATGTAAGTATTTCCTATATTTTATAGTATAATCTTCAAAATATTAAATACTCACCGTATTTATACGGCTACGACAGGTAGTTTTTGGTGAAACAACTGTCTTCCCCTTGGCCTTGCTCATCATGTAGGAATACTTGCTCCTAATTATAGCATTTATTTGTGAGGTGGTGAGCAAATCAAAACGATGGTGCTTTCTGGCTTGCTCATACAACAATGCCTTGACTTTTCTGTTATTTTTATGGGCGAAGGTAACGTCCAAGTCAAATTCGCTTCTGCGACCAACAACGTAATCACGGTAGTATTCTGCTAAATAACTCTATATGACACAGAAAGGTATAAAATATAGTTATTAAATTACAATTACTAATTTAATAAATATGTCCTAAACTTACACTGCATTCTTTTTTGGCCGCGTCGACCTCAGCTTCTGAAGCTCGGTGTTGCTGCTGCTGCTGTTGCTGCTGCTGTTACTGTTGCTGCAGCAATTGTTGTAATTGCTGTATCTGAGCAGCTATTATCTCTGGTGCGAGACCAGAGGCTGCTCCGATGGCTTCAGTGCCAACAGGGCTCTCCAAGCGAGGAGCTGTAAAGCTACTGAAGCTTGCAACAGGAACAGGAACAGGAACAGGAACAGGAACAGAGCAGGAGCAGGAGCAGGAGCAGGAGCAGGAGCAGGAGCAGGAGCAGGAGCAGGAGCAGGAGCAGGAGCAGGAGCAGGAGCAGGAGCAGGAGCAGGAGCAGGAGCAGGAGCAGGAGCAGGAGCAGGAGCAGGAGCAGGAGCAGGAGCAGGAGCAGGAGCAGGAGCAGGAGCAGGAGCAGGAGCAGGAGCAGAAACAGGAACAACGGTGGATGATGATCCAGCAATGCTCATGGAAATTCTTGCTCTCTTGGGAGCATTGCTGGGAACGTTGATGGGGGTGGCAGCACGACGAGACATTTTTAAAACAAATTATATATGGAAGAAAAAAAAAAAACCTAAGTACAAAATAAATTGAAGATGAACACAAAACAAGATGATACTTTTGTTTGTTCTACAAAAAAGCGAAGAAAAAAAAGCCTTTGGAGTTAAAGATATTACATTTAAATAAAAAAAAAAAGAAGAGAAAGTTTAAACTGTTTATGAATAGCCTCTCTGAATGTTTCAATAGTTAAACAGTATTAAAGAAGACTTATTTTTAATCGATAGTGGGTAACTGTAACACTGGTAAAATGAGGCTATAAAAAAAGTACTTTTTTTTTTCCTTTTTTTTTTTCTTTTTTTTTTAAACAAAACATTCTTTCTAAAAGGTAAGTTCTTAACATTATATATATTCTATTTCTATTCTTATGGTATTTTTTTTTTAGTAAAGTTGTGTTTGTTCCTTTCTTGATGTTTTAAATGGTCTTTATAAAGTCTCTCCCATGATTATCATTGCTTCTTTTACTTGTTAGTATAAGCTTGGCTGATGCTTTTTTTTCTTTTTTTTTTTTATCTCATGATCCATCTAAAGCAAGGTACTATTACTTTTACTATATACTCAATAACTAATAATTATTATAGATGCGTACTGCTTCCTTTTTTTTTTTTTTTTTACTTGTTGGTAAAGCTTAGCAAGGTTTTTCTCTTAGCCCATCTAAAGCAAGGTGCTATTATTTTTGCTACATATACTCAATAGCTAATAAATATTATAGATGTCTGATGCTTTTTTAGTCGTTTGTATACGCTTAGCTAGTTTTCTTCCCATGGTCTATCTAAAGAAAGGTACTATTACTTTTATTATATATACACGATAGCTAATAACTATTATAGATGAATGCTGCTTTGCTTTGGCCTTTTCTATCTCTTTTCTGCCTTTGCTTTGGATCTTAAGTACTGATGTCTTTTCTTTTGCTTTGAGTACCCAAGTCTTTGAATCCTTGTGTCTTTGAATCCTCGAGCTTGGCTTTTTTTTTCTTTTTTTCTTTTTTTTTTTTTTTTTTTTCTTTTGAGAACTTTTTGAGTTCCACGAGGCTAATTGATGTATTTTTAGATTAGATGCTGCTATTCTGGTGACATTAGGTAAGTCAAGTACACTTTTAAAACGCTACAAGCAAAGAAATACCATGTATTATTATTATTTTATTCAAATAAAAAAAAAAAAAAAGCTATTTTTTATAAACAAAATCCCTATTTTTTTGTGTATATAAAGCAATATTTATTGCAATATGAATGGTCAATAAAGAAGTATATAAAGCTATATAAGTGGTTCATAAAGAAGTATATAAAGCAATATGAGTGGTTTATAAAAGAGCAAAAAGACAACTAAAGTAGTGTTTTACAAAGCGTGATTGGTTGCCAAGCACCATTAGATGTCAAATTGATAATAAACAAGAGCCACAACGTAACTGATGAAAGGTCCACCTTGCAAGATCAGTTAACGAAAAAGTCTCCCAACAGTCTCCTGTGTTGGCCACAAATCTTGCACCATCACATAACCAAAGGGCGAACAATAACTTACACGATTTGTGGCAGAGACAGGAGGCTGTGCGTGGATAAATCTCTTACCTGATTGTACACGATTGTAAATTATTTCGCAAGATTGGTAAACGATTTGTTACCCAATTTACACTATTATTTGCAGTGGAACACTGCCACTGCAAATAATGTTGCACCTTTGACGTAGAATTCTGATATCGGTGACAGTCATAGGTCCACAGATTTTAAAGTTTTTTTTTAAAAAAACATTATATCTTGCTGTATTGGTCATTTTCGAAATATGAAAAAAGATTTAGATGCGAAAAAAATAAAGAAATTAAGTAATGTTATTTTTTTCATTGTAAGGTAAATATTCATAAAGTTATTCACGTTTTAAAAAAATGACTTTTTTTTTTACAGATGATCTTTTTTTGGAAAGCTTGTTCTCCTCTATCGTTGAAAGACCGATATCTTCTTTTTTTATTTTTGAGGGCAAAATGCGGAAAACAAAAACACATTGTGATTATTTTGATCAGAAGAATACATATTAGGAAGGCAGTCTGTGCTTTTTAGCTTAGCTCATTAGAAACGTGTAACAGAATGTAACAAAATAGTTGCGTTTGGGAAAAAAAAAGAAGCTGAAAAATTAAAAGTAAAAAAAAAAAGACAAAGTTAAAAAAAAAGACCTAGTGAAAAAAAAAAAAGGGCATAGCAATAAAATGTTACTTATTCAAATGAAAACAATAACCTAACAGTAAACATGTTTTATAAAAATACAAATGCTTTTACATTGTAACAAAAGATTATGTGTATATTCTAAAAAGAATAAAAAAAAAAGAGGCTTTGTTAACATCTTGTTACAAGGCAGTTATAATTAATAGATACATGCACAGTTTTTTTTTTGTTTTTCAAGTAAATAAAGTGCTTTATTATTTTTTTTATGACAAATAATATAAAAGAATATATGTTTTTAAGCTTATACTAGTTCATTACTTACTTTATGTTTGCACATGGGTGTAATTTGCCATTAGCCATTAGCCATTAGAGATGTTAACATTGCCAACTTCCTTTACCAAAAAAAACTTTTCAACAACAAGCAGTAATATAAGTTTGACATTCTTATAGTTTTATCGTGTTGGAAAGAACAACTTTACTCATGAGGTTCATGTTCGTCATCCGAATGTGTCCCATTAGGAATTCCTAATGTAAAAAAAAAAAAAAAAAAAAAAAAAAAAAAAAAAAAAAGAACCCGACATTAGACTTGGTTGTTATTATTTTTTTTTATAAACTTACATATGATCAATACTTGAGCATTCTATTTTATCTTTTGTACCTTTGACATTTAGTGTATTCCATGAAACAAAACAAGGGAGAAAAAAAAAAAAAAAAAAAAAGAAAAGAAAAAATAATATCCTCCACGTTAAAGATATTGCACGCAAGTAATAAAACTTACTCAAGCAATGTATAAGTTATCTTTTGGGATACCATTAAATACAGACTACATGAAAAGCAACTGTTTTTGTTTTCTAATATGGATAGACAGTGAATAAGTGTAACATTGGTAAAATAAGGCTACAAAAAAGCACTTCTCTTTTTTTTTTTTTTCTTTTTTTTTTCTTCTCTTTTTTATAAAAGGTAAGTTCTTAATATTATATAAATTGTATTCCTGTTCTAACGGTACTTGTACTTTAGTAATATTGTATTGATTTCTTTCTTTATAGTCTAAATGGCCTTTATAAAGTCTTTTTCCCAGGATTATTATTGCTTCTTCTTTTACTTGTTGGTATAGGCTTGACTGGTATCTTTTTTTCTTTTCTTTTTTTTTTTCATGGTCCATCTAAAGCAAGGTACTATTACTTTTATTACATATCCATCATAGCTAATAATTATTATAGATGCCTGCTGCTTTTTTTACTTGTGAGTATACGCTTAGCTAGTTTTTTTCTCTTAGCCCATCTAAAGGTACTATTACTTTTATTACATATCCATCATAGCTAATAATTATTATAGATACGTACTGCTTCCTTTTTTTTACTTATTGGTAAAAGCTCAGCAAGTTTTCTTCCCCTTGTCTATCTAAAGAAAGGTACTATTGCTTTTACGATACATACACGATAGCTAATAATCATTATAGATGAGTGCTGCTCTGCTTTGGCCTCTTTCTGTTTCTATCATGGTTTTTACTTTAGTTCTTAAGTACTGATGTATTTCCTTCTTTTGCTTTAATTACCCAAGTCCTTGAATCCTTGAATCCTTGAATCCTTGTGTCTCTGAATCCTTGAGCTTGGCTTTTTTTTTTTTTTTTTCTTTTGAAAACTTTTTGAGTTCCACGAGATTAATTGATGTATTTTTAGATTAGATGCTGCTATTCTGGTGACATTAGGTAAGTCAAGTACACAGTTAAAACGCTACAAGCAAAGAAATACTATGTATTATTATTATTTTATTTAAATAAAAAAAAGTATTTTTTATAAACAAAATCCCTATTTTTTTGTATATATAAAGCAATATTTATTTCAATATGAATGGTCGGTAAAGAAGTATATAAAGCAATATGAGTGGTTCATAAAGAAGTATATAAGGCAATATGAATGGTTTATAAAGAGTAAAAAGACAAATAAAGTAATAATTTAAAAAGTATCATTGGTTGCCAAATTATTTATAACGTAGAATAGACTATGTAAAGCAGCTAACAAGAGAGACGCCTTCGCAGAACGACAATTGGGTCTGTATAAATCTACTTAGAGCTATGGATCATCATTTTCGTTAATATCGGCACCATACAGAGACGCAGAATATATTGACAGACATTTAGGTCCTTAAAGGGTGCCGATATTGACGTCGGCATAAATACCCATTCAATCACAGCTTTTGGCATCGTTAAACAGAAAAGCATATTGCTAAAAATTAACAGTGTGCAGAGTTTGCACGATTATTTGCAGTGTGCAAATAATAGTGTAAATTGGGTAACAAATCGTTTACCAATCTTGCGAAATAATTTACAATCGTGTACAATCAGGTAAGAGATTTATCCACGCACAGCCTCCTGTCTCTGCCACAAATCGTGTAAGTTATTGTTCGCCCTTTGGTTATGTGATGGTGCAAGATTTGTGGGAGTATGTAAAAGATACGATGCAAGGGGATTCCGGTCTGGGTACCTGTCCTACGTAAGATCCAATTATGGTAATCGATGCGCCCGAATTTTCCGGATCGAATGGTATAACTTTAATGACCGCCACATGTAAACTCAGCTCGTAAATCGCATAATATCGATAAAAAACTACCTTTGACGGACTAAAAAAGAAGGATTGCGTGCCTGCTGTTTCTTGCACAAAGACATCCATTACCTCGAACGATTCAAATAATTTTTTTCGCTTCTAACGATGGTATTTTTGAAGCAGTCACTGTACCACCCGATAAGTTACGGTCATTCAAAGACGAAAAAACTATTTGGCTGACCGTCAAGTAAGGTTACGGCGTGATTGCAGACCGGATACTGCCCATATTTGAAACTTACACCCAATTATGGATCCATTTAATTATTCTGCACCAAATGATGATACATGTGAAGCGAGCACAATAGTATTCAGGAAGTATGAACTTCCAATCACTAAAACTCCGCATCGGTTAAGTGTTCTAACTATAAAAGTAGGGACGAAGAAGAATTAGCGAGACCGAGTGATAGGTTTAAAGTCGAATACTTTTATTAAAGAAATATTTCAAGACTATTTGTATTAGTTGAGCAAGACCTGAGATTAGATGACAAAAATAGTTACGACCGATATGATTTGACATGTATAAGAAAAATTTTATAGACTGATGTTAATAATCAACTGTTGAGATGAAAGTGAAACTTGGCTGTTTAGGGCAGTGATAATTATCAGGTTCTATTCTTATTCAAACTCATGTGTAAAGATTTAGTCCAGAACGATAAGACTGTATCTTATTGACATTGTTTTAATCGCAAGATTAAATAAAAAATTAAACAAAAAACAATAGCAGCAATATAAAATTAAAATCCTTCTTTATTGCAGATTTCTTTATATTGCGAAAAGGCCTCGCTTTATGGATAAAAAGTTGGCATCTATTTATATTCTTTGTGAGCGTAGATATAAAAGATATGGACTCGGTCACGATGTCGTGCTGAAGAACCAATGATTAAGCTAAAGCTTGTCGATGTTCTAATATACAGTAGCGGACAAAACTGGTGCACAAAAATTAAAATCAACATTGTATCTCCGCCATATGTCTGCGACCTTTGTGGCATATACCATCTGAAAGACAGTCCAAAATATACATTATGTTATGTAAACCGGAACTGTGCCGGACATCCCTCAGACAAAAGGTCATTTTTAGTGATTTTTTGCATATTTCAATTTTCGCCAAAAATGTAGTGCTTCTCTAGCCTTCTTTCAATTTTCCCCATATCTCTCCCGTTTGCTTTCAGATTTCACAGCATATTAGTGAATTTTAGTAGCTCTTAAAAAATATATAAAACAGTACTCATTTTGCATTTCCCATTGAATCCCCCCTTTTGTTTTTACCCTATTCACTATAGCAAAGTACACTATTTTCAGAAATTATTCGCCAAACTTTTGAAAAAATTAGCTGAATTTAAAAAATACAATTAGCCATTTTCCTGAGGCAATCTTAGCCAAAAAATAAAAATCCTTTTAGCCAAATTCAGCATATAAATTAGCCATTTCGTAGTACACTTTCTTTACTGTTTCTTTTTACTTTGATTAATCCCTAGTTATGAGTACTTTTGTATATGAAGACGGCCTTGGAAATTTTGTGGGAGAGAATGGAGAAGAAGCAATAATTACTGAAATGGAGGTTGACGATGAAACTTATCCACTAGACAGCGTTACAAACTATGATCAGTACATCGACTTGAAGCCTCCTGAGAAGCAAGTTATAAAAAAAGAAAAGATTGAGAGCGCTGGTGGAGTACTAGTCGAGGCTCATTCAACAGGAAAAGGAAGACGTGCTTACAGAAAGTACTCAGACGAGGATAAAGAGTATTTCTTTGAGCTAGTTTATGAAAAGGGTTTGAAAGTAGCCGAAGCCGCAAGGAAGCTAGGTATGCCTACGCGGACTGCCCAGGGCTGGTACGATAGAGACCAAAAAGATCCACAAGATATTATTCAGCGAAAAGCTGCTAAGAATCCTGTTGGAAGACCACCATCTTTAGGCGAGGAACACAGGGTATTTTTAGTTGATTACATTGATAAGAAGCCATCGTTAACATTAGATGAAATAATGGACGGTTTATCAGCTCAATTTATGGACCTGAGCATCTCTAAAACTGCTGTATACAATTTCATGAAAGAAAAATGTAGAATCAGCTTGAAGAAGGCACACTTCCATTCAGCGGAAAGAAACTCATCTGAGAACATCGAAAGAAGATACAAATGTATTAAAAGATGGATGGAGACTGATATGGACTATCTCAGTAATTGTATATTTATCGATGAAGCTGCTTTTCATATCAATATGAAGAGAAATGTAGCTTGGTCTAAGATAGGTAGTCGTGCCGAAGTAGTTATACCCAAGACAAGAGCAAAGACTACGACCATACTTGGGGCAATTTCTCCATATGGAGTTATCAATGTGAAAGTGAGAAAGCCAAGAGCCGTTAAGCAAAATAAGAAGAGAAAATCAGGAGGCGGTAAAGCTGTAATCAACACTCAAAGTAGAGGTGGTACTGTTACAGACCACTATTTCAATTTCATATGCGACACAATGGATATTTTAGACAAGCACGAGGAGTTCAAAGATTGCTACATAGTAATGGATAACGCGCCTATTCACAAGAACGCTGACATTGAAAAAGAGATTAACAGACGGGGATATGGTTGTGTATATCTTCCTCCATATTCCCCTGAGCTAAATCCTATTGAGCAGTTTTGGTCTGTTTGTAAGAGCAAAATGAAAAGAGAAGAACTCTTGCAAGAAGAAACATTATCCTCAAGAATACGAGATGCATGCAATAGTATTCTTTTGAGTGATCTTAAAGGGTTTTGTAGATATTCCATGACAAGGTTTGAAGATTGCTTAAATAGAAGACATATTTAATAAAGAAAGAATTACACTTAATTAGCATAATTTAGCTAATTTATATGCTGAATTTGGCTAAAAGGATTTTTATTTTTTGGCTAAGATTGCCTCAGGAAAATGGCTAATTGTATTTTTTAAATTCAGCTAATTTTTTCAAAAGTTTGGCGAATAATTTCTGAAAATAGTGTACTAGCCTTATATGCTTAAGAAAATAAGCAACTGTAAAAATGAAACTCTCAGATCTCGAATACACTTAGTTCGTACGACAACAGATATTTCTAGAATAACAAGAATCTTTAAATGGACAATCAACAGGAGAAAGAGGAAAGAAAGAAACTTAATGTCTTGTGATCATGAAGGTCTCCCGCTTTTAGTCTGAAAAGTTACTACCTCAATCACCAACCTAAAGCTTGGACAAGGTCCGTTACACACAGTTTCCGATGCTCAGCACATGTTGAGGACCTTAAGATACAGTATTAGCAAATTGTCAGTCTGAAGGCACTGTAGGAAGCTAGATTTTGAGTCTGGAAGTAAGGAATCGAAGAATTTCATCAGCTGTATAAGTCGGAAAAAGCGATGAATGTGGTATCACGACAAGCCATTGTATACTATAGAGGGCTGGAAGTCTGCTATCTTTAGAAATGAAACAAATATGAACATTATGGATGCAGATAGTATACACTAATATTGAAAGCAAGTCAAGCAACCTTAGCGATTTTTTCACGGTGATCAAACAATGAAGCATGCTGGCTGCTCTGTTATGTTTTAAGGCTGTATTAGATATTGAGGACCGGAATATGTGTGTCAAGTATATGATGGTACAATGAACTCAGAAATATACGCATATATTTCGCTTACGTCATACCACAAAAGCCTAGCGTATAGTGGTCTAAAACGTCGTAATCTCTCGTTTCAGTATGACAATGACACAAGGCACAAGTCGACGCATGTCACAAACTCAATATTTGATAACAGCGCTTCTGTGCTACGAGTTTAGCCGCCACTAATCCCGGCCTAAGTCCGCTTAAGCATGCCAGGTGGCAATTGATGGCAAAGGTATGATGATACGACACTAGATCAAAAAGGGTCGATGATCTTTGGAAAAGAGTAGTTAAAGAGCCGTGTTCTTTTATTGAAAATGATATACAGTAGGTCAAAAAATTGCTGCAAGGAATTGCAAAATACCGGTTTTACAGCTGGTTGTCTATGGATACTGCACCAAACTATCTCAAACTTTGATTGTTTGTACCTCACTAGAAGGGGCATTTATTCGTCGATTATCTGATATGGACAATGGTTATTGGCGGAATTTGATATAGTTAAAGGGAATGTTATAAACATCTGGCATTTTTTACTTGTTTACATATGTTTGGAATAACGAATTTTAATACGACCCAGCCGATTGTTATCGTATGAATTCACATCCTTGACATCGTAAGAATGTTAGCAGTATATAAAGACGCTTGCAATTCCTTTATTTTAAATTTTAAATTGTCTTGCTTGCACTATTTATCTTTTTTACCCTATCATCAACCACATGCCTAAACGACTATCAAACGAGAAAGTAAACAATCTCAAACAAGCATTAACTGAGCCCACATCAGCGTACGCTATTGCTAAGGAGACTGGAGTACATAAATCAACTGTTAGTAGTTACTTTAGAAGGTTGTTTTTAAACAGGACAATAAATACAGGTGGTAGACCTACAATAAACTCCAAAGTGACGAAGCGGTTAAGCAAAAGAAAATTCGTTAAAGGGGTTCCAAATACTGCCAAAGAGGTATGCCGGGAGCTGGCTGAACTTGGCTATGATATCTCATACCAGTCAGCAATTAAGGTACTGAAATCAATGGAGTTCCATTTTTCAATAGAAAAAAAGAAGCTATTTCCGACAAAAGCACATATGTAGCATCAGTTAGAATGTGTCAACGATCATCAGGATTAGACAGTAGACGACTGACAATAAACGGTATTCTTTAATGAATCTGAGATCAGTGTATGGGGATCTGATGGTGGTAACTACTATTGGAAAAGGCCAAGTGGTCTTTTTCAACATCGTGACCTGAAATTTACAGTCAAGCATAGAGCTAGCAAGTTGATGACGTGAGGCTGTATAACATGCGGAAGTCCAGGATATGACTGCCAAATTTACGATGGAAGCATTTATTCGGATGTTTACCAGCATAATTTGAACACCACGCTTCGTGATACTATGGAGCACTATAATTCCGACTGGTCCTACATTTACTTTCAGCATGATAATGACCCAAAGCACAAGGTAAAATCTACAGTAGCCTGGTTGAATAGTCACCAATACAGTTATATTAACGATTGGCCAGCTCAGAGTCCGGACTTAAATCCAATAGAACATGTATGGCATCAACTGAAGTTAAAGCTCAGCTGTTACGAACGTAGAGCAAAGAATACGGATGAGCTTTGGGAACGAGTACAAAAAGCATGGAATGGATTTGATAAAGAACTTTGCCAAAGGTACATCGATAGCATGCCGGTAAGAATTCAAGAGGTTATTAATAGAAAAGGAGGATCAACTAAATATTAATAAATAAATTCATTGCGTTCAAATTTTCGTTTTTTCAAATTTTCAAATTGCGCGCCTCATACTTCCTTCAATACTTATCCAATAGGGCTTAAACTCTTTCGGACTTTTCAAGACATGTAGGAAATCTACTATGTGGAAACAGAGGCAGTTTGTACCATTGTGGCAGGATGTACGCTACAAAAATTGAGAAAAATGGATTCCTTGCAGCAATTTTTTGACCTACTGTACAGTAGCGGACAAAACTGGTGCACAAAAATTAAAATCAACATTGTATCTCCGCCATATGTCTGCGACTTTTGTGGCATATACCATCTGAAAGACAGTCCAAAATATACATTATGTTATGTAAACCGGAACTGTGCCGGACATCCTTCAGGCATAAGGTCATTTTTAGTGATTTTTTGCATATTTCAATTTTCGCCAAAAATGTAGTGCTTGTCTAGCCTTCTTTCAATTTTCCCCATATCTCTCCCGTTTGCTTTCAGATTTCACCGCATATTAGTGAATTATAGTAGCTCTTAAAAAATATATAAAACTGTACTTATTTTGTATTTCCCATTGAATCCCCCCTTTTGTTTTTACCCTATTCACTATAACAAAGTACTAGCCTTATATGTTTAAGAAAATAAGCAACTGTAAAAACGAAACTCTGAGATCTCGAATACACTTAGTTCGTACGACAGCAGATATTTCTAGAGTAACGAGGATCTCTAAATGGACAATCAACAGGAGAAAGAGGGAAGAAAGAAACTTAATGTCTTGTGATCATGAAGGTCTCCCGCTTTTAGTCTGAAAAGTTACTAGCTCAATCACCAACCTAAAGCTTGGACAAGGTCCGTTACACACAGTTTCTGATGCTCAGCACATTTCGAGGACCTTAAGATACAGTATTAGCAGACTGTTAGTCTGAAGGCACTGTAGGAAGCTAGATTTTGAGTCCGGAAGTAAGGAATCGAAGAATTTCATCAGCTGTATAAGTCGGAAAAAGCGATGAATGTGGTATCACGACAAGCCATTGTATACTATAGAGGGCTGGAAGTCTGCTATCTTTAGCAATGAAACAAATATGAACATTATGGATGCAGACAGTATACACTAATATTGAAAGCAAGTCGAGCAACCTGAGCGATTTTTTCACGGTGATCAAACAATGAAGCATGCTGGCTGCTCCGTTATGTTTTAAGGCTGTATTAGATATTGAGGACCAGAATATGTGTGTCAGATATACGATGGTATAATGAACTCATAAATATATGTGTATATTTCGCTTACTTCATACCACAAAAGCCTAGCGTATAGTAGTCTAAAACGTCGTAATCTCTCGTTTCAGTATGACAATGACACAAGGCACAAGTCAACGCATGTCACAAACTCAATATTTGATAACAGCGCTTCTGTGCTACGAGTTTAGCCGCCACTAATCCCGGCCTAAGTCCGCTTAAGCATGCCAGGTGGCAATTGATGGCAAAGGTATGATGATACGACACTAGATCAAAAAGGGTCGATGATCTTTGGAAAAGAATAGTTAAAGAGCCGGGTTCTTTTACTGAAAATGATATACACGCATATTATTAGCATATGCAAAGAAGAATATCCGATAATATCAAGAGATGAGATGATTATATAAAGTCTAAGATTTTAGCCACTTTTGCGGTTTTTAGAAAATATAAGATTTTATAAATTCAAAGCACGCTTATCGCTCAGTTTTAACAATGTCATGCTTAGAACATACATAGATTACAATGACTAGTATATCCTCCTTCTAGTACAGTTTCATGACTATTGCAATTACCATGAGCAGGTAATGGTAGTTAAAAGCTAAAAAAAAGTTTTGTGCACCAGTTTTGTCCGCTACTGTACACGCATATTATTAGCATATGCAAAGAAGAACATCCGATGATATCAAGAGATGAGATGATTATATAAAGTCTAAGGTCTTAACCACTTTTGCGGTTTTTAGAAAATATAAAATTTTATAAATTTAAAGCACGCTTATCTCTCAGTTTTAACAATGTCATGCTTAGAACATACATAAATTACAATGACTAGTATATCCTCCTTCTAGTACAGTTTCATGACTATTGCAATTACCATGAGCAGGTAATGGTAGTTAAAAGCTGAAAAAAAGTTTTGTGCACCAGTTTTGTCCGCTACTGTATGCATCTGAAGTTGAACAATAGAAATAATAACCAGTCAATTAACTTTGATCTAATTACCTTTGGGTTTGACAATTGATTAGACTCTCTAGGATGACAGATATTGATCTTATTGTTCTAAATTTGGAAAAGTGTGGAATTGTTCAATCATAGTTTAATCTTTTGTGTATCGTTATTTATTTTAATACAACTGATATCATATAGAAAATAACTATGTTTACAACAGACATGTCAAAACATGACAACGACATTTATATATATATTCAAGCAGCAAATAAGTACATTGTTCCACATATGAAATACTCTAATAATCACATGGTTACTACTCGCAAATTAATACACATGGTTACACCTCGGAAAATAATACACAAGGTTACAATGTGATGTTGGGGTAGTTAGTAATCGATTAAAGTTGATAATTGATGTATCCATCATTCATAACTCGATATGAAAACAGTATTAATAAGCTACATGTAAAATATATCCAATAGATAGGCTACAGGTTAATCCGGATAATCTTCATTAAGGATAAGATGCTGCGTAATTGCACGGTTAAATTATATTAAATCCAGGGACTAAATCACAGTCAATCGCAGTCAATCATATACGAGTATTCTATGGATAAATGCTTATGATGACAAAGATAACAATGGAGGAACACGTAACCATTATCTATTTGTCATCAGTTATATCATACTCATTAATTATTCATCCATGACATGAAATATTATCCGTGTATGAAAAGTATAAATAGAGTATCATTTTCTTATTAAATAAAACAATCTTTTTTATCGAGTCTCGTCCTCTCTTGTTCCTTTCTATTCTTGGATAAATCAATAATGAAGTACTACCGCATACACTGTCTGTGAGCCTATGTAGCTTTTTAGTGATTGGAAGCCCATGCTTTCTGAATACTATTGTGCTCGCTTCACATGTATCATCATTTGGTGCAGAATAATTAAATGGATCCATAATTGGGTGTAAGTTTCAAATATGGGCAGTATCCGGTCTGCAATCACGCCGTAACCTTACTTGACGGTCAGCCAAATAGTTTTTTCGTCTTTGAATGACCGTAACTTATCGGGTGGTACAGTGACTGCTTCAAAAATACCATCGTTAGAAGCGAAAAAATTATTTGAATCGTTCGAGGTAATGGATGTCTTTGTGCAAGAAACAGCAGGCACGCAATCCTTCTTTTTTAGTCCGTCAAAGGTAGTTTTTTATCGATATTATGCGATTTACGAGCTGAGTTTACATGTGGCGGTCATTAAAGTTATACCATTCGATCCGGAAAATTCGGGCGCATCGATTACCATAATTGGATCTTACGTAGGACAGGTACCCAGACCGGAATCCCCTTGCATCGTATCTTTTCCTTCAGCCGATTTGTGGCCAACACAGGAGACTGTTGGGAGACTTTTTCGTTAACTGATCTTGCAAGATGGATCTTTCATCAGTTACGTTGTGGCTCTTGTTTATTATCAATTTGATATCTAATGGTGCTTGGCAACCAATCACGCTTTGTAAAACACTACTTTATTTGTCTTTTTGCTCTTTATAAACCACTCATATTGCCTTATATATTTCTTTATGAACCACTTATATTGCTTTATATACTTCTTTATTGACCATTCATATTGCAATAAATATTGCTTTATATATACAAAAAAATAGGGATTTTGTTTATAAAAAATAGCTTTTTTTTATTTAAATAAAATAATAATAATACATAGTATTTCTTTGCTTGTAGCGTTTTAAAAGTGTACTTGACTTACCTAATGTCACCAGAATAGCAGCATCTAATCTAAAAATACATCAATTAATCTCGTGGAACTCAAAAAGTTTTCAAAAGAAAAAAAAAAAAAAGCCAAGCTCAAGAATTCAGAGACACAAGGATTCAAGGATTCAAGGACTTGAGCACTCAAAGCAAAAGAAAAGACATCAGTACTTAAGAACCAAAGCAAAGACAGAAAAGAGATAGAAGAGGCCAAAGCAAAGCAGCATTCGTCTATAACAATTATTAGCTATCGTGTATATGTAGTAAAAGTAATAGTACCTTTCTTTAGATGGACCATGGGAAGAAAACTAGCTAAGCGTATACAAACGACTAAAATAGCATCAGGCATCTATAATAATTATTAGTTATTGAGTGTATGTAGTAAAAGTAATAGTACCTTGCTTTCATAGACCATTAAAAAAAAAAGAAAAGAAAAAAAGACACCAGCCAAGCTTATACCAACAAGGAAACGAAGAAGCAATGATAATCCTGGGAAAGAGACTTTGTAAAGACCATTTAAACCATAAAAAAGCAGCCGATACATCTTTACTACAGTAAAAGCACCATTAGAGCTGGAATAGAATATATATAATATTAAGAACTTACCTTTTATAAAAAAGAGAAGAAGAAAAAAGAAAAAAAAAAACAGAAGTGCGTTTTTTGTAGCCTTATTTTACCAATGTTACACTTATTCAATGTCTATCCATATTAGAAATCAAAAAATGTTGCTTTTCATATAGTTTACATTTAATGGTATCCCAAAATATAACTGATACATTGCTTGAACAAGGTTTATTACTTGAATGCAATATGTTTAGGAGGAAGGTTATTATTTTATTTTATTTTATTTTTTACTTGAAGTAAAAAAAAGTCGGTATCTTAACAAATTATAGCAGTAAAATACTATCTTTTTTTTTTCTCCCTTGTTTTGTTTCATGGAATACACTAGATGCCAAAGGCACAAAACAAAAAAAAAGGAAAGCTCAAGCACTGGTCAAATGTAAGTTAATAAAAAAAATAATAACAACCAAGTCTAATGTCGGTTTCTTTTTTTTTTTTTTACATTAGGAATTCCTAATGGGGCACATTCGGATGATGAACATGAGCCTCATGAGCAAAGTTGTTCTTCCCAACGTGATAAAACCATAAGAATACCAAACTTATATTACTGCTTGCTGCTGAGAAACTCTTTTTAGTTAAGGAAGTTGGCAATGTTAACATCTCTAATGGCTGATGGCTAATGGCTAATGGCAGATTACACCTATGTGTAAACATAAAGTAAGTAATGAACTAATATAAGCTTAAAAACATATATTCTTTTATATTATTTGTCATGAAAAATAATAAAGCAATCTATTTACTTGAAAACAAAAAAAATGTGCTTGTATTTGTTAATTATAACTGCCTTGTAATAAAATGTGAGCAGAGCTTTATTTTTTTATTCTTTTTAGAATACACATGTATCCTTTTGTTATAATGCAAGAACATTTGCATTTCTATAAAGTATATTTGCTATTAAATTATTGTTTTCATTTGAATAAGGAACCTTTTATTGCTATATTCTTTTTTTTTTTTACTCAGTCTTTTTCTTTAACTTTGTCTTTTTTTTTTTTTTTTTTTTTTTTTTTTTACTTTTAATTTTTCAGCTTCTTTTTTTTTCCCAAACGCAACTATTTTGTTACGTTCTGTTACACGTTTCTAATGAGCTAAGCTAAAAAGCACAGACTGCCTTCCTAATATGTATTCTTCTGATCAAAATAATCGCAGAATGCTTTTGTTTTCCGCATTTTGCCCTCAAAAATAAAAAAAGAAAATATCGGTCTTTAAACAATGGAGAGAAATACGCTTTCCAAAAAAAGATTATTTGTAAAAAAAGACATTTTTTTAAAAACATGAATAACTCTATGAATACTTACACCACAAAAAAAATAATAACATCGTTAAATTTCTATATGTTTTTCGTATCTAAATCTTTTTTCAAAATTCGAAAATGATCAATACAGCAAGATTTAATTTTTTTCAGGAAAAAAAATAACAATCCGTTACCCAAAAGAAGAGCAATCTTGCGCAATCCGGTACCTAATTGGAACGATTATTTGCAGTGTTCCACTGCAAATAATTGGTGATTTTCAGCGTTATCAGTCATTGGCAGTCATTTCTAACATCAAAATTTCAACGATTTAAATAACTTTGATTAAACGAAAAAAATTAAAATGCTCTGTATTGCACCTTTTTGAATTTTGAAAAAAGATTTAGGTGCGAAAAAAATAAAGA
This sequence comes from Rhizopus arrhizus, assembly GCA_024220505.1. NCBI lineage: Eukaryota > Fungi > Mucoromycota > Mucoromycetes > Mucorales > Rhizopodaceae > Rhizopus > Rhizopus arrhizus. The sequence continues at coordinate 466,456 of JAKZZE010000033.1, read as the reverse complement.
AATTTAATAATTTTTGTTTTAATCGCAAGATTAAATAAAAAATTAAACAAAAAAACAATAGCAGCAATATAAAATTAAAATCCTTCTTTATTGCAGATTTCTTTATATTGCGAAAGGCCTCGCTTTATGGATAAAAAGTTGGCATCTATTTATATTCTTTGTGAGCGTAGATATAAAAGATATGGACTCGGTCACGATGTCGTGCTGAAGAACCAATGATTAAGCTAAAGCTTGTCGATGTTCTAATATATGCATCTGAAATTGAACAATAGAAATAATAACCAGTCAATTAACTTTGATCTAATTACCTTTGGGTTTGACAATTGATTAGACTCTCTAGGATGACAGATATTGATCTTATTGTTCTAAATTTGGAAAAGTGTGGAATTGTTCAATCATAGTTTAATCTTTTGTGTATCGTTATTTATTTTAATACAACTGATATCATATAGAAAATAACTATGTTTACAACAATTTTATTATTTGTTTTGTGGTGTAAGTATTCATAGAGTTATTCATGTTTTAAAAAAGTATCTTTTTTTTTTCAAATAGTCTCTTTTTGGAAAGCCTGTTCTCCTCTATCGTTGAAAGACCGATATTTTCTTTTTTTTATTTTTGAGGGCAAAATGCGGAAAACAAAAACACATTGTGATTATTTTGATCAAAAGAATACATATTAGGAAGGCAGTCTGTGATCTTTAGCTTAGTTCATTTGAAGCGTGTAACAGAACGTAACAAAATAGTTGCGTTTGGGAAAAAAAAAAAGAAGCTGAAGAATTAAAAGTAAAAAAAAAAAAAGACCTAGTGAAAAAAAAAGGCCTAGTAAAAAAAAAAAAAAAAAAAAAAGAGCATAGCAATAAAAGGTTCCTTATTCAAATGAAAACAATAACCTAACAGTAAACATGTTTTATAAAAATACAAATGCTTTTACATTATAACAAAAGAATACGTGTATATTCTAAAAAGAATAAAAAAAAAAGAAGCTTTGTTAACATCTTGTTACAAGGCAATTATAATCAATAGATACAAGCACAGCGTTTTTATTTTTCAAGTAAATTGATTGCTTTATTATTTTTCATGACGTACAATAAAAAGAATATATGTTTTTAAGCTTATATTAGTTCATTACTTACTTTATGTTTACACATGGGTGTAATTTGCAATTAGCCATTAGCCATTAGAGATGTTAACATTGCCAACTTCCTTTATCAAAAAGGGCTTTTCAACAACAAGCAACAATATAAGTTTGATATTCTTATAGTTTTATCGTGTTAAAAAGAACAACTTTGCTCATGAGGTTCATGTTCGTCATCCGAATGTGACCCATTAGGAATTCCTAATGTAAAAAAAAAAAAAAAAAGAAACCGACATTAGACTTGGTTGTTATTTTTGTTGTTACAAACTTACATTTTAACCATTGTTGAGTTTTCTTTTATATCTTTTGTATCCTCAATGTTAAATATGTTCTCTGAAACAAAACAAGGAAAAAAAAAAAACATTTCTTTAGTACACGTAAAACTGTTACTGTTTAGGAACCGACATCCAAATTTAGTATATTTGCTTTAGTTTTTTTTTTATCACGCATTTTTTTCTATCTTATTCCTCTACTAAATCCTGAATATTATTTTTTTTTTGAAATGAACGCCACTAACAACAAAGTTAAATGCCAATGCACCAAATGCAGCAAATGTCCTGAAGGATTCAAAATGATTGCCAAGAAAACCGCTAATACTCATAAGCGTATTGACAAAGTTGGAGAAGGTACTTTTTTTAAAGAAATGCAGAAAGACTAAAGTGCAATTAAAATAGTTTTGAGACAAAGAAGATTAGAAAATATCTTCGAGCAACCCACCAGTTCTACCGAAAGAAGCACGTTTGAAGGTATATTTATAAACACACCCTTTTTTTTTATTAAACAAATTTAGAATTCGACCTTGATGCTGACATGGATGTCGACATGGAAGAAGAAATGACCAACGACCAACAACTGGAGTATCTCCTGGTCCTTTACCTTGTGCTTTTTCAAGCAAAGCACCTTTCTGTTGAAGCCGGTGAAGAACTGTTGGCCTTTCTTTCTTTCTTTGTTCGTGCCCTTGGCCATGGCATGGAGATTCCTACAAAGATTTCCACTGCTCGTGCCATGGTCAATTATTCCTCTGCCAGTAGTGGTGTCTCCCGTTTCCTTGTCTGTTCTCTTTGTAGAAGTGTTTATGACACGGGAAGTTTGCATACCCGACTATGCCCTTTTGTCAGGTTTGCAAACAACCCCCACAGACAAGAGCGCCCATGTGGTAATTCACTTTTTGTTGGCAGCAGCCTGAAGCCCGTCCTTGAGTTCCCGTACAACTCAATTGTCGAAACGTTGAAGAAGTTCTTTGTCCGTCCGAACTTTGAAACAGAAATTGAACAGTGGAGAGGTCGATATGTGGAGGAAGGTGTGTTGTATGACATTTATGATGGTAGAGTCTGGAATGAGATGGTCGACTCAGCTGGGGAGCCATTTGTGAATAAAAGACGATCATTAATGGTGTCATTGAACGTTGATTGGTTTCAACCTAGTGATGGTATGCATTACTCTTGCGGTGGTGTATATCTCACTATCAACAACCTTCCAAGGGGTTCCAGGATGAAGGTTTCCAACATCATCCTGGTTGGTATGATTCCTGGGCCTGGCGAGCCCACGGATGACCAGCTCCAAAATTTCTTGCGACCAATGATTGCAGAGCTGAATACCTTGTACGGAGGTATGATGATGCCAACGTACCAGAACAGAAACGGTGAGATGGTACGTGTTGCTTTGATGTCCGTTAACTGTGATATACCAGCAGCTCGTAAGGTAGCTGGATTCATGGGTCAATCCGCGCACAAAGCCTGCAACAAGTGTTCCACTGTGTTTTCGCGAATCAGTACTGGTGCAAATTCAACGAAGCCAGATTTTTCAGACTTTGACGATGAGCATTGGATTCTGCGAAACAATACCCAGCAGCGCCAAGAAGCATATGCTTGGCTGAATGCCACTCACATTACACAACAAAGAACCCTGCAGACGGACACAGGAAGTAAATGGAGTGAACTTCACCGACTAGAATATTTTGATGTTGTAAGATTAACAACAGTTGATCCTATGCACAATTTATTTCTAGGTACGCCAAAACGAATGGTTGAAGTTTGGGTAGATCACGGGCTTCTTTCTACGGCTGATTTCAAAGCCATGGCTGATGAATCAGCTTCAATTGCTATTCCATCACAGTACTGCAGAATCTCCAAAGGTATGCAACAAATATAAAAGAATTAATTATGTGATAATTCTGAACACTAATTTTTTGTATAAAAAAAAAACAAAAAAAAAAAGGCAAGATTGAAAGTACTTTTAGCAATATGAAATCCGATGAATGGAGAACGTGGTGTGTTGTGCTTTCGCCTTTTCTGTTAAAACAAAGACTAATCGGTGAACATTTCATCAATTGGATGCGATATGTAGAAGCAGTAAGATTGGTGACTGGTCCTTTGATCACAATTGAAGAAATACACACAGCACATTCATTATTCAAGACCTTTGGCAAGACTTGTGCTCAACTTTATGGAAAAACAAGTATAACACCAAATACAGTAGCGGACAAAACTGGTGCACAAAACTTTTTTTCAGCTTTTAACTACCATTACCTGCTCATGGTAGTTGCAATAGTCATGAAACTGTACTAGAAGGAGGATATACTAGTCATTGTAATTTATGTATGTTCTAAGCATGACATTGTTAAAACTGAGCGATAAGCGTGCTTTAAATTTATAAAATTTTATATTTTCTAAAAACCGCAAAAGTGGCTAAGACCTTAGAATTTATATAATCATCTCATCTCTTGATATCATCGGATGTTCTTCTTTGCATATGCTAATAATATGCGTGTATATCATTTTCAGTAAAAGAACCCGGCTCTTTAACTATTCTTTTCCAAAGATCATCGACCCTTTTTGATCTAGTGTCGTATCATCATACCTTTGCCATCAATTGCCACCTGGCATGCTTAAGCGGACTTAGGCCGGGATTAGTGGCGGCTAAACTTGTAGCACAGAAGCGCTGTTATCAAATATTGAGTTTGTGACATGCGTCGACTTGTGCCTTGTGTCATTGTCATACTGAAACGAGAGATTACGACGTTTTAGACCACTATACGCTAGGCTTTTGTGGTATGAAGTAAGCGAAATATATGTGTATATTTATGAGTTCATTATACCATCGTATACCTGACACACATATTCTGGTCCTCAATATCTAATACAGCCTTAAAACATAACGGAGCAGCCAGCATGCTTCATTGTTTGATCACCGTGAAAAAATCGCTAAGGTTGCTTGACTTGCTTTCAATATTAGTGTATACTATCTGCATCCATAATGTTCATATTTGTTTCATTTCTAAAGATAGCAGACTTCCAGCCCTCTATAGTATACAATGGCTTGTCGTGATACCACATTCATCGCTTTTTCCGACTTATACAGCTGATGAAATTCTTCGATTCCTTACTTCCAGACTCAAAATCTAGCTTCCTACTGTGCCTTTAGACTGACAGTCTGCTAACACTGTATCTTAAGGTCCTCAAAATGTGCTGAGCATCAGAAACTGTGTGTAGCGGACCTTGTCCAAGCTCTAGGTTGATGACTGAACTAATAACTTTTCAGGCTAATAGCGGAATACCTTCATGATCACAAGACATTAAGTTTCTTTCTTCCCCCTTTCTCCTGTTGATTGTCCATTTAGAGATTCTTGTTATTCTAGAAATATCTGTTGTCGTACGAACTAAGTGTATTCGAGATCTCAGAGTTTCGTTTTTACAGTTGCTTATTTTCTTAAACATATAAGGCTAGTACTTTGTTATAGTGAATAGGGTAAAAACAAAAGGGGGGGGGCTCAATGGGAAATACAAAATAAGTACAGTTTTATATATTTTTTATGAGCTACTAGAATTTACTAATCTGCTGTGAAATCTGAAAGCAAACGGGAGAGATTTGGGGAAAATTGAAAGAAGGCTAGACAAGCACTACATTTTTGGCGAAAATTGAAATATGCAAAAAATCACTAAAAATGACCTTATGCCTGAGGGATGTCCGGCACAGTTCCGGTTTACATAACGTAATGTATATTTTAGACTGTCTTTCAGATGGTATATACCACAAAAGTCGCAGACATATGGCGGAGATACAATGTTGATTTTAATTTTTGTGCACCAGTTTTGTCCGCTACTGTATGCATATGCACATGCATTTGAAAGAATGCTTTTTGGACTTTGGTCCCTCTTATGCCTTTTGGCTCTATGGTTTTGAACGCTTAAATGGTGATGTCAAAAAGATAAATATCAATTACAAGACAGGCTTCGAAACCACTTATGTCACTATGCTTACACAAACAATCCATACACAAGATCTTATACATTCATTACCAACACTCATTAATACCAACAACGAAGACATGCTCCTACTACTCAACTTTATAAGGGAAATAGGCGAAGTTACGAATGACGAGAGTGGTCTAACGCCATTTGATTACGCTCAGTTCATAGACGGACCAAGTCTATTTAACCTGACAATTACTGGTAGTGAGCCTCTGCCACCAAAATCCCTTCCTTCAAAAATTAACAACAAACAACAAATATTATGCCCTCAACACTATGAAGCCCTACAAAATTATTATATGGATACCTATGAAACACCTATTATGAATACAATTAGTACAATGATACAATCATTTAAGAAAATTAACTTGCTTGGACAACGTTACCAACAATCAGACAATCATTCATCATCATCATACATTCAAGCCATTGTAAATAACCAACTACGAATTGGCCAGATATCATATTTTTTTTCACATTCCTTCAACAATACCACTCATTATTTTGCATTCGTCAATTGGTACAGCCATGCGACCCAACATTTCCCCACCTTTGATGGTACTGGCATCCAAGTGTGGAAGAATCAATTTGATCCAGTTACAAGCAACGATATACTTCCAATTTACAGGATTTTCAACCCTGTTGCTATATGTCCATATGTTGATAACCACCTTCTTACTCTCGCTCTGTCAAAAAGAATTTATATGTAACAACTATGCTAAATTATTCAAACATTCTTTTATTATTATTATTATTATTTATTTTACTAAAGAATCATTCAATAGACTATTATTGTTATTTTTTTTTGAAATTTTTATTCAATTTGCAGAGACAACAAAAGAGGCAGCAAAAAAAAAAAAAAAAAAAAAAGGAGGGGGAAAGAGAAAAGAGAAAGTAAACGCTTACTGCATAGGATTAGCAGCAGCAGAAGAGGAAAAGCCAAGGCCAGGAGAAGAAAAGGCCCAAGAGGGATAATCCTCATGGTCAAGGTTTGTGGGAAACTCCTTGTCGAAGTAGTCCACCACCCTTCTTGTTCTATTGATGGTGCCTTTTTTCGACAAGGAATCTCTCCATGCTTTTTGAAGAGAAGCATGGAATTCGTCCACCTGTTGATTAATTAAAGGTATATTAGAAAATAAATACTATAACAAAAATACTACTTACTGCTTTACTTCGAAAGAGTGGTCTTTTTACCACAAACACAGGACCATGTTCATCCTCAGGGCCATCTTCTTCCTCTGAGGTCCAATCGGCTATCAGAAGCTTTTTTCCAAAAGGAAAACGAGCTTCAAATTCCTCTGGGGCTGCATTGTAAGCATTTCGCCTCATGGCGAGCTTCTAATGTAAAGAAGTAATGTAAGTACTTCAAACACTATATATTTCAATTTTTCAATATTAATTACTTACTGCATGCACACGACTACGACGCGTTGATTCTTCTGACGTAGCCGTCAGCCCCTTACTTTCTCTCACCATGTAGTTGAATTTGTTTCTGACCATGCTGCGCAAGTCAGAAACAGTAATGCCAGCAGAAATGGCTCCTTCTTGGCAGCTGCTACAAGCAAATCTCTGACCTTTGCGTTTTGCTTGTAGCGCAAGACCTCCTTCAGGTCAAAGGTGATACCCCGAGGGACCAGATGCTCTCTGTAGTACTTCAATATGAAAGCCTATATTTCAAAAAGGGTAAAACAAAAATTTAGTTATTATTTTGCACATGCTAATTTAGTTTTTAAATTCAAATTACACTGGTCAAGGCCCTATTCTCTTTGACCTCAGAAGGTTGCTGCTGAGGAGGCTGCTGTGGAGGCTGCTGCTGCTGCTGTTGCTGCCCTTGTTGTTGTTGTTGCAGCAATTGAGTTAGCTGCTCAATCTTCAGCTCCTGCCGACGTTGATTCTCCTCCTGTCGGCGTTGAATCTGCTCCTGCTGCTGCATCTGAGCAAAGATGGCCTCAAGGGTTGGGCCATTTGCAGAAGAGCCAACTGGGCCTTGAAGGCGAGAAGGCTCAAAGCTGTCAAAAGACGCAACAGCAGTGGGGGCAGGAGAAGAGGACGGGAGAACGGTGGATAATGATCCAGTAATGCTTGAAGATATTCTTGCCCTTTTAGGGGCATTACTGGGAACATTGATTGGGGTAGCGAGACGACGAGACATTTTTTCAAGATAAATTATATAAAAAGGAAGAAAAAAAAAAAACAAGAGTACAAAATAAACTAAAGATGAGCACAAAACAACCTGATACTTTTGTTTGTTCTACAAAAAAAGCGAAGAAAAAAAAAAGCCTTTGGAGTTAAAGATATTACATTTAAATAAAAAAAAAAAAAAGAAGAAGAAGAGAAAGTTTAAACTGTTTATGAATAGCCTCTCTGAATGTTTCAATAGTTAAACAGTATTAAAGAAGACTTATTTTTAATCGATAGTGGATAACTGTAACACTGGTAAAATGAGGCTATAAAAAAAGTACTTTTTTTTTTCCTTTTTTTTTTTCTTTTTTTTTAAACAAAACATTCTTTCTAAAAGGTAAGTTCTTAATATTATATGTACTCTATTATTGTTCTGATGGTACTTGAACTTTAGTAAAATCGTATTAGTTGCTTTCTTGATGTTTCAAATGGTCTTTATAAAGTCTTTTTCCAAGGATTATAGTTGCTTCTTCTTTTGCTTGTTAGTATAAGCTTGGCTGGTGTCTTTTTTTCTTTTTCTTTTTTTTTTCTCATGGTCCATCCAAAGCAAGGTACTATTACTTTTACTATATACTCGATAACTAATAATTATTATAGAGGAGTACTGCTTCCTTTTTTTTTTTTTTTTTTTTTTTTTTTTTTTACTTGTTGGTAAAGCTTAGCAAGGTTTTTCTCTTAGCCCATCTAAAGAAAGGTACTATCACTTTTATTATATATACTCAATAGCTAATAATTATTATAGATGCGTGCTGCTTTTTTAGTCTTTTGTATACGCTTAGCTAGTTTTCTTCCCATGGTCTATCTAAAGCAAGGTACTATTACTTCTACTACATATACACGATAGCTAATAATTGTTATAGACGAATGCTGTTTTGCTTTGGTCTCTTCTATCTCTTTTCTGTCTTTGCTTTGGTTCTTAAGCACTGATGTCTTTTCTTTTGCTTTGAGTGCCCAAGTCCTTGAATCCTTGAGCTTGGCTTTTTTTTTTTTTTTTTTTTTCTTTTGAGAACTTCTTGAGTTCCACGAGATTAATTGATGTATTTTTAGATTAGATGCTGCTGTTCTGGTGACATTAGGTAAGTCAAATACACAATTGAAATGCTACAAGCAAAGAAATACTATGTATTGTTATTATTATTTTATTCAAATAAAAAAAAAAGCTATTTTTATAAACAAAATCCCTATTTTTTTGTATATATAAAGCAATATTTATTGCAATATGAATGGTCAATAAAGAATTATATAAGCTATATAAGTGGTCAATAAAGAAGTATATAAGGCAATATGAGTGTTCGATGAAGAAGTATATAAGGCAATATGAGCGGTCGATAAAAGAACAAAAAGACATATAAAGTAATGTTTTAAAACGTATCATTCGTTGCCCAAACGTTGACTGATATTAATTGAAACGTAAAAAATGGTTTGGTAAAAGAACACTAAACGACCTCCTCTTGCTTGCGTAAAAGTTATTTAACGATTACTGCTCTGCCTCGAAAATCGTTTAAAAGAGCAATAAAATTCCGTGGAGTTGCGTTAAACTTCGCGTTGTTGCGCTCATTTATGCTAAAAAACTACGTTTAATATCTCCAATTATTTGCAGTGTTCCACTGCAAATAATGTTGCGCCTTTGACGTAGAATTCTGATATCGGTGACAGTCATAGGTCCACAGATTTTAAAGTTTTTTTTTAAAAAAACATTATATCTTGCTGTATTGGTCATTTTCGAAATATGAAAAAAGATTTAGATGCGAAAAAAATAAAGAAGTTAAGTAATGTTATTTTTTTCATTGTAAGGTAAATATTCATAAAGTTATTCACGTTTTAAAAAAATGTCTTTTTTTTTTACAGATGATCTTTTTTTGGAAAGCTTGTTTTCCTCTATCGTTGAAAGACCGATATCTTCTTTTTTTTATTTTTGAGGGCAAAATGCGGAAATCAAAAGCACCATGCGATTATTTTGATCAGAAGAATACATATTAGGAAGGCAGTCTGTGCTTTTTAGCTTAGCTCATTAGAAACGTGTAACAGAACGTAACAAAATAGTTGCGTTTGGGAAAAAAAAAAGAAGCTGGAAAATTAAAAGTAAAAAAAAGACAATGTTAAAAAAAAAGACCTAGTGAAAAAAAAAAAAAAAAAAAAAAAGAGCATAGCAATAAAAGGTTCCTTATTCAAATGAAAACAATAACGTAACAGTAAACATGTTTTATAAAAATACAAATGCTTTTACATTATAACAAAAAAATACGTGTATATTTTAAAAAGAATAAAAAAAAAAAGAAGCTTTGTTAACATGTTAGAAGGCAATTATAATTAATAGATACAAGCACAATTTTTTTGTTTTTCAAGTAAATAGATTGCTTTATTATTTTTTTTATGACAGATAACATAATAGAATATATGTTTTTAAGCTTATATTAGTTCATTACTTTATGTTTACACATGGGTGTAATTTGCAATTAGCCATTAGCCATTAGCCATTAGCCATTAGAGATGTTAACATTGCCAACTTCCTTTATCAAAAAGGGCTTTTCAACAACAAGCAACAATATAAGTTTGATATTCTTATAGTTTTATCGTGTTAAAACGAACAACTTTGCTCATGTGGCTCATTTTTGTCATCCGAATGTGTCCCATTAGGAATTCCTAATGTAAAAAAAAAAAAAAAAAAGAAAAAAAAGAAAAAAAAGAAACCGACATTAGACTTGGTTGTTATTACTTTTTTATAAGCTTAAATTTGACCAGTGCTTGAGCTTTCCTTTTTTTTGTTTTGTGTCTTTGGCATCTAGAGTATTCCATGAAACAAAACAAGGGAAAAAAAAAAGAAGTTGTTTTACTGCCTTATTTCATTGTTTAAGCACCGACTGTTTTTGCAAATTTACTACTCGTTTTTTATCAGGCGCATTTTTTTTTTCCTTCTTTATTTCTTTACAAAATACTAAATTCTTCAAAATGAACAACATCAACAACATTAAAATCGCTTGCACTTGTACCGAATGCAGCATGCATCCCGGTGGATTTAGAAGACTTGCAAAGAGAACTGTTCTTACTCATAAGCGTCTGGACAGATTCAGAGGAAGAGGTTATAGTTTTTATTTTTTCGTATAAACGCACTCGTGTTAATGTAAAAAAAAAAAAAAAAAAAAAAAAAAAATAGAGTCTAGAAGACAAGTAGCCGAAGTCATGCAACAACCAACAGCCGTCCCTGAAAACGAAAGTGAGCATACCACCTTTGAAGGTATATTTTCAGTCGACAAAGCATTTTACATTAGAAAGGATTTATTTATTGAACTGTATTTTACAATTTGTTAGACCACATGAATGTTGATGGAGAGGAGGAATTGAGCCACGAAGAACAGCTCAAGCATCTTTTGGTGCTCTACGTGGTTCTTTTTCAAGCAAAGTACCTCTCTGTACAAGCTGGTGAAGAATTGTTAGCCTTTCTCTCTTTCTTTGTTCGTGCTCTTGGCCATGACATGGAGATACCAACAAAGATCTCCACGGCTCGTGTCATGGTCAACTACTCGTCTGCCAGCAGTGGTGTTTCTCGTTTTCTTGTCTGTTCCCTTTGCAGAAGCGTTTACACCACGGGAAGTTTGCATGCCCGACAATGCTCTTATGTCAGGTTTGCAAACAACCCTCACCGCCAAGAACAACCATGTGGTAATCCTCTTTTTGTTGGAAGCACCGTCAAGCCTGCTCTTGAGTACCCTTACAACTCAATTTTGGAAACGTTGAAGAAGTTTTTTGCTCGTCCTGCCTTCGAGTTCCAAATTGAGCAGTGGAGAAGTAGATCGGTGGAAGAGGATGTTCTTTACGACATCTATGATGGTAGAGTTTGGAGTCAGCTTGCCGACTCAAATGCTCAGCCATTTGTCAACAAAGAAAGGTCGTTGATGGTGTCGTTGAATGTGGACTGGTTTCAGCCTAGTGACGGTATGTACTATTCTTGTGGTGGTGTGTACCTCACTATCAACAATCTCCCAAGAAGTTCAAGGATGAAGACTTCCAACGTCATTCTTGTTGGTATGATTCCTGGTCCTGGCGAGCCCACGGATGACCAAATTCAAAACTTCTTGCGGCCAATGGTGGATGAGTTGATTGTCCTGTACGATGGTGTGGTTATACCCACCTATCAATGCCCAAATGGTGTGCTTGTTCGTGTTACTTTAATGTCAGTCAATTGCGACATACCTGCAGCGCGTAAAGTAGCCGGGTTTATGGGGCAGCCAGCTCATAAGGCTTGTAACAAATGCTCAACTGTCTTTCCTAGAATCAGTACTGGTGTGAATTCATCCAAGCCTGATTTTTCCAACTTTGATGATGAACACTGGATAATGAGGGACAGTATTCAACAAAGACAAGAAGCATTTGACTGGCTGAATGCAACTCACATCACTCAGCAAAGAGCCTTACAGACGAGCACGGGGAGTAAATGGAGTGAGCTCCATAGACTTTGTTATTTTGATGTGGTGAGATTGACAGCTGTGGATCCAATGCACAACTTGTTTCTTGGTACACCAAAAAGAATGATTGAAGTTTGGGAAGGCCGTGGTTTGCTCACTGTAAATGATTTCAAGGCAATGGCTGATGAATCTAGCTCAGTTACCATTCCTTCTCAATACTGCAAGATATCTAGATGTATGTAACAAATATAAAAAACTTTAATTCATGTTCAAGCTAACAATTATTTTTTTTTTTTAAAAAAAAAGCCAAGATTGAAAGTTGTTTCAGTAACATGAAATCAGACGAGTGGAGAACGTGGTGCGTTGTGCTGTCGCCATTTCTCTTGAAACAGAAACTGGCAAGAGAGCACTTTGACAATTGGATGCTGTACGTTGAAGCGGTGAAATTGGTCACTGGGCCCCTTGTTACAAATGAAGACATAGACATGGCCCATTCACTCTTTAAAAATTTTGGCAAGACTTGTGTTCGACTATATGGAAACTCTATGGCAACACCAAACATGCACATGCATATGCATCTCAAGGAATGCTTTTTGGACTTTGGTCCTTCTTATGCCTTTTGGCTTTATGGTTTCGAACGCCTTAATGGTAACATAAAAAATATAAACATTAATTTTAAGACAGGCTTCGAAACAACCTATGCAATTATGTTTATCCAAAATGTTCATACACAAGACCTCATACACTCATTACATTCATTCATTACCACAACCAACAATGACATGCTCCTATTAGTGAAATCTATAGAAAAGATAGGCGAGGTTACGAGTGATGAGAGTGGTTTAACGCCATTTGACTACTCTCGTTTCATAGACGGGCCTAGTTTATTCAATTCGACGATTACTGGTAGTGAGCCTCTGCCACCAACCTCCTATCCTTTAAAATACAACAAAAAAACACACCTTATATGCCATGAACATTATGAAGCTTTAAAAGCCTATTATATCTACACCTATGCAACTAATACATACATCGATACTACTATACATTCATTTAAAAATATCACTTTGCTTGGACAACTTTATCAGCCAGCAATTAACAATTCCTTTTCATCATCACCTTCATCATTCATTCAGGCCATTGTCGACAATCAACTGCGCATTGGTCAAATATCATATCTTTTCACACATTCATTTAACAATATGACTCATTACTTTGCATTTGTCAATTGGTACAGCCATGCGACCCAGCATTTCCCCACCTTCGATGGTACTGGCATCCAAGTGTGGAAGAATCAATATGAACCAGTGTCAAGACTTAGCATACTTCCAATTCATCGAATTTATAACCCTGTTGCTGTCAAATCATACATCGATAACCACATCCTCACTCTCTCTCTTCCAAGAAAAATTTATATGTAACAAATATGCAAAACCATTAAATCATTCATTTATCTATCGATATTATTATTATTATTATTATTTTATTACATATTTTACTAAAGAATCATTCAATAGACTAGCTTTTTTTTTAACAAATGTTTATTCAATTTGAAAAACGACAGCAAAACAAGGAACAAAAAGGAAAGGAAAAAAAAAAAGTGGATGCCTATGGCATTGGGTTGACGGCGGCAAAGGAGGAAGAACCAGAAACAGAAGTTGGAAAGCCAAGAGCAGGGGAAGAAAAAGCCCAGGAAGGGTAATACTCATGGTCGAGCTTATCAGGGAACTCCACCTCAACATTTTCTATTCTTCTTCTAATAGCTGGTGGAGCCCCCTTTTTCTTTAACAAGTCTTTGTGCCCTTTCTGCAGCTCTTTGTGGAATTCCACTACCTGTAGGCAATTAAGGTATATTAGAAAAAGAGGTTTATTGATATGTTATACTTACTCTTTCACTTCTGAATGATGGCCGCTTGACAATAAATGTACGGCCATCTTCATCTTCTGGGCCATCCTCCTCATCAGAGGTCCAAGCAACCGTCAAGATCTTTTCGGCAAATGGGAACCGGGCGTGGTATGCTGCTGCGTTGGCGTTGTAAGCAATCCTCCTGTTAAGGAGTTTCTATCATAAAGTATTGATATAAGTATTATAGGCATTTTATATTATGATTTTTTGAATATCAAGTACTTACTGCATTTACGCGGCTGCGGCAGGCTGACGTTGGTGTCGCCACAGCTTTCCCATTTGCCTTATCCACCATGTAATAGAACTTACTTCTAATCATGGTGAATATCTGCGAATCAGTCAGGCAATTGAAGCGTTGGTGCTTCCTGACTTCATCGCGCAACAGATTTTTTACTTTTCTGTTGGCCTTGTCGGTGATGGACTTGAGCGTATCAAACTTGATGCCACGGCCAACCAAGTATTCACGGTAGTGATCAGCTATGTGATCCTATAATGTAAGTGAAAAAATTAAGAAATAAAGTTACTAAATTGAATTTACTAATTGATACTGTAATTTTAAGCTTACACTACACTGCTTTTTGATCTTGTTGATCTCAGCCACAGAAACATACTGCTGCCCTTGCTGTGGCTGTTGAACTGGATGTTGCTGCTGCTGCTGCTGCTGTTGCTGCTGCTGTTGCTGTTGCCACATTTGAGCAAAAAACTGCATTTGGGCAGCCATCATCTCTGGTGTGAAACTAGAGGCTGCTCCAATAGCCTCTGCACCAGTATGGCTACCAAATGTTGCAACAGGAGCGGCCACAGGAGCAGAAGCGGGAACAGGAGCAGGAGCGGGAACAGGAGCAGGAGCAGGGAAAAGAGAAGAGGAAGAAGGAACAACAGTGGATGATGATCCAGCGATATTTGAAGAAACTCTTGCCCTTTTTGGGGCATTGCTGGGAACGTTGATGGGTGTAGCGACGCGTCTAGACATTTTTTAAAATAAAGTATAAAGAAGAAGAAAAAAGAAGAATGTGCTACATTGTTTTTATATTCTTCAGTTTATTTTGTACTCTTTTTTTTTTAAAAAAAAAGAAAAAAAAAACACTATTAGGGTTGAAGATGTTAAATTTAAATAAAGAATAAGTCTAACAATATATAAACAAGCTTTTTGAATATTTTAATAGCTGAACTATGTTAAAAAATGCAGTTGAAACGAGCTTTCATGGTTATTAGAATTTACTGATACTGAATAATTGTAACACTTGTAAAATGAAGCTATAAAAAAAGTACTTTTTTTCCCTTTTTTTTTTCCTTTTTTTAAAAAAAAAAATCCTTTCTGAAAGGTAAGTTCTTAATATTATATATACTCTATTATTGCTCTAATGGTACTTGTACTTTAGTAAAGTTGTGTTGGTTGCTTTCTTTATAGTTTAAATTATCTTTATAAAGTCTTTTTCCCAGGATTATAGTTGCTTCTTCTTTTACTTGTTGGTATAAGCTTGGCTGGTGGTTTTTTTTTTTTCTTTTTTTTTCTCATGGCCCATCTAAAGCAAGGTACTATTACTTTTACTATATACTCGATAACTAATAATTATTATAGAGGAGTACTGCTTCCTTTTTTTTTTTTTTTTTTTTTTTTTTTTTTTTTTTTTTGAGAACTTTTTGAGTTCCACGAGACTAATTGATGTATTTTTAGATTAGATGCTGCTATTCTGGTGACATTAGGTAAGTCAAGCACACTGCTAAAATGCTACAAGCAATGAAATACTATGTATTGTTATTATTATTTTATTCAAATAAAAATAAAGCTATTTTTTATAAACAAGATCTCTATTTTTTTGTATATACAGTGGGTCAAAAAACTGCACCAACCTAACCTAGTTTTTCGGAAATAAGAGCACAGGTCTGTCAGTTTATTAGCAAACATTATGAAACTTGAACCAAACAGAGTTAATACTATTATGATTTATTGACAAAAATTTCAAAGTCAGAAGCTGAGTATACACTTAAAGCGCGTCCAGAAAAAAGCGGAGGTCGGTTGGTGCAGTTTTTTGACTTCCTTAAAATCGAGTGGATCCGCCCTTTTCTGCTAATACTGCTTGTATTCTGTCGGGCATACTGTCTATATATTTGATGCACTGTTCTTTAGTAAACGAATTCCATTCATTTTCGACTCTTTCCCACAGTTCATTGATGCTGGTCGCCCTATTATTATATATGCTCAGCTTTAACTTCAAATGATGCCATACATGTTCAATAGGATTAAGATCTGGACTTTGTGATGGCCAATCGTCAATGTAAACCATGCCACTATCTTTCATCCACTGCGTTGTGGACTTTGATCGGTGTTTAGGGTCATTGTCGTGCTGAAATACAGATGTTTTCCAATTCAGACCGTAGTACTCCATAGTGTCTTTCAGACTTGTACCAAGAATTTCTTGGTATAGCTCTGAATTCATGGTACCATCATAAACCTGACATGCGTATGCAGGTCCTGCGCTGGTTATACAACCCCATAACATGAGACCACCGCCTCCATGCTTCACAGTAACGTCGATATGGTGGGGCTGTAAACGATCGCATTTTTGTTTCCAATAATATTTGCAACCATCAGAGCCCCAAATATTAATTTTGGTCTCATCAGAGAATACCACACGTCGCCAATCATGTACAGTCCAGTATTGATGCTTTTTTGCCCATGCCAATTGAGCCTTCTTGTGTTTTTCAGTCAATAAAGGCTTCTTCTTTTTGATCTCAGCATAAATTTCAACTGAATGTAAAACATTGATGGCCGATTGATACGACATAGGGTGTCCAAGCTCCTCCAACTTCATTTGCACATCCTTGGCAGTCTTCAAATAACCCGTGAGTACTTGTCTCTTGATGTATCGACGCGTTGATTCTGTCACAATGCTCGGTCTACCTCCTCTTTTACGTATTCTATTATGCATCCACTTATTTGCATACCTATTAACGGTATTTCTATGCACTCCAACTCGTTTCCCAATGACTGTAGGGTCAACGCTATCTTCTAATAGTGCTTTGATACTGTTTTGAACATCGGATGGAAGCGTTTTGGGCATTTCTAATGATGGATGGACACTGGTGATGTATGATGCGCTTGGGTAAAGTAAGAAAGAAAAAAAAAGAAAAACAATTGCAAAAAAGTTTATTTTAAGGTCCCCAGTGTGACTATGTATACCACAGACTAATTTAAATCTGCCGGAAAGGCCACAGTCCGGACATATGATATCAAACCCACTTTTATTTTAGAAGTCAAAAAACTGCACCAACCGACCTCCGCTTTTTTCTGGACGCGCTTTAAGTGTATACTCAGCTTCTGACTTTGAAATTTTTGTCAATAAATCATAATAGTATTAACTCTGTTTGGTTCAAGTTTCATAATGTTTGCTAATAAACTGACAGACCTGTGCTCTTATTTCCGAAAAACTAGGTTAGGTTGGTGCAGTTTTTTGACCCACTGTATAAAGCAATATTTATTGCAATATGAATGGTCGATAAAGAAGTATGTAAAGCAATATAAGTGGTTTATAAAGAAATATATAAGGCAATATGAGTGGTTCATAAAGAAGTATATAAGGCAATATGAGTGGTTTATAAAGAGTAAAAAGACAAATAAAGTAATGATTTAAAAAGTATCATTGGTTGCCAAATTATTTATAACGTAGAATAGACTATGTAAAGCAGCTAACAAGAGAGACGCCTTCGCAGAACGACAATTGGGTCTGTATAAATCTACTTAGAGCTATGGATCATCATTTTCGTTAATATCGGCACCATACAGAGACGCAGAATATATTGACAGACATTTAGGTCCTTAAAGGGTGCCGATATTGACGTCGGCATAAATACCCATTCAATCACAGCTTTTGGCATCGTTAAACAGAAAAGCATATTGCTAAAAATTAACAATGTGCAGAGTTTGCACGATTATTTGCAGTGCGCAATTGCAAATAATAATGTAAATTGGGTAACAAATCGTTTACCAATCTTGCAAAATAATTTA
Source organism: Rhizopus arrhizus (assembly GCA_024220505.1). NCBI lineage: Eukaryota > Fungi > Mucoromycota > Mucoromycetes > Mucorales > Rhizopodaceae > Rhizopus > Rhizopus arrhizus. The sequence continues at coordinate 448,572 of JAKZZE010000033.1, read as the reverse complement.
CATTCGTGTACAATCAGGTAAGAGATTTATCCACGCACAGCCTCCTGTCTCTGCCACAAATCGTGTAAGTTATTGTTTGTCCTTTGGTTAATTGATGGTTCAAGATTTGTGGCCAACACAGGAGACTGTTGGGAGACTTTTCCGTTAACTGATCTTGCAAGATGGATCTTTCATCAGTTACGTTGTGGCTCTTGTTTATTATCAATTTGATATCTAATGGTGCTTGGCAACCAATCACGCTTTGTAAAACACTACTTTATTTGTCTTTTTGCTCTTTTATAAACCACTCATATTGCCTTATATACTTCTTTATGAACCACTTATATTGCTTTATATACTTCTTTATCGACCATTCATATTGCAATAAATATTGCTTTATATATACAAAAAAATAGAGATCTTGTTTATAAAAAATAGCTTTATTTTTATTTGAATAAAATAATAATAACAATACATAGTATTTCATTGCTTGTAGCATTTTAGCAGTGTGCTTGACTTACCTAATGTCACCAGAATAGCAGCATCTAATCTAAAAATACATCAATTAGTCTCGTGGAACTCAAAAAGTTCTCAAAAGAAAAAAAAAAAAAAAAAAAAAAAAAAAAAAAAAAAAAAAAAAGCCAAGCTCAAGGATTCAAAGAAACAAGGACTCAAAGGCACAAGGACCTGGGTAATTAAAGCAAAAGAAGGAAATACATCAGTACTTAAGAACCAAAGTAAAAGCCAGGAAAGAAACAGAAAGAGGCCAAAGCAGAGCAACATTCATCTATAATAGATGTTAAATATCGTGTATATATAATAAAAGCAATAGTACCTTTCTTTAGATAGACCATGGGAAAAAAACTAGCTAAGGGTATACAAACAACTAAAAAAGCAGCACGCATCTATAATAATTATTAGCTATTGAGTATATGTAGCAAAAGTAATAGTACCTTGCTTTGGATGGACCATGAAAAAAAAAAGAAAAAAAAAAAGATACCAGTCAAGCTTATACCAACAAATAAAAGAAGAAGCAACTACAATTCTGGGAAAGAGACTTTATAAAGACTATTTAAACCATAAAAAAAGCAATCGATACATCTTTACTAAAGTACAAGTACCATTAGAATAGGAATAGAATACATATGTAATATTAAGAACTTACCTTTTATAAAAAAGAGAAGAAAAAAAAAGAAAAAAAAAGAAAAAAAAAGAAAAAAAAAGAAAAAAAAAGAAAAAAAAAAGAGAAGTGCTTTTTTGTAGCCTTATTTTACCAATGTTACACTTATTCACTGTCTATCTATATTAGAAAACAAAAACAATTGCTTTTCATGTAGTTTACATTTAATGGTATCCCAAAAGATAACTTATACATTGCTTGAACAAGTTTTATTACTTGAATGCAATATGTTTAGGAGGAAGGTTATTATTTTATTTTATTTTATTTTTTTTTACTTGAAATAAAAAAAAAAGTCGGTATCTTAACAAATTATAGCAGTAAAACAACATCTTTTTTTTTTCTCCCTAGTTTTGTTTCATGGAATACACTAGATGCCAAAGGCATAAAACAAATAAAAAGGAAAGCTCAAGCACTGGTCAAATGTAAGCTTATAAAAAAGTAATAACAACCAAGTCTAATGTCGGTTTCTTTTTTTTTTTTTTTTTTTACATTAGGAATTCCTAATGGGACACATTCGGATGACGAACATGAACCTCACGAGCAAAGTTTTTCGCTTTAACACGATAAAACTATAAGAATGTCAAACTTATATTACTGCTTGTTGTTGAAAAGTTTTTTTTGGTAAAGGAAGTTGGCAATGTTAACATCTCTAATGGCTAATGGCTAATGGCAAATTACACCCATGTGCAAACATAAAGTAAGTAATGAACTAGTATAAGCTTAAAAACATATATTCTTTTATATTATTTGTCATAAAAAAAATAATAAAGCAATCTATTTACTTGAAAAACAAAAAAATTGTGCTTGTATTTGTTAATTATAACTGCCTTGCAACAAAATGTGAGCAGAGCTTCTTTACTTTTTATTCTTTTGAGAATATACACGTATTCTTTTGTTATAATGTAAAAGCATTTGTATTTTTATAAAACATATTTGTTCTTAGATTATTGTTTTCATTTGAATAAGGAATCTTTTATTGCTATGCTCTTTTTTTTTTTTCACTAGGTCTTTTTTTTAACTTCGTCTTTTTTTTACTTTTAATCTTTCAGCTTCTTTTTTTTTTTTTTACTAAACGCAACTATTTTGTTACGCCCTGTTACACATTGCTAATGAGCTACGCTAAAGATCACAGATTGCCTTCCTAATATGTATTCTTCTGTACAAAATAATCGCACGGTGCTTTTGATTTCCGCATTTTGCCCTCAAAAATAAAAAAAATAAAATATCGGTCTTTAAACAATGGAGAGAAATACGCTTTCCAAAAACAGATCGTTTGTAAAAAAAACATTTCTTTAAAAATGTGAATAACTCCATGAATATTTACCCTACAAATAAAATAATAACATCGTTAAATTTCTTTATTTTTTTCGCATCTAAATCTTTTTTCAAAATTCGAAAATGATCAATACAGCAAGATTTAATTTTTTTCACGAAAAAAAGTAGCAATTTGTTACCCAAACGAAGAGCAATCTTGCGCAATCCGGTACCTAATTGGAACGATTATTTGCAGTGGCGAACCCAGTTGAGTTTATCGCTCACAATTACCAGTCACCTGTTAAAACCTGAGACAATTGGTACTTGGGTGTTATAATATTACTGGTTTCGATATATATATTTGTTGCTCTACTGCTACACGTAGTGATTGATTTGAATATAGCAATAATTCCACCAATTCCTTCTGAGTATATTATTGTAGTATATTCGTCAAAAATAATCTCTTCCTTCAGATTAAGTCAACAGATTCTTCACGAGTCGTAATAGAATAAACGTAGTATTTAGGGATTGTTCAGTTAAAATATACAATAAAGATTATATATAAATTTAATTGAACGTGAACACAAAGGATCGAGACAATAAGTATTTGTTTGTTACAATAACCCAAAAATGGAATTAAAGTTTTGTTTTTATAAAAAATAAAGTTTTAGAATAAAGATTAAGATTTCCAATTCTAAATTCTCTTCTCAATTCAGCACACCTTTAAGCACACCTCTTCTATTCAGCTTTTTGATGACGTCGGCAGCATCTACGCAAAGGCGCACTCCACCTACTATACCATTTCTCATGCCCCCCTTCCAGCCTTGAGTAGTGTTGAAGACGACATACCACCATCAGATCGTTCTTCGTTCTTCATAAAATCTTCTATACTGTTCGTACGCACCACTAACAGCTACATCAGGTTTCAACCTCACATGATCTTTCCAGGGTTTCAATTCATCACCATTGACTGCACCCATCACTTTCTTTCCTCCAGCACCATCCAACCAGTAAGTTCCATGAACATTGACACGTACCACCATAAATGGGCCAATCCAGCAGTATGAAAACTTGTTATCCTTCACCTTATCTCTATACAGCACTTTATCTCCAAGCTCGTATCTTCTGGGAGTAATCTTCTCATCATACTTCTTCTTTCTTCTTTGTTGCATTAAGCCACTTCTTTCTTGAGCTTCTGCACGGAATTCATTCATCAATCCAGTAATCACGCGGATGCGACTTTCTACTTCTAATACTATTTCGCCTTGTACATAATCTTTCCTTGGAGCAGGCCAATTACTCGGAGTCCTCATTTCATATCCAAAAAGGAGCATCGAAGGAGTAAACTTGGTCGTCTCGTTAGGCATCGTCCTCACCGCAAGAATTGTTTTATCTAAGTATTCATCCCAATCACGATTGTCTTCACTAGTAGCAATGATCTTTGATAAGGCTTGCACCACAGTTTGATTCATTCGCTCACACAGACCATTCGTCTGCGGTCGATAAGCCGTGGTCGTCAAATGTCTACAACCCATACGTTTCAAGAAAAACGCTACATGATCAGATAGAAAATTCGAACCTCTATCAGTCAAAATGTAACTAGGCACACCAAAATCTTTCACCACACAATGGAATAAAAACCAAGACACCGTTTCAGCAGTTATATCCGGCACAGCAGCTACCACAGGCCATCTAGTCAAATAATCCACCGCTACCAAAATATTCTTGTTACCAGTCTTCGATTCCACCACAGGTCCTATAGCATCACAACCAATCATAAAAAATGGAGCATTAGGTGTAGGAATCGGGTTGGCTTGAACAGTCTTGATACGTTGTCGTTTCGCTCTCTTCTGACATGCTTCGCATCCAGCAACAAATTCTTTCACAAATTCATACAGTCCAGGAGCATCATACTGAATTCTTAATCTTCTCCAGGTATTCAATACACCAAAGTGACCTTCGTTGTGTAATTGTTGCACCACTTCGAATATATTACCTGTGTTCAAAATCTCCACCCCAGGACTTCCATCAGCTTGTTTCTTGTACAATATACCATCGATCGCGACACATTTGCTTGATTGATCTCTTATACGCCGTTTCGCCTTCGAGTTTAGGTCATGACCATCACCTTCAGGGTACTTACGTGAGACAAGGTAGTTATTGATAGCGATATATAACGATAATTCCATAGCAGTAATTTTTCTTGATATTGATGATACACACGATAATAATACAAATAATAATATAGTCTTGATTGATTTTTTTTTTTTCCATTTACATGCCGACCTCCCACCCTCAGATAATTTGTTCAATAATATTTTTTTTTTGTCTCACTATCATCATTTTTTTTTTATTCTTTTATTCCTTTTTTTTTTGGTTTATTCTCTTATTCCTCTTTTTTTTTTTTTTTATCTTTTTATTCTCTTTTTTTTTTTTTTTCTTGTTTTATTCTTTTATAGTCACTACCCACCCAACCTCCTGTGATTCTATATATTTTTTTTTGAAATCATACCAAACGCGACAAAGCGTCAGCAGGATTCTCTTCACCCCTTCTATACCTGGTATCAAAATCATATTCCATCATGGCAGCAGCCCATCTTGCTAGTTTAGGAGCAGGTTTCGGATTATTGAATATAAATTGTAAAGCAGAATGATCAGTATACAATATGAAACGTCTCCCGGCCAGATAATGTCGGAAATGTTGTACTGCCCATATAACACCCAGTGCTTCCAAATGTGTTGGTGGGTATCTCACCTCTGGACCTCGTACAGTTCTTGACGCATAACCGATTATCTTTTCGTTTTCACCAGTACCATCAGGCGATTGTGATAGGATAGCACCCAAACCTTTACCACTGGCATCCGTAGTCAAAATTTGCACTTGATCACGATCAGGGTAATCCAATAAAGGTGGCGTTACTAAACTATTCTTCAAGGAATCGAAAGCAGCTTTACAATCTTGGTTCCAATCAAATACAGCACCTTTCTTGATCAACGATGTCAACGGATGAGCATATCAGCAAAATTAGCTATGAATCTCCTATAATATCCGACTAGACCCAAGAACGAACGAACTTCATCACTTGTAGTAGGAGCAGGCATATCCATAATTTTTTTTACATTCTTATCCGTTGGTAACAATCCATCTTTAGTGATTCGATGACCCAAGTACTCCACACCTGATACACCAAAACGACACTTAGCACCTTTCAATTTTAGACCAGCAGCTTCACACTTGTCAAACACTCTTTGCAGATCAAGCACATGTTGTTCCACCGTCTCAGAGAAAATGATAATATCATCAATGAATACATAAGCACAGTCACCGATCAATTCACCCAAAATGTTCACCATCATACGTTGATAAGTACTAGGAGCCGTTGTGAGACCAAAAGGTAAGACCTTCCACTTGAAAGTACCAAATTTGGTAACAAATCCAGTCTTGTCCACAGAGTCTTTAGCCATTGTCACTTGCCAATACCCACTAGCAGCATCCAACGTACTGAATACTTTGGCACCACCTACCGCATCCAGTAATTCATCAATAAAAGGTAGTGGATACGCATCCTTGACCGTTATAGCATTGACCTTTCTGTAATCTATGCACAACCTTTTGCTTCCATCCTTCTTCTGTACAAACAAAATAGGTGAAGCGTATAGACCATCCGATTTCTCAATTAACCCTTGATCTAGCAATTTTTTCCAACTCTTCTTTCAGAACTTTCTCTTCTTCCCAGGTCAGTCGATATGGCTTGCAACGAATTGGTTCATCAGTCTTCAAGCGGATATGGTGTTCGACACCAACTACACGACCCAACCCAGACACCTCCACAAAGCAGTTTTTGTTCCTCAGAACTATTTCTTCTACCTCCTTCGGTGTACCCGTCATATCACAGATTTCCCAATTCTCACCCTCGTCATCAGACCCAGAGAGCGAACTTTCACCATCATAACAATTACTGACAGCCATTGGTTCTGGCGCACTGTGCGCCCCTTCTGCCAGACTCAAAGTGTACACCGGTCGAGAGACCCACCTGTCTCGTTGACCTTCCACCACATCATCAGTACCACGTTGGGTAGGCAAGACCACCTGTCCTGCCTCCCTCACCACTGCACCTTTGTAGTCGACCCTCCTACCATAGGGCACTGTCACCGTACCACTTTCAGGATCAGGTATGATCCCATAATTTTTCAACCATGTCATACCCAAGATAAGTAGCTCATCTTTTCTTCCTTTTTGTATAGCAAAATGCTCCGTCCGCAATTTACCACCTATACGAACCGGAACATTTGGCACCACACCACCAGGTTTACTGTTCGTACCGTCTAATAGTTGTATGGATACAGTATCATCGTTGGTTTTCAAATCCAACTTTTTCGCCAAAGTTTCACTCATCACTGAGATGGCAGCACCAGTGTCAACTATCGCGGACAGCTCCTTGTCATGTATGATCACCTTAACAGTGAGCGGCTCACTTTTACTTATTTCCCTGTAGTCATAGGAATAGTCAAACTCGGTGTCTGCATCATCACCACTATCACCATCGAATTCACTTTCTTCTACATTCGAACCAGTATTGGCAATACAAGATGAAACTTCATCACCAAAAGAACAGTATGACACTTGAGCGTCATCATCATCTTCTTCTTCTTCTTCTTCAAAAGCACCATCTTCCATTTCATCATCACTATAGTCATAAGAATCTAGCGTTAGTACATCTGGGGCAGGTCTTGCCATGTTGACTTGGCGCACGTTCTGCTTTCGACCATGCATCCCCCTTATCCCATCAATGAGATCTTTGGCTACAACTTTGTTCATCGCTAACAGTTGAGCACAACTGACGTCAGCATTCTTTTCTTTTAAAATTTCCCAAATATCAACACTGGGTACATCCACTTCCAATCTTCGAGCGGGTGCTCTTTTCTTTTTCGCTTTTATATTTTTTTGAACAGGCGGATCAACAATTATTGGTTCAACCATTGAGTTATGCAGTTGTTGCGGGGTAGGGTTTGACGCATTTTGACGTAATTGCTGCATGTATTGTTGGTTTGGTTGTTGTTGTCGTTGCTGCATCAGAATTTGTTGGTAATCCTGCACTGGCTGTTGTATAGGTACAGGTTGTTGTTCTTTTCTTTGTCGCTTTTGGGTCACTGTCTGCTTACCCTTATCAGAGGACAACTCAGAACGAGTTCTTACCGCGCCTCTGTTATTCCAGACTTGCACCCCTTGCACGACATTTATTTTTCTTCCATGGTTTTCTTGTTTCTTACCATAATTCACATTTTCTTTTTTTATATTTTTACCTGTAGAGGAGCTTTGATGATTCTCTTCGACAGCAGACTCCTCTAGTACTGCTGTCTCGAGTCTTTTCCCGAACTCGATACATTATTATTATTTTCTATACCACGATTGGGGCAGTGAAACGACTTATGACCAACTTGGCCACAACTATAACAAGTGAAATTTGCTTGCCCGTTCATGTTTCGATTTGGGGTGGCATAAATCTTCAATGCATTGAGCTGTTGGGTTAGACTTTTCACTTCAGATGACAGCGAAGAGACAGCATCCTGACTAGCATTACTGCTTTGATTAATAGGAATACTGCTCATTGATTCACTTCCAAAATCCTTAGTGTGTACAATATTTTCTTTTTTATTTTTAATACCATTATACTTTAAACTCAAGGATTCTAACTGTTTGGCATCTTTTACAGCCGCTTCCCAAGTCAAAGGACGAGCCCTTTCTACCTCGTAAGCGTATTCTTCTTTCAAAGCAGAGATAAAAACTTCAATTTTATCGCCCTCATCAACCCAGCCAAGTCTTTGAAACATATCTAGCTGATACGTCACTAGTTCGTCAATTGACTCATTTTCGCATTGTTTTTTGTTCTTTAGCTCCTTCCTCCACTGCATTTTCGTTTCTTCGTTTATATAATTTCCCAAGAACTTGGTCTTGAATTCACCCCAAGTTGTAACATAGTCTTCGATGGAATCCCACCAGATTCCCGCATTTCCTTTTAATAAGGTTCCCACAATCAGCAAAATATCCAGATCACTGGCCTTTGTCCCCTTCCTTATCCTATCAATTGACCGCAGCCAAGAACCAGGGTTTTCTCCTTTCACACCATATAATGGCTCAGGTCTAGCCATAAAGGACTTGATTGTGGTGAAGTTATTGAACATATCACCGTTTTCGCTTGTAATTTCTTTAACCATATCTTTTTTAAACGGATGGATCCCTCTTGATATTCTCTTGATTTTTTTTTTTTTTACGATTCCTTCTCTTTGACGCTCTTCAACTTTATCGGCCTTCCAAAAAGTTTTTTTTTCTTATAGTACGAATTGAATGATTTATTTATGTGCACGCCCAGCTTCTCCACCAAACTGAGACAATTGGTACTTGGGTGTTATAATATTACTGGTTTCGATATATATATTTGTTGCTCTACTGCTACACGTAGTGATTGATTTGAATATAGCAATAATTCCACCAATTCCTTCTGAGTATATTATTGTAGTATATTCGTCAAAAATAATCTCTTCCTTCAGATTAAGTCAACAGATTCTTCACGAGTCGTAATAGAATAAACGTAGTATTTAGGGATTGTTCAGTTAAAATATACAATAAAGATTATATATAAATTTAATTGAACGTGAACACAAAGGATCGAGACAATAAGTATTTGTTTGTTACAATAACCCAAAAATGGAATTAAAGTTTTGTTTTTATAAAAAATAAAGTTTTAGAATAAAGATTAAGATTTCCAATTCTAAATTCTCTTCTCAATTCAGCACACCTTTAAGCACACCTCTTCTATTCAGCTTTTTGATGACGTCGGCCACTGCACATAATTGTTATTTACAAAGTATGATAGTCCTCAGATATACCTCAGTTAATCGGGATTTATCATATTTAATGCAGCGTTATTGCAGTATGCCAAGTTGAACCTGTTTACGTTGAATGTTAACTATTTCAGTGCGGTAACCAAGTATCACTGTTTGGCAACGCGCCGCTTCATTATTCTTTTAACGACGAAACACAAGTATGATGCCTTTCTATTGGACCTTACATGCTTGCGTTTCTCTTTAATACCACTTCTTTATTGGCTTGTTACCTTTTCCTAATGCTTCCTTATTCGTCTGTTGCTCTTTAGCAATGCTTCCTTATTGGCTTATTATGGCTATATTTAGCTTTGGATGATTTATATTGGGAAATAAAATAGGCTTAAAACACGGTATTATTGGTCAAAAATGTAGTTTTATTCATTTATTTTTGGGCTTTATTGCCATATTGATTATATATTATTGGTTCATTACAGTATTACAAAAGGGTAGGGGAAGGAGGGAAAGCGAGCAGGGGATCCATGGAAACGATCAAATAAAAAAATTCAAACGGTAGATGCAAAAAAAAAAGGAAAATACGCTTACCTTGACCATAGAAGCAGCAAACAAAAGAGCGTAGTAAATAAAGCCCATAAAGAAAAGCGCGCCAGTAGTAAAAAAAAATCCAAAGCTATAACAGGTTATAGACAACAGGGAGCAACAGAAGCCAAAGCATCTAAAGTTGTGTAAAATAAAATATTAATAAAAGTAAACCATGATGTACTTGATTTATTTACCTTAAAGCTCTTTTACTAACAAAACAGGATGCCAAGACATCCATAAAGCTTCAGCCACGAACTAAAGGAAGCTAATTTTACTTTTAATAAAGATTACTGAAAGATATGAATGTATTTACCTTTTGAGCAGATATGCAAAGAACCAAAGTAACTACAGCAGCCATGAATACATGTATGAATGTCTACTACAGCATGTTAGAACTAAAGTTTTCTTTTTTTCTTTTTCTTTTTCTTTTTTTTTTTTTTTTTTTTTTTTTTTTTACTTACCTTGCGATAACCGGAGCGATGTTGAAAAAGGAAATTGCTGAACAGAAAGAAAAAAAAAGGAACAAAATTTCGAAAAGGAAATCTTTTTATATTTTTTTCTTTTGCTATACTAAGACTGAGTTTCATTGTAAACTCGATGATATTTAAGAAAGATTCAATTTTGATGCCAAGCTCACTTGTCTTTATTTCAAATTACTCTTATAACAATATGTCTGATCGTGGTATTCAATTCAACCCTGCTCCTGCCAATGCTCGTGGCTCTAACTCTGTTGGGCAACCAATCGCTGTTCCTTCTCGTGCTGTTGTTCCTGAGCTTGCTTCAAGCGATGCCATTCCAGATAGCTTTGCCTATCCTAGGCCTGGTTTTCCTCCCATGACCCATGTTCAGAAGCGAATGCGCCAAGCCGAAGACATGGAGACTGATGAAGTATCTCTTTCTTTTTCCATTTATATGGAGCTAAGAAAAGAAAATGATGGTTTGAAGGAGATGCTTCGAAAAGAGCAAGAGGAAAAGCAGGCCTTGCAAGTAGCATACAGCAAGCTCAAAGAAGCATACGATGAGCTTGAAGCAGAATCAGGCAAAGGCGCAAAGCCGATTGCTACTGCTGTCAAAGTAAGAACATTAAAATTCAATTTTAAACAAATATACTAATCGCTTTTCTCTGAAATATAGGATGCTGTGAGAAATCACTACAACAACCTGCCGCCATCATCTCAATATGTTCTTGAAAAGCCTCTGAAGTCTGCTGAAAATCAAAGAGTATTTAAATTGCTGCAGGATTATGTGAATAGCCATTATTCATATAAAAATACCAACAACCGCGATTTGCGCAAGTACCTCGAGCGCCAATATTATACAAAGAAGGCGGGAATATCCACAGGTGAAGAGGAAGATCCAGTTGAAGAATTTATAAGAAAACGAAAAGCAGCAAAAGTCACCCGTAGAAGCGCTGTAAGTGCCACATAAAATATTGTAATCGCATAACTAACTTTGTTTTTTAGAAAACAAGAGCTCGTAAGGCTATATACGAGCAGTACAAGGATCAAGGCGTTTACGAAAGCTATCCAAACTGTGAGTATTTGCTTCAACAGCAATACATGTCTGAAGAAGAAGACATGTACAACAATGAAACAATCGATAAGGTGGAGGAAATTCTTCTGGAGCAAAATCCAGATAGAATGGCTCCTTTTACTGAAAAGGAACGTATGTCTGTCTTGTGCAAGAAAACAGTTGATTATTTTGAAGTTCGCGTACCAAAGTACAGATCACCTGCTGTAAGTTTAATTAATATCTTTTTAAGCGCAATCAACTAATTATCCAATATTCAGTGTACCGAATTTTTTAAGCTGTTGGATGATCAGATAGCAAGTGACAAGGCAAAGAGGCAAAGAACTGGAAATAACAGCATCCAATTTCTTCCTCGTATACAAAGAAAATGCTCGTTGCCTGTTCCTGACTTCATCAAAAAAGAAAATATAACTGAAGAGAGTATCGCTTGGGCTTTTGGTGGTGAAATAGAGTTGGATGAAATCAACTTGCTGTTTTAAAAAAAAAAAACTTGTGAAATAAATAAAACAAAAAAAAAAATGAAAGCGGTGTTTAGATCTTTAAATTTAAATTTTTTTTTTTACCTTTGTTTCATTCTAGATTTGGTTACAGATAAAATCAGTTTGCCGTTTGTATTGTGGTCTTTGAATCTTATTTTAGATTTCTGTTTGATGCTTTCCACCTTCGTCATATTTGGTCCACTTTTATTTTTTTTAATGAAAAAATTTCTAAAGTACTTTTTTTTTAAAGCCCAAATTTAAAACACTCGTTTTTTTTATTCAAGTTTAAACAATACATTGAATGGAGATTCCTTTTGTAATGTCAATGCTGGGAATGTATTTTTTTTTTTTTTTTTCAAAAGTACTTAGTAACAATATACTTTTTCTTTTGTTTTTTAACCTTTTCATAGAAATCTCAAGACGTGTAGCATAATAGACATTCATTCCGTTGCCGCCTTTTTTTTCTTTACTCTCAAAAAATAAAAATGATTATCAAAAATACTCTGTCTTTTTTATGCCGTGATCTTACTATTTAAAACATATCTTTTTCAGCTTTAAAACAAGTTTAACTTCTTTAGAGCCAAAAGAATCCTTCTTTTTTTTATATATTTTATTCAATCTTTTAAATTTTCTACCATATTCACATTCTTTTTTTTTTTTGTTCCAATTTATAAACACATACTTTTATACTTATTATTATAGCGATATTATGCACTTATATAAGAGTTTCATCCCTCTTATTCATATGTGCCTCTTCACTCTTTCTTCTTTTTTTTTTTTTTTCTTTTGTTCATTAGTAACCAAAATAAATCTCCTTTTGTATTAAACAAAGTTTTTTTTTTGTAAAATACGACATGAGAGCCGAAGAATGCTTGAAAAGAAAACGCCACGACTCAATCACTTGGATTTCCGAGCTTGTAGGCCAATAGAACTGTGTTTTCGATCTTTGTTGAAGTTAAAAAATATTGCACTGAAGTTGAAAAAGCATAGTCTTCCCAATTTGTAATCTTGTATGGCATCATGTAGCACAACAGAAAATTATTTATTTTTTAAAAAATACAATGTCTTTTTATTCAACAAACATATTATATACTTTTGATTATTTTTATAGATTTACAATCTATTTTTTTCAAGCTTTCTTCTGATATAAAAATCAGCTTTCTAACATTTAAATCCGAGTTCTCACTCATTTAATAGAATTACCACTATCAAAAAAGATCAACTTTATCAACTTGGATAACGGTGATTGGGTGCAGTGGAGCATCTACGCAAAGGCGCACTCCACCTACTATACCATTTCTCAAACCAAAAACGGGTTCATGGTGAAGTGGTATCATTCTTGCTTTGGGTGCAAGAGGCCCCGGGTTCAAACCCCGGTGGACCCCTTTTCTTTGCCGTTGTTGTATCTTTTTATTGTAAGTGTGTCGTATTTGATCACGAAGAGTCTTTTTATAGTGTGACGCAGTTGGTGTAACTTTTGCGGAAGAAGGGACTCAGTCCTAGGAGGGACATCAGTCCCTGAAGATAAACAAAAAAAAAGTTCAAAAATAGAAAAACACAAAAAAATGACAATCATATAAATATCCCTTTATCCTTTCACTTTTCGATATATACTTACTTTTGATATAACTTACTTTTTACTTTTGACATATTTTACTTTAACATAAAATAAAAAGAATATCTTCAAGGATCTACATTTAAAATCTTTCTGATCCCCTACATATACATCAAGTCAAGTCCTTTGAAGTCAAATTATCTTCATCGTATCAATCTTATATTCTCTTATCAAGAAAACTCTTATTACTTTTTACTGTTTGATCTACAATACAAGATCTGGTGGTCACTTACTACAAGCAAACCAAATTTATCAACATAAAAACAAGCTTTTGATCTCAAATTCTTTTACACTTCAAAGAAAAGTCAAATTATTTCTAAACTCTTAAGGCCATTTAAACGAAACAATACCTATCACAAGAAAAATTACAATAGTGTAACGAGTGTAACACTGTAACAAACAAGAATGAAACATCGGAATTTAAATCGTTGCAGTTTATAACGAACGCCTTGCAGTTTACAACAACCACCTTACACTATACAACAACCGCCTCTTATGTTATAACAACCATTCAAAATACCAAAAACAGAACAAAATCATAAAACCCAAAAACATATAAATAACCTCACATAATAATCTCAAAAAATATTACTTCTTAACAACTTCTTAACTTCTTAACTTCTAACTTCTCTCTTATTTTATTTTTACTTTTTCTTTTTATCAAATAAATATTCTTTTAAAGAGGCAAACTATCTCTTATTTTATTTAACATCAAGAACAAGAAGTCCCTTGAAGCTATTATACTTCATTGTAAATCCCCTTTTTTATTTTACTTTATCTTTTTATTTTTATTCTACCTTAACTAAAACAGTTTGATCTACTTTATAAGATCTGGTGGTCACTATAACAAGCGAATCAAGCCAATCCAACTCATATAAAAGCAATTATTATACCAATTACAACTTAAATCTGTTTATTTAAACCTCAACTCAACACACTCAAGCGAACTAGTAAAAATATATTACAACACAATGCAGCAAACTTTTGCAGCATTTGACTTTTCTCTCTCCAACTAATTCAAATCCAGGAAAATACAAACAAATACGTATGAATACGTAGGAATACAGATAAATCCAGAAAAATACAAAAAAATACAGAATATTCACAAAATCATCAAAAACAGCATATAATCAGAAAAGCCAAAAACATATAAATAACATCAATATTTCTTATACTCTTGACTTACTTACTTCACTTTTAACTTTTGTTTTACTTCACTTATTTACTTTACTTTTTGATTATTTTAATAAATATCATACAAAGTAAATCTCTTTTGTTTTTCTTTTATTTTATCTAATATCAAGAACAAGAAGTCCCTTGAAGCAAATACACTTCATTGTAATCCCTTTTTTTTTTTATCTTTTTACTTTATTTTATTCACAACTGTTTGATCTAATTAACAAGATCTGGTGGTCACTTATTACAAGCGAACTTATATTCAAATCATTACTCTTTTTGGAATCAAATCCTACCTAAACCTTTGATCTTATATCAAGACTCTCTTAAATCAAACCTATTTAACACTATAAAAACCTTACAAACTCCAATCTCACATTTGGTGGTCACTACGAGGGATCAAATTTGAAAACTACTTAAAAACTATCAAGAAATCAACAGACTTATTCAAAAAAAATTTACTCAAAATCGAACCAACAATCTCAAAACACTTATTAGCAGCAATGACAACTACAGGACCTAACGTGTTGGCTTCAGTCAGCAACCAAAGCGTAATACAAGGTTATAGACCAAGACTCATCGAATTTTACGGATATGAAGGGGAAGATTTCCGTCATTTTCAAGAAATCCTAGACTCCTACCTTGCAGTTAATAATACGCAGGGAGAATCAAGAAAAATAGCCATTCTCAAATCACAACTAAGACGTGCTGCCAAAGTCTACTTTGAACGTGTTATTTTAAAAGAACAGCCAGAGATCAAGTATGACCAAGCAATAGAGGCACTCAAGAATCATTATATCACCCCGGAACTAATACAAAGCTATGAAATGGAATTTAATGATATGTTCCAAGGAGAACAAGAGCATCCACAAATATTTCTTGCAAGATTAAGAGAAGCAGCCGATTTGGCCAATATTGATAATGAAGCATTGATAGAAAGCAGATTCCGTGCTGGATTACTAAACGAAATAAAAAATTTCTGTATACAAAGCAGTTCCAAGAACTTTAAAGACTGGCTCACACATTCTGAAGGATGGTGGAACGCAAATAGACCTCGTAAGATTGCCATGGTCGACAACCCCTTCATACCTCGAAACATTAATAATGCCTTGATATATCACAACGATAACACACATACTGGTCGATACAACATAAATAATCATAATGTTGAACTTGTAGATATTGATGAAAGACCTGCACAGATTTTACCAGTCAGTGATGTTCAAATATTTGGCAAATCATCAGGAAATCTAGCTACCAATACCAATGTTACAACAGGAGTTAATCGGTTGTCAACAATGGAAGTAGTAGGTTATCCTAATGACACCCAATATCATGTGAATCATTCAACTAGGTATCATCACGGTCATACTAATCTTAATAATCAACAAGAGATTCTTAATATGATTCAACAAGCTATCCGCAACGAATTGAATATACATGATCAACATAATCGACCTTACAATCGCAATGCTCGCAACAACTATAACAATTTCAACAATTACAATCCCAACGTTAAAGACAATTATCAAAGATATAACAACAATAATAATAGTAACCCTAGCTATTATAGCAATAATGGTTATAACAATAATCGAAACATCGACTACAACGGAAATAACAACCATAATGGACACAATAATAGATTCAGAAATAACTATAATAATGGATATGAAAGATCTAATTACAACAGCCGATATCGTAATCAACCCAACAGTAATCAAAATGATGAACTTCCTTTGCAACCATCTGTACAAAATCAGCCTTCAAAAAACTAGATGGGTCGATTGTTTTTAATAACGAAAGCAATGGTCAATCGAATACCCAAAATCAAACAAAATCCATTAACGAAACCAAACAACAATCACAAAAACAAACACAACATTTAAATGCCATCCTAACAGAAAATGAAAATAGACACGAGAAAGACTTATATACTGCCATCAGATCTGATAAACCACCCGAAGTTACCAGAGCAGTTCCTTATACTAAAACACGTACCACAGCTCAAAAGAAAACAGCCAAACCGACAGTTGTTACCAAACGCGTTACTACTAGAAGTCATTTGGAAGAAATCAAACCTTCAAATAACAATCAAACACATACAAATCAAGATATAGAAATGGAAACTGATTTACCTATTGAGCCTATCAAAAAGAAACAGCCTAAAAGAACACAACCAATTCCATCCTACAATATTGCTACTGACATATTGGACCGACCTACCAACGCAACATTTAGAGACCTAATCAATGATGTCCCTAAATACCGTAGACAGTTAGCTGGTGTTTGTAGAACTAGAAGAACTGCTACTAAAAATCAAGGTTCTCAGCAAACGGTTGCAATAATTGAAGACGATGAATTTAACACTACCGCTGTATATTCAAAAACTACCATCGGAGACCATAGGATTAGAACGTTAATTGACTGTGGAGCAGCAAAGACTTGTATGTCGAAAGCTTTAGCCGATAAATTAGGACTTTCTATAGACGCTGCCTCTGAAACTATATTTACTATGGGAAATGGAACAAAACAAGCAGGATTAGGAGTTATCTATGATGTACCAGTAGAAGTAAAAGAAAATATGATTATACCCTGTACAGTAGAAGTATTACCTTCATGTCCCACTCACTTCATCCTTGGAAACAATTGGTTAATTAGAGCCAAAGCGAAGATTGATTTTAATAGCGAATCTTTAAAAGTATCATACAAGAACCAAAAAGCCGAATTGCCTATTACCTTCTTACGCAAGCAAGAAAAAATACCAAAAATCACGACTTATACGCAAACATACAAAAATCCAGTCAGTCAAACAAATTCCAATTCAAAACATGTCCATTTTGAAGAAGAAGCCGATGAAAGCACTGAAGAAGAATACAGTACGGAGGATGAATCAATAGAACATAGTGATGAACACTACGGCGCAAAAAATCTCCGCATAACACTCATTGCAGGCGCGGATTAATAAAATAAAGATGCTAAAAATGTCGAATTTAGCATAATTTGGAATAACATTGGAATAACATTGGAGTAAAACATGATGCTACATGAACTCTCATACGCTTTCACATAACAATTTAATTGGATGAGGCAAAATTGGAGTAAAATGGAGTAAAATTGGTCTAAAGTATAACAATTTAATTGGATGAGGCAGACATTAGCTGTTCTGTATATAAGCAGAGTATGGCTATGTTTAATCAATTATGTCCAGTAAAATGGGTAGGTTTATTATTGTATAGGGCAGTATAAATGGACAAATTTAAATGATTTAATAATACGATGCTTTATTTATTTTATTATATTATTCATTTGAATAAAAAAAAAAGTAATAACAAAAAAAAAGTAATAGCAAAAAAAAAAAAAATAATAAAAGAAAAAGAATAATAAAAGAAAAGGAATAATAAAAAAAAAGGAATACAGAATGAACAGATCCAATATAATCGTACGTCATTACTTACCTGTCCTCGACAATATTCAATGCAACCCATTTAGCAGATTTAATTACTTTCAACAATCTACATTGCAATCTACATTCAACAGAGTAATTAATATTTAAACATATGCAATTTTATTTCTATTTACCAAAATTGTTTTCCTTTTTTTTTTTTTATCACATGATGGATAATTGTCTTATACAACCATTGTTACTTTTCCTCAAGTCCGTGCGCCTATGCTTTATTGGGTTTCATAATACTCTATCATCATTGCTGTTATCGTTAATATCATTACAGTTGCTTCATACAAAATCCACATTGCAAAATAAAACAAAGTATTAAAATCTAATAAATAAAAAACATCAGTTAAGAAAAAAGTAACAAGCAAACAAATTATACCTTTTGTCTTGTTCAAACATACTATCTATACAATATGATGTTGGTTAAGGTTCAATCTATCTGAAGCAACATAGAGTATAATTTTACCTAATATCAACAGCATACACAATATGAAACAACACACCAAGCATAGTATACAAAAGCAGAGGATGAATAGTTGCGACAAACTGGTCTACAGCATGATAGAGTATTGATTATACAGCTAGGTTGCACACTACAGATAGAGTCAGTAAAGTGTCAAGGTAAGGAGCGGAAAGAAATACAAATAAAGATATGAAGAAGAGCAAGGGTTGTTGCATGTTGTAATGTAGCCATAACTAAGTTTTCTTTAATTAGTGAACCATTCGTTAAAAACATCTTGTTTGACTAAAGCTCTCGCAATATTTGAAGTAAAAGAATACTAGAGCTTACTATAAGCAAAGATAAAAAGAAATGGTTAAAAGGAATACAACATCCAACAACTTCATACCCATGCAACATAATAATTGTTTTTTTTTTTTTTTTTTTTTTTTTTTTCATTTGTAATGCGTTGACTGTTTGAGCTGATTTAGTTTTAGCTATTTTGTTTTCAAAACATGGTGCATATCAGCAATAACTAAAAGTATCAAAAACTGTTAACAAAGTAGAGTAATAATGAATATACGAAAAAAAAAAAAAAAAAAGAAAAGAGCCATAAAAAAATAAAAAAATAAAATAATGCTTTAAAATCCATGCAAGTTTATTTCATATAATTAACGTCATAGGACCAATGGCATTGAAGAATAATAACTAAGCTATATAAAAAAGTACCAACATTACCATCATGGAGATCTAGTCATGACAAGACAATTCTAAACGACATTTAACAAACAATAGTAGAATTTATTTAACAAAAGATAAAACAATAAAAAGAAAAAGAAACAATTATATTCTTCTCTTTTTATTTTGACGACGAGAAGTAGGACGAGTGCCAGAACGGGTGGTAGACATAATGGTATGCTTTCCGATCTTTAATACCTTTTTCTTCATTTCATTTATGTAGCCTTCTTTTTTTTTATTTTTTTATGCTTTTATGCCTATGTCTATGATTTAATAACTTCTTTTTCCATGTTCTTTTTTTTAATTACCATCAAAACTCCATCCAAAATATATATCTAATCTTCTCTTATGTATTGCTGTATTCACGTAAATCACTTTTCGACTATAATCCAAATAAATTCTATGCATATGTTTCTATGCTTAAAACCTTTTACAAGAAACTATTTTTATACGTTTTGTAGCTGTAATAAAAAAAATCGTTTTAAGAGTTTTTAAACAAAGCTTCAGGTTTTGTATCTGTTAACAAGTTGCACTGCAAAATGATATGTTATTTGACACCTTCCATTATCTCTATAGTGTTACGTTGTTGTTAAAGGGATTTATAGCCTTATATCCAATATGCTAATCAAAATAAGATTTTTTTCATTATGAGTACTGAACTTGTATTTTTTTTTTTTTTTTTTTTTTTTTTTTTTTTTTCCTACCAAATAAAGACTTTTTTTCTACTAAATATTTCATAAAGCATAGGACTAAACGGAATGTAGCTCATATACTATAAACATACATTAGATGCAATGTATATCAACAAACGATCACTATTTACCTTAAAAAAAAGCTAATTCTTGTTAAATAATTGTAAAAACTAGATTAAGGTACAAGATAAATAATAACAGTTTAATTGTTAGCAAGTGTTTAGAATAGTAAAAATAATTACGAGCCGTAAGAATTTCGTAGCAGGATTACATGAAGAAAGAAAAGAAGTACAATCGGAAGTTTCTTGTACTTTTTGAAACGCTTGTAAGTTATAACGACGTCATCCTAGAGCATTTGCAAACTCGTTTTTTTTTTTTTATTACAATTATTTTTGAAATTCGGTTTATTTTAATTCATGATTACAACAATTATTAGTAGTCAAACAGATTGAATTCCTTTGGCTTCAATTAAACTGACTATAACAGAGAAAAAGTATAATAACAAAGGACAACCTACTCAAATCAATATTTTTACCCAATGAAGAAGTAATTTAAACAAATTACTTTATTGTATATGGTCTGAATTTGATAATAGTTTATACAACTCTTTTTATATCTATTACGCATTTATATTCTTCAGTTTATTTCCCCATATTTAATACAAAAAAATAAAGATTCACAACTATGACAAATTACTCTCAGTTCAATTAACATAAAAAGTTTGTAATGTAACTCGACTAGTAAAAGTATAATGAAGCAGTACTACAATTGGATACAAAGAAAAGTTACAGCAATCAAAGCATATCTTGTTTAAATTTGCTAAAATAAATAGAACTAAAGGCACAGGTGCATTACTGACTCTTTGCCATAATGCTTACATGTCTTCTTTTTCACATTTTAAGTTTCCATTAAAAACATATCAGCTAGAGCACAAGATGTGGAAGTGGTTTAAGATACGACAATTGACAGAGGCATAAAAAACGTAAGCTTTGTTCTTTTTTTTTACATTTTTGGCAGTAATGGAGCTATAAGTTGTCTCTTTTTTTGTTGTTGCAAATTATCAATTATAAAAACAACCACAAAATATAGTTCAAGATAGAAACAAAAAAGAGAGTCGCAGAACATTTTTTTTTTTTAAAAAATAAAAAATTGTACGCAATCTACTTTCTTTGTAATTGCTTAAAAAAACTAATGAAAAGGAATCTTTTTTACGACCATTACAATCATAATGCAGAAAAATGCAAGTTGTGTAATATCGGTTCGTTACGTCTTTTAACAGCAAAACTCAGGTTTTATATAGTTTAAAAAGTGATTTTGCCAAGTAGATCCAGCCCATTTCAATATTTACCTGCAAAAAAAAAAAAAAAAGTGGAGCAATAAAAATGAATAGAGCATTTTAAGAAAAAATGCGGAGAACAACCAAAAAATAAACTCAAAAATACACCAGAAGCGCTGTAAAAAAATGCTGCAACGAGTATTCGTATCCTTCAAGCAGGATTCTTTGCGCCGTAGTGGAAGATATTTACAGTGCTGAAGATGAACTATCTGACAAAGAGCATCAAGAAGAAGGCAATGATGAATCATTATTAGTATTGGAAAAAGAATCTGACCAAGAGATTGAGATAATAACAAACAACAATGATCAAATCATTCGTGCTCCAAAAGAAGGGATGATCTTAAAAGCCTACAGTAGCGGACAAAACTGGTGCACAAAAATTAAAATCAACATTGTATCTCCGCCATATGTCTGCGACTTTTGTGGCATATACCATCTGAAAGACAGTCCAAAATATACATTATGTTATGTAAACCGGAACTGTGCCGGACATCCCCCAGGCATAAGGTCATTTTTAGTGATTTTTTGCATATTTCAATTTTCGCCAAAAATGTAGTGCTTGTCTAGCCTTCTTTCAATTTTCCCCATATCTCTCCCGTTTGCTTTCAGATTTCACAGCATATTAGTAAATTTTAGTAGCTCTTAAAAAATATATAAAACTGTACTTATTTTGTGTTTCCCATTGAGTCCCCCCTTTTGTTTTTACCCTATTCACTATAACAAAGTACTAGCCTTATATGTTTAAGAAAATAAGCAACTGTAAAAACGAAACTCTGAGATCTCGAACACGCCTAGTTCGTACGACAGCAGATATTTCTAGAGTAACAAGGATCTCTAAATGGACAATCAACAGGAGAAAGAGGGAAGAAAGAAACTTAATGTCTTGTGATCATGAAGGTATTCCGCTATTAGCCTGAAAAGTTATTAGTTCAGTCATCAACCTAGAGCTTGGACAAGGTCCGCTACACACAGTTCCTGATGCTCAGCACATTTTGAGGACCTTAAGATACAGTGTTAGCAGACTGTCAGTCTAAAGGCACAGTAGGAAGCTAGATTTTGAGTCCGGAAGTAAGGAATCGAAGAATTTCATCAGCTGTATAAGTCGGAAAAAGCGATGAATGTGGTATCACAACAAGCCATTGTATACTATAGAGGGCTGGAAGTCTGCTATCTTTAGCAATGAAACAAATATGAACATTATGGATGCAGATAGTATACACTAATATTGAAAGCAAGTCGAGCAACCTGAGCGATTTTTTCACGGTGATCAAACAATGAAGCATGCTGGCTGCTCTGTTATGTTTTAAGGCTGTATTAGATATTGAGGACCAGAATATGTGTGTCAGGTATACGATGGTATAATGAACTCATAAATATACACATATATTTCGCTTACTTCATACCACAAAAGCCTAGCGTATAGTAGTCTAAAACGTCGTAATCTCTCGTTTCAGTATGACAATGACACAAGGCACAAGTCAACGCATGTCATAAACTCAATATTTGATAACAGCGCTTCTGTGCTACAAGTTTAGCCGCCACTAATCCCGGCCTAAGTCCGCTTAAGCATGCCAGGTGGCAATTGATGGCAAAGGTATGATGATACGACACTAGATCAAAAAGGGTCGATGATTTTTGGAAAAGAATAGTTAAAGAGCCGGGTTCTTTTACTGAAAATGATATACACGCATATTATTAGCATATGCAAAGAAGAATATCCGATAATATCAAGAGATGAGATGATTATATAAAGTCTAAGATTTTAGCCACTTTTGCGGTTTTTAGAAAATATAAGATTTTATAAATTCAAAGCACGCTTATCGCTCAGTTTTAACAATGTCATGCTTAGAACATACATAGATTACAATGACTAGTATATCCTCCTTCTAGTACAGTTTCATGACTATTGCAATTACCATGAGCAGGTAATGGTAGTTAAAAGCTAAAAAAAAGTTTTGTGCACCAGTTTTGTCCGCTACTGTATACGTCAAACACATTTCAGCTTAAAAAACCACCTGGACAGTCAAAGTCAGTCACTTATAGTTTTGAACTAACCAACCCTGACATTATTCAAGCAATGGGATATTTCGACTTAAATGCCACTATAGTATTAAACAACAAGAGCATCGAAATACATCTATACAACCGATCAAAGAAAAACATCCACCTAAAGTCGTTTGAAAAGATAGGAAAGCTTGAAAAAATTGATCTACAAGATGAAGAAGTCATACAAGCGTATCAACTCAACAAAGAAGCAGATTTATATACTATGGAGTATAATCAGAACTCAGAAACCGAAAGTGATAAAGAAGAAATGATAGACAAAGATTCATATGCAAAAGTGGAAGTTGGAGATATATCAAAAGAAATGAATCAGAAACTACGGAAATTGCTATATAGATTCAAGGAAATATTTGATTGGGATAATAATACCATTGGCTACACATCAATTTTGAAGCACAAAATTATCATAGAAGAGAATACTCAGTCTATTAGTCATAGACCCTATCGACTTAGTCCTATAGAATCTGATTATTTACAAAAGGAATTGGATAAATACTGCAAGCTAGGTGTAATTGCACCATCAAACAGTCCTTGGGCTGCTCCGGTAATCCTTGTAAAAAAGAAAAATGGAGAATACCGCATGGTTATTGATTATCGCAAGTTGAATGCAGTTACAAAGAAAGACTCATACCCATGACCAAGAATTGACGACCTATTAGACACTTTGGGAAAAGCTAAAGTATTTTCCGCTCTTGACATGAGAGCTGGTTTCCATCAAGTACCCTTGGAAGAGAGTAGCAAGGAATTAACAGCTTTCACCACAAAATACGGAGTATATCATTATAACACATTGCCTATGGGATTAGTAAATTCACCCGCAACTTTCCAGCGTCTCATTGATCTCTGCTTCAGACCATTAATCAACAAATGTTTGGTAGCATACAGTTGCCGTCAAAACTGGTCGCATGTTTTCATATTTTGCCTATACACGTTGCGGTCTACTTCATTTCTTAGTTTATAGCAATGTAGTATACACCATTCGAAAGAGCAAACTCTGGGTAGCTCAGTGGTAGTACAAGTATTGCCGTAGAGCCAGTGTATCGGTAATCACTGGCCCTCAAAGTCCGACGGTACATGCGACCAGTTTTGACGGCGTTTATAAGGGACATAATATAGTCACAAAAATGTGACTTAATTGTAAATTTTTATATTTTTTTCTTCTCTTTCTTCTATTATAATAATATTGTTTACATGTAAGTGTTTTTTTGCTACATTGCGACACCCCATTAAGAAATTGCACCATTGCAGATTCGACATGCGCGCAATTTCAACTGACAAAGTAAATAGCATTTCCTCATTGCTAAGATCCAAGAAGTCAAACAGCAAAATAGCAAAACAAGTTGGTGTTAGTCGTACTACTGTTCAGAAGTACCGCTCATCTCTGAAGATGAGTGGAAATGTTGATGAAGGTGGTCGTCCATCTCTAATTAGTCAACGCATGGTAAGCTACATCCGGAGATTAGTCACCTTGGGAAGAAAAAATAATGCTGTAGAGATCCAAAAAGCTCTAAAAGAAGAATTTGGAATGTCTGTAAGTGACAGTACCGTACGCCGCGTCCTTAAAAAAGCTGGCTTTATAGCATTTGTCAAGCCACAAAAACCATTGCTACGAACGCAAAACATCATGAAACGCCTTCAATGGGCTAAATCGCACCAACATTGGACTGTGGACGACTGGAAACGGGTCATATTCTCAGATGAGACCAAAATAAATCGTTTTGGATCCGACGGAAAGGCTTATACATGGAAACTACCCCATGAGGAGTTGAACTCGCGACATGTACAGCAAACCGTCTGTTTAGGAAAGGGGAGTTTTAGGTAAATATAATATAGCAATCAAAGATAAAGAAATACTGTTAGAACTTGGTATCTCTTTATTAAGTTAAGATAACTATTATATGATAAAAATAAATTCTACATGTAAAAAGTGAGAGTATTTATAGACATGATACGGATAAAGAATTAGGACAGATTTATAATCAATTTGACAGAATAGATGATTACTATTTCTAATTATTAGTTTAGCCTGTTCCTAGCTTGTATTGTCAATTATGCTATTGGGATGGTTTCAGATAACTCTGGATGAAGACTATTTAAGGAGACGGTACGGATGAATATAAAGACTTTTAGTTCCGTGATTGGATATCATTGTTAACAATAATATCTCAGTCAGGATAAATGTTTTCATGACTAATGATGATCCGGTAAGTAATCGTCATTCCTTATTCAACATGCTCATACTATCACTAAACTATATTACAACCATGTCATCTTATTTGACTATGTGAAGTTAATATGAATAAAGCTTAATATAAAAATCTAATCAAAGTATTTTATTTATCTGTGTTGGGAATAATGTTATAAATGATTCCAAGTTATGTCAACATATTATTCAGGATCATATATGATTCCTTTTACTAAAATAAAGTGACTATAATCTTATGTATCCTTAACACCGTCAAGCATGGGGGTGGCAATATTATGGTCTGGAGCTGCATTACATGGGAAGGCGTTGGGTGGATAGTTGATGTAGGTCATCGTATGAATAGCGAGGCCTATCTTGAGGTCTTAAAAGATGACTTACTGAAGACAATGGAGAGTTATGGCTTGGATTCTTCCAAAATAGTGTTTCAGCAGGATAATGATCCCAAGCATACATCGAAGGTAGTGAAAGAATGGATTGACCAGCAGCCATTCGAAGCATTGGAATGGCCTCCTCAGTCCCCAGACCTAAATCCTATAGAGCATATGTGGGCACATTTAAAGAGAGAGCTATTTCATAGCTATGAGGCACCACCAAGTAGTATGCATGAGCTATGGGAGCGTATAGGTCAGACCTGGTATGCCATTTCTAAAGAGGAATGCCAAAAATACATCGAAAGTATGCCGAAAAGATGTGCTGCAGTTATTAAAGCAAAAGGTCGCTGGACTAAGTATTGATTTTTTTAAATAAAGTGTATCAAAACGTTTACTTATAAACGCCGTCAAAACTGGTCGCATGTACCGTCGGACTTTGAGGGCCAGTGATTACCGATACACTGGCTCTACGGCAATACTTGTACTACCACTGAGCTACCCAGAGTTTGCTCATTCGAATGGTGTATACTACATTGCTATAAACTAAGAAATGAAGTAGACCGCAACGTGTATAGGCAAAATATGAAAACATGCGACCAGTTTTGACGGCAACTGTATATCGATGATCTAAATGTCTATTCAAATAACTGTCAAGAACACTTAATTCACTTAGAACAAGTTTTCAATTGTATCAAAATGGGAAACCTAAAGCTCAACCCAGAAAAGTGCTTTTTCTTTAAAGATCATCTGAAGTTCCTTGGATACATCGTTACTAAAGAAGGAATTCAAACCGACCCAAGCAAGATAGAAAAGATACAAAATTATCCTGTCCCCAAAACGCTCACACAAATTAGAGGATTCCTAGGTTTAGCCTCATATTACCGTAGATTTATAAAAAACTTTGCTGCAATAGCACGTCCATTGCATGACCAAACCAAGACGACAAAAAGAATACCTTGGACTAGCAAAACAACTGAATCATTTGAATCCTTGAAAAAATTATTAACTCAGGCACCAGTTTTAGCAAGGCCAGATTTCGACAAGGATTTTATACTTGTAACAGACGCTTCTAGACTAGGTCTTGGCTGCATCTTAACTCAGTTAGACGACAATGGTCACGAGCACCCTATAATATACGCAAGCAGAAGCTTAAAGTCAAGTGAAACCAATTATGGAGTATCAAAGTTAGAATGCTTAGCCTTAATTTGGGCTATCAAACAATTTAGACCTTACCTTCTTGGACGAAAATTCACCATTATTACAGATCATTCAGCACTAAAAGGCTTACTTAATACAACAAATCCTACTGGTATCATTGCAAGATGGATTACCATATTAGCAGAATATGAGTACGAAATCAAGTATCGGCCAGGCCGAGTTAATGAAAGTGCCGACTTCTTGTCAAGATTAGGCTACTAAAGAACAAAAGAACATCCTATAAAAAAAAAAAAAAAAAAAAAAAAAAAAACTACAAGGAGGCTGGGAGGGTAGTTGAAACAAACAAAATCAAAAAAAAAAATTATACACACACACACAAACAGACAAAACCTTAATACAGAAAATTACAGAAATAGTACCACCTTAAAGCACAATAACAAAGTTACACACAATGGAAGAAGAAAAAATGAAAAAGATGAAACAATATTTACTCACACTAAAATACCTGATAACATATCAACAAAAATGATAAAATATCTTGAAAGAGAATCAATCAATTATACAATATATAAAGATACTTTGTATCGCTACAACACATCCAATGGGATCATTCGCAAAGTTTTAAATAAGGAAGAGGCTGAAAACATTATTCATACCTACCATCAACATCCTTTAGGAGGACATCTTGCTTATAACAATACGCTACACAAAATTGCAACAAGATACTACTGGGAAAAAATGTCACAAGATATCCAAGAATACGTCAAAAAATGCCCTCGATGCCAAGTATATGGAAGTAAAAGTCTTAATGAAGAATTATATCCAGTACCAGTGTCGACGAAACCCTTTGATCGTATAGCACTAGATGTTAAGCACGTACAAGCATCAAGAGCAGGCTATCGTTATATAATTGCTGGAATTGACTACCTTACAAAATATGTAGAGGCCAGGCCAATGAGATTCCAAACTGCATCGGAAATAGCGTTATTCCTATACGAAGAAATTATTTGTAGACATGGCTGCCCAACTATTATTGTCTCTGATAATGGAAAGCCTTTTGTTAGCGATCTAATTCGACAAGTCTGCCGAAATTACTCAATTATACACAAAACAACCACACCATACAATCCACAGAGTAATGGACTCATAGAACGTTTCAATAAAACTCTTGGACAAATATTGCAACGACGCTCAGATGATGAAAAGAAAGATTGGGACCAATATTTACCCGCCACCTTATTCGCATATAGATCGATGAAACAAGCTACTACCAAGCAAAGTCCATTCTATCTGACATACGGATATGAACCTAAAACACCATTTGACATGAATCACTTGATCCATGAAAGAAACTCACCCAAGTTTGAAGCTATCTTATTCCATCGCACTGCTCATCAGTTGCATAGTCTCAATCGTATCAGGGAACAAGCAGCCAAAGCAATAAAGGCCACACAGAATGCACAGAAAAAGGCGATAGAAGACAAGATCCTCGATCAGAGAAAAGAATTGAAGCCACCATTCAAATTAGGAGATATTGTACTTTTATATAAAGACTACTTATCAACTTCATGGTCTGGAAAACTTCAAGACAAATGGGAAGGACCATACATCATACATCAAGTCTTAGGCAAAGGAACCTATCACATTAAAAATACCGAAGTACAAGATACCAGAATCAAAAGAGTACATGGGAATAGGTTAAAACCATTTTCCATACCGAATACTCAATGGAGGACAGAGCATCAGCGGATTGTTACAACCGTTTTAGATGATGAAACAAATGAACTTTTAGATTAACAAAAAAAAAAAAAATTTCACAAGCACAAAAACATTGAAATAATATAAATACTACAAAAAAATATATATATATACAGTGAGGAATGTTTCTATTATAAAAAAAATAAGATCTAAAAGAAATTACAAAAGTTGATATCAATATAAAATCATATTATTATGCAAATTATATGACTTTGTAAAATTTTCAATATTAATACTAATACAACATATATTTATTAATTTTAGAATTTATCATAATTTTTAATTTACTCTTAATATTTAAATAATTATTATTTTTACATCAACTGTTTCTTAAACAATTTACTGTATTTATGAAAACGGTATTAATTACATTAAACAATATCTTTTTAATACTTGTTTTCTTTTTTTATTTTGTAAAAAAATAATATGAATTAGAATGTTTCTCTTGGGTTCATTATGAAAATAATTTACAAATTTAAAAATTGTTGATCTTAACTATTTATATTTATTTGGGGTTTACAAAAAAGAGAAATAAAAACATAAAAAGACGAACTTTTTTTATTTTCTTGATTACATAATCAAGATAATGCCAAGCATTATAATTTCCTTTTTTAGAAATAAATAAAATACATGTTTAACATAATTATGAAATTGACAATAATTTGTCATTCCTACAAAATTATTTAAACTCAGCTATGTATTTTGATATTTCTGTAAACTATTTCGGGATTATTCCATTGCTTTCTATTATTTTATAGTTCTTCATCCATTAAATCATTATTATATTCGTTAATAATATTTTTCTGTAAAAAATTTGTTTCCAAAACCCATGAATTATGCTTTTTTGTATAACCTCTCCATTTTACAAAATATTCTTTTATACCGTTCTTATTTAATCTATGCTTAATTATATATTGAACCTCAAAAGATTTTTCTTTTTCATGCAAATTTGTAGTATCATTAATAATGATATCTTCCATGGATATATCGTTAGTTAATATAGAGTTTATTAAATCTGTTTGATAATTTTTCATTGATATTATATTATTTAAATTATTTTCTAATTTGTTTATAGATATTGTTATGCTATTTTTATCAGGAAAGTCGAAATTATCTTGTAACCATAAGAAATGTTCATGTAAAGGTTGTATATGGGCTACTTCACAAAATGTTTTTATATTATATAAAACAGAACATAGTCTTAATTGTATACTATATGTATCTAGTTTTGTAACACGAACATTTGCATCTCCTTTGAATCTGTTAAATATGTTTCCAAAGTGTGCAAAAAATGTTTCTATAGTTGATCTAAATCCACCAATATAGTTATTATATACTTCTTGTTCATTCGTTAATTTAATGTTTTTCTTTTTTTCAATTGGAAATGTAAAATTGTTTATTTTCATATCTAAATTTCTAATACTAAATTTTTCTATTGTTTCTTTTAAAGTATTAATATATAAACCGTCAAAACATATATTATCATATAATGTAAAAAATCTATTAAAATCTATATTATTTATTAACATTTTATCATCATTATTCCATTTACAAGGCAAACTATCTGAAACATATAAAATAATTTTATTTAAATCAATAATAAATTGGGTATTTAAACCTGGTTTCTTCAATTTCCAACTATATAAATCTTGTTTATCAAAGCTGATATTTTCATATATTATTCTGCTATGATGTCCATCTAATATCATA
This sequence comes from Rhizopus arrhizus, assembly GCA_024220505.1. Lineage (NCBI taxonomy): Eukaryota > Fungi > Mucoromycota > Mucoromycetes > Mucorales > Rhizopodaceae > Rhizopus > Rhizopus arrhizus. The sequence continues at coordinate 418,008 of JAKZZE010000033.1, read as the reverse complement.
GTTACATGTTTCATCATATCTGGATTATTTAAAAGTGATGTCAATAGTCGTATTCTTTTATTACTAAAACAGTTATACATTAATGTGTTAATCCAATTATTTAATTCATCATATTTTTCTATATAAATATACAGTGCCCCACAAAACCCTTCAAGTGTTTTGCTTTTTTTCGTTTTTTGCTTGTCACGAAGCATTGAGTACTACAATTGGTAGCATGCTATACCTTATTTGAAAGCTACGGTGGCAGGGTATTTGGATAATGTTTAAACTCCGAGATCCATGCAATGGCCGCGGAGTAATGACACTTTAAAAACAGACACACACTTGAAGGGTTTTGTGGAATTTAAAAAATCTCATGTTAATGTCATAAAAATCATCATAAACGTCACAAAAATGTGATTTGTCAACTTTTTGTGTAAAACGTTTTGTTTATTTACAACTTTCTATTTTTTTGTTTGCCTTTTTTTATAACATAACCTAATTAAGTGACATGCGACCAATTAGCAATGACATGCAGAACAGAATCGTTCAACTTCTTAAAGAAAGAGTTTCTGGAGAAGAAGTATCAACGAAGACTGGTGTCAGTACTGGAACTATTTCAAAAATCCGAAAAAACCATGATTTGGGAGATTTCAAAACTAATGAAGGCAGGCCATTCGTAATCTCGACATTACCAGGTCGTCGAATCTTGCGAAACTTCAACTCTGGCAATTACAAAAATGCTTCAGACGCTGCTAGAAAGTTGTTAGAAGATGGTGAAAATATTAGTGCTGAGACTATTAGACGTTTTTTAAAAGAATCAGGTTATGCAGCAATTCATAAGCCTAAAGTCCTACCTTTGACTAAGCACCGTATTAAGAAAAGATATGAATTTGCACGTGCGCATCTATCATGGACCATCGAGGACTGGAAAAAGGTCATTTTCAGCGACGAAATTAAAGTGAATAGAATTGGCTCAGACGGTTTACAATGGACTTGGACAAATGGTGACAAGTTAAAGGACTTTCAGGTTCAGCATATGATCAAGCATGGAGGAGGTTCATTGATGCTGTGGGGCTGTTTAACATGGTATGGCGCTGGATACCTATCGAATATCAAGAGAAGCATCAATTCTGACTTTTATATTGGTATTTTGGAAGATGAATTAATGAAAACGATTGATTAGTATGACCTTCAAAAAGAAGATATTATATTTCAGCAAGACAATGCTAGTATCCATACTGCCAAAAAAGTCTCTGAATGACTGGAAAACAATAATATTACTGTATCAAGATGGCCACCTCACTCTCCTGACTTAAATCCTATTGAGAACCTATGGTCAATCGTAAACCGTCGTTTATTACAATATGAAAAGCAGCCTGACGGAATGCTCGAATTATGGTCAAGAGTAGAGAACGTTTGGGAGTCAATTACTCAGAATGAGTGTCAAAAACTCATAGAAATTATGCCTAAACGCATTAAAGCAGTTTACAATGCAAAAGGAGGACATCCTAAATATTAATTGTTGTTAAACAAAAATTCCACAAAACCCTTCAAGTGTGTGTCTGTTTTTAGAGTGTCATTACTCCGCGGCCATTGCATGGATCTCGGAGTTTAAACATTATCCAAATACCCTGCCACCGTAGCTTTCAAATAAGGTATAGCATGCTACCAATTGTAGTACTCAATGCTTCGTGACAAGCAAAAAACGAAAAAAAGCAAAACACTTGAAGGGTTTTGTGGGGCACTGTATTTATAAATCCTAAAAAAATTTGTAAACGGCATGTAAGATTCCATTTGATTTATTGAAATCCCACATATTAAGTGTTCTAATAAAATAAGTGCTTTATCAACATGTTTGTATGGACCTGGTATGTTGAATTTACTACAAAAATCTGTTAAAAATACAAAAGTTGCTGTAACACCTATTTTATTTTCTATATTTCTTTTAATTTTATCCATATTCTTTATTTCTTGTAATTGTGTTCTATGAAACTTTTTATTATTTATTGGTTCATACTTATTGTATAAAAAATTCCATTTAGTCTCAATAATTTTATCATATTCATTTTGTAATTTCTTTTTTATTATATCAGCATCCATCTTTTTTGAAAGACTTTTATACTTTTATTAAAGAATCGTGTATTGATATTTTAATATATATATAAATTCAATTTTATAAATTTGGCATGAATTAAATGAAATATATTATATTTTCTGAAAAAAAAATACAAATTGTGGTGCTTGATTATGTAATCAGCAATCACAAAATGATCACACTGAGGAATGTTTCTATTATAAAAAAAATAAGATCTAAAAGAAATTACAAAAGTTGATATCAATATAAAATCATATTATTATGCAAATTATATGACTTTGTAAAATTTTCAATATTAATACTAATACAACATATATTTATTAATTTTAGAATTTATCATAATTTTTAATTTACTCTTAATATTTAAATAATTATTATTTTTACATCAACTGTTTCTTAAACAATTTACTGTATTTATGAAAACGGTATTAATTACATTAAACAATATCTTTTTAATACTTGTTTTCTTTTTTTATTTTGTAAAAAAATAATATGAATTAGAATGTTTCTCAGTGGGTGGACTAATTGTCCCAGTGTTTCAACATTTTTTACTTTTGACACTGTAACTCGACCAATTCTTAGGCTATGTGACTAGTTTTATGCTCATCAGAAAGGTCGCACTTTGTGCTACATAATATCAAAGATCCAGAGTTCGGAGATTACACAGTCTGAGTTAATCAGCAATAGAAAAAAAACACCGCACTGGGACAATTTTTCCGCTACCTGCTTATTTTGCAATGTGTTCTAAACATCGCCTTCTTATCAATCAGAAATCACCGGAACTAATATACCAATCTTATCTATGATAATCTATGACTCATATCTTTAATGTAAAGTATAAAAAGCTTTACGTTTTTCTTTTTTTTTTACAATATTCTTAGTCTCTTTCTATACTGCACTTCTTACGACTTTGTCCCGCATCAAATGACTCCTACTATCAGCAAATCTGTTCAGAAACAAATCCAAATGCTTTTGGCTAGTAATATGACATATGAACAAGTTATGGAACGCATTCCCGGATTGAAAAAGTCAACTTTAGGTAGGTATGCGAACAAGTTTTTTCCAAACCGAATGAAGGCAACCCCTGGTAGAAGAGCAACTATTGGTGAAACTACCAAGTCATACATCCGTAGACAAGTAATAAAGGGTGAATTCAAGACAGCCAAAGCAGTACATCAATATCTGAATGGTTTGGGATATACTATTGGTTATTCTGGAGTCTTGAAGCTCCTTAAAAGTATGAACTTCAGAGCTAAAATCAAAGCGAAGAAGCCTCTGCTCAGTAAACAGCACAAGGAACGACGTTTAGCATGGGCTATGGCCCACAAAGACTGGACAACCGATGACTGGAGGCGTATGGTGTTTAGTGATGAGACTAAAGTCAATGTTTTCGGATCAGACGGTTGCAAGTATTACTGGAGTCGACCAGAGGATGTATTGCAGCCTCATCACTTAGATCTTACAGTGAAAGGCGGCCAAGGAAGTGTCATGGTATGGGTTGTATTACTTATGATGGCCCTGGATATGCTTGTTCGATACATGACGGAACTATGAAAGCTGTGGATTATGTAAATATCTTGGAAACTACACTTATGGACAGCCTAAAGTACTATGGATACAATCCTGAGGACATCTATTTTCAACAAGATAAGGATCCCAAGCACACTTCGAAGCTTGCTAAGCAATGGTTTGTGGATAATAACTTCAAGAGTGATCATATCTTTAGCTGGCCAGCCCAAAGTCCCGATTTAAACCCTATTGAACATGTATGGCATCACCTTAAACTCAAGCTGAGTGTATATGACACTAAGGCTAAAGGAGTACATGAGTTATGGGAAAGAATAGAAAAAGAATGGAATACTTTTACAGTGGATGAGTGTAGAAGATATATAGATAGTATGCCGGATCGTTGTAAAGCAGTTATTAATGCTAAAGGGGGACATACCCGTTATTAAATAAAATTTACGTTCAAGCGGAAAAATTGTCCCAGTGCGGTGTTTTTTTTCTATTGCTGATTAACTCAGACTGTGTAATCTCCGAACTCTGGATCTTTGATATTATGTAGCACAAAGTGCGACCTTTCTGATGAGCATAAAACTAGTCACATAGCCTAAGAATTGGTCGAGTTACAGTGTCAAAAGTAAAAAATGTTGAAACACTGGGACAATTAGTCCACCCACTGTATGTCATACATGACAGCTGTCGCTTTCTAATGAGGTATTGTAAGTAGCTCTATCCTATCTGACTGCAGAGATACAAAGCAAAACGTATAAAATTGCAAAACATCCGAACAATTATTCCAACCACTGTATATATGCATTACTCCCTCATTTTCCATAGTTGGCTCATCATATTTTGATGAAATACTTTATACATTAGCCCCGCTTTAACATATTGCTAGCGTCATGAGGCGACCTTCTTGAAGTGTTTTAAGTATAAAAAATAGGACAAAGAACAATTAACGAGACCGAACAATAGTTCTAAAGTCGAATACTTTTATTAAAGATTTCAAGGCTATTTATATTAGTTGAGCAAGACCTGAGATTAGATGACAAAAAATAGTTACGACCGATATGATTTGACATGTATAAGAAAAATTTTATAGACTGATGTTAATAATCAACTGTTGAGATGAAAGTGAAACTTGGCTGTTTAGGGCAGTGATAATTATCAGGTTCTATTCTTATTCAAACTCATTTGTAAAGATTTAGTCCAGAATGATAAGACTGTATCTTATTGACATGTCAAAACATGACACTTCTCTTAATGCTATATGCTGCACGAAATGAAATTTTCGAAAAGGTTGTCCCTATTTTTTCACCTAGTGTATCTGATTCTTTTTACTAAAATAAAGTGACTATAATCTTATGTATCCTTAACAGTGACAACATTTCACCGCCATGGTTCCTCATAAAAAGCACCCTATCAACCCCAATTTAAGTGTACTTCCTGCAACAAAGGTTTCAAAGCCTTTGAAATGTACCCGATCGTGTGTCAAACCTCTCAAGGTTCACCACCTACTTCTCAACTTCCAAATGCGCCACCTACCGTATGTACAAACGATGTTCCTCTCGTCTCCAACGATCAAACTGCACTCATTCAACAATTATACACCACTGTTGAAAAGTTGACCTCTGAACTCAACCAAGCTTGACTTGAGATCCAAACCTCCAGAATCGCATAAATGATATGACCGAGCAAATTCCACAAGTCGCAATGACCGATTTCCCTCCACTTCCAGCGTCTTCTAAACACACAACTGACTTTCCTGATGCTCCTTGGCATAACACTGCCAAAGTCCAAGCACTTAAACACCCCTCAAATCAACAACGTGAACAGCGTCGAATTCAACGCTAAGCTGCTGCCGCACGCTTCTTCCAACCACCATCCGAGAACCAAGATTTCAAATACCATTATGTCCCCACGAAAGCCCGAATTCCAGTTGGTACACTCCGCACCACTTTTCGTAAATTTGGAATTAATAACGCTCGCCTCCTTGATGTTCACTATCCTGCCAGAAACATCGCTGCTATCTTGATCCATAACGACTATGAGCAAGAATTCAAAGATCTCCTTCGCCAACATCATGTACCCATTAAAGACGACTTCAAACCATTTAGTGGTACTATTCTTGCTGACGCCAAATACGCAGACTTATTATCTGAGGAACGTGACTCGATTGCAACAGAACTTCAAATGACTCGTCTTTCCCGCGCCCTGGACCATATTAGGCCACCTGTGTTAAGGATACAGTGGCCAGCAAAACCGGTCGCACAAAACGTATTTTTTTCTTTCTGCGCCTTTTACGACGTATTAATTCTACTAAGCGCTACCTATAATACATATTGCCTAAAAGTACAAACTCTTGGCTTTCTGATGATGTATAATACGTCACCCTACACGCACCCTACGCGCACCCTAAAGAGTACTATGGACAATCAAAACTCAAAGGTACATTCGAACGGTTTTGCGGCCGTATGTTTTGAAATCAAAATGTATTAAAATAAGTTTATTTAATATCCAATATAAAGACCATCAGCCTCAATAACTGCACGGCATCGCTCAGGCATACTTTTAATAAACGTTTGGCATTCTTCAGCTGTGATTTGGTACCAAGTATGTCCTATACGGTCCTATAGCTCATGTATACCGCATGGAGGACAGTCATAGTTTCTAAACAACCGTCTTTTAAGTAATTGCCACATGTTTTCGATTGGGTTTAAGTCTGGTGATTGTGGTGGCCATTTCATTACATGAAATTCTTGCTCGTTTAGCCATTTTGATACGATTTTAGCTGTATGTTTGGGGTCGTTGTCCTGCATAAAGATGAATTCAGCTGTAGATTTTCCACTTTCTTCCATATACCAAGCCAAAGACTTCATCAAATCATCTTGTAAAACCTCCAGATAGACCTCCTTTGTCATGCACTTGCCCACGTCCACAATATAGCCTGGGCCATGCCAGCTAATACAGCTCCATACCATTATACAACCTCCTCCATGCTTCACTGTCTCACGAACCTGATGCTTTTTTAACGGTTTGCCTGGCACTTTCCATGCATAAGACTTTCCGTCGGATCCAAAACGGTTGACTTTGGTTTCTTCAGACCATATGACGTTCATCCAATCGTTTACTGTCCAGTCAATGTGCTGACGAGCCCATTGGAGCCTCCTCTTTCTATTTCTTTCATTAATTAAAGGTTTCTTTGGCTTGACAAACGAGACCAAACCAGCATCTTTTAATGCCCTACGTACGGTATCTACAGAAACTGACTTGCCCAGGTTCTGCTCCAACGACTGCTGTGCTTGTACAGCGTTTTCGAGTCCATCTGCTGTTACAGCGCGAACGAGATGTTGTTGCTCCCGTTTAGTGAGCGCTTTTGGTCTGCCACCCTTGTCATTTCTAGCAGGCAAACCTAATACTAAGCGAATCTTATGAATAGTAGATGATGATACTTTGACTATCTTTGCAATTTTGTGATAAGAAAAGCCTTGACGAAGGTAAAGCTCAATGATGTTCTTGCGATCTTCCCTCAATGGTTGCATGTTGGGTAATTACTTCGTAGATGTCGAGATGTCGAAATGAGAATGTATGAATGACAAAAGAAAAAAAAGTTGAAAAATAATGCGCAGTGATGAATTAGTAAGCAGCGAAAGTCCTGGAAGGATTGAAGGGTGCAGTGACTGCGTTTACCGCAATCGGCCAACTCCTAAAGCATGGCCGCAAAACCGTTCGAATGTACCTTTGAGTTTTGATTGTCCATAGTACTCTTTAGGGTGCGTGTAGGGTGACGTATTATACATCATCAGAAAGCCAAGAGTTTGTACTTTTAGGCAATATGTATTATAGGTAGCGCTTAGTAGAATTAATACGTCGTAAAAGGCGCAGAAAGAAAAAAATACGTTTTGTGCGACCGGTTTTGCCGGCCACTGTAATAGTTTCCCAAAACCGATATTCCACTCTTAGTACTGGTCATATCATATATAACTATGATCCTAGCACGAGCATTGATCTTTGGCTGCGCTTGTTTGAAGCAAAAGCTGATCGGCTTGGACTCACTGACGTTATGAAGATGGAACAGCTGCCCTCGTACCTACCGGTGAACATGGCCCAATGGCTTCTGTCCTCTCCAAATCTTATGGAGTGGGAATCTGCTAAAGAGGCCTTGATTAAAACATTCGGTATTCCCACGGCACAACTAAAACAAATATGTAGAAACAAACTAGAAAAACTTCAGCAAGATAATCTACCTTCAAGACAATTCAAGGCCCTGTTTGAGTCTATTATACTGGAATTACCAAAGGATACAAGCCTTCCCACGGATGTACTCAGGTCGATCTACCTCAAGGTCATGAATCCTCGTCTGAGAGCTATTGTATTGTTATGTTCTGGTAAAGTAAAATAAGGAATAACAATAAAACCAAAGAATACTTTTTGAGACTGAACTTTATTTAAGACAATCTTAATTGTTAAAAAGAAATCATTACAAAGTCTACTATTTATATTCTTCTATCAGTTGGCGGGTAAATGAGTAGTTATGAGCGTAGATCCAATAGTTGACATGTTTGATTGAAGAATGATTACTGAATCGATTATGAAAATTTTTAATTCGTTGTTTTTATAGATCTTATTGTTCTTTAACTGATCTGGGAGAATTGTCCCGTCTTCATTGAGAGTAAAGATATATTTATATGAAATGCCTCCAGTCAGATCAAAGTTGACTAGGTACCTGATCCATTATTATTCATTTACAGAATTGATGAATAGTAAAGGTCATGACTTATTTATTGTTCATGTTTACTTTATAGGAAATCTAATAGTGATAGTTTTATAAAAAAGAAGAAGAATATATTTTATTTGATAAAGATTTAAATTATTATCTTTTATCAATTTTAATATACTTCTTTTAGTTGTGATTATTCAATGTCCGTTATGATCAGACGCTGTTCTACAACATGTATTACCCAACTTACACTCAGGGTCCACATGGGCTGCCGTCGCTGATCTGGCGATCTCAATGGACGAAGTTCTTTCTGCCGATCCTGCCTTGGCATATTCTCAACTCCATTGTGATTCTTCACAGCCTGCTTACCAGTTTCCGCCCCAACGACAACAAACCGATCCGAACGCAATGGAAATTGATGCCTTTAATGTGAAAGCCCCATTTAACCGTCAATCAAGAAATGCCCGTACGGAGAGCAAAAAGGCAAACCAGTTCAATCAATGGGTTCGCCCTGGAGTGCCATTGTGTGGACATTGTGGTAAAGAAGGCCACCTATCGAAACGATGCTATCAAGCCAAAAGAAACAAAGATCGAATCCAAGCTTTGGGGACAAATTATCCTACATCAACTACTACCGCCGGCTCGTGGTCATCCTATTCTACGGAACCGATACCAACAGTGTCATCCTCCAGTACTACTGGTGTCAATTATGCAACTATTCCTGAATGCCAGGATCCTATACTCACCACGACCAAAGCTACCACGCAAGACGCGATCCATTCCTTGTCTTACCTAAGCCAAGCAACTGAGTATAGAGAAGGGCCTCGACTCTCTTGTACAGTCAATGGTCTTTCTACTTCTTGCCTCATCGACACCGGTGCTACTATCTCTGCTCTACGTACTGAGGTTGCTACAGCCTTAAATTTGGTCGTTGACTCTACTCAGAAGTTAACTTTCACTACGGCAACTGGCGAAGATGCTTCCACCCTTGGTTGTGCAGCAGTCTCGGTCTGTCTCGGCAACGTTTCTTTAAATTTGAACTGTCATGTCGTTGATCGACTCGCTCACCCTTTAATCATCGGGTTCAACGACTTGAGGTCGCATAAGGCTGTGATCGATACGGCCACGGGTTCTGTACAATTCCCTGGTATCTCTTCTTTTTCGTCTCCTGTCGCTTCAAGTTCATCCACTGCTAGCTCCAATTTCGTTGCTCCTAAACGATATTTACAAAAACCACATTCTTGTTCTGTGAACGAAGCATTGAAGTTGCCTGGACATCATCATGCATACGTCACTATCAAAGGTCCTCGTAAAACACTCGCTATGGTATCCACTCCTACTAATGCCACGCTCGACAAGCTGATTGCCGTCGCCGCTGGGATCGTCCAATTTGACCACACAGGTCTTGCTATTGTAAAAGTTGCTAATTTAGATGTTAAACCACGTATAATTAATAAAGGTGAACGTATTGCCTTTGCAGAGTATTTACCGTCGTCTTTTCATTATATTAACTATAAAGATATCCAACCTGCTACGCATTCTGTCGCTTCCATTTCGACTACTACACCAAATAATGCCACTGTAGACCTCTCCGGTTCTTTGGGAGATTCTCTTTCTGCAACTGAAACCGAACAGATGACTCAATTATTAAGAGAATTCTCGGACTGCTTCGATAGCTCACCTCGCTCAACTACTCATTTGGTGAAACACCATATTGATACCGGCAACGAACGCCCCATAGCTTCAGCACCACACCGAGCATCAGCTGCTGAAAACGATACTATCAATGGGCTTATCGACGAAATGCTGCAACAAGGCATTATACGCCCCAGTCGTTCTCCTTGGTCCTCACCTGTGGTTTTGGTTCCCAAACCTGATGGGTCAGTTCGTTTTTGTGTCGACTACCGGTGCTTAAACGCAAAAATAACAAAAGACGTTTATCCTCTTACTCGCATTGATGATGCACTTCACAGTCTCGGTAAGGCCAAATATTTTTCAACCATGGATCTCACTTCATCTTACTGGCAAATCGAACTCGATGATGAAAGTAAACCCAAGTCAGCCTTTGTTTGTCGCCGCGGGTTGTTTGAATTCATTCGTATGCCATTTGGTCTTTGTTCTGCCCCTGCTACTATACAGAGATTAATGGATTCTGTACTGGCAGGTCTTAAATGGCAAACTTGCCTCGTCTACCTGGATGATGTGATAACCTTCAGTCCAACTTTTGAACAGCATCTACATGATCTTCGAGAGGTTCTTCTCCGTCTACGTGCTGCGTCACTAAAAATCAAGCTTTCAAAATGCCAATTTGCAAGCACTCGCATCTCGTTCCTTGGTTATATCCTGTCTCCAGACGGTCTTCATACTGATCCCGAGAAGATACGTGCTGTCGCCTCCTTTCCTGTACCTACATCGGTTGAATCCGTACGTTCTTTTCTCGGTCTTGCGGGATATTATCGTAGCTTTATTAGCAAATTCTCTGTGATCGCCGCACCTCTTAATGCGTTGCTCAAAAAGGACACACCTTGGGTTTGGACCAGCGACCAGCAATCTGCCTATGAAACTTTGAAAGCTGCCTTACTTTCGGCTCCTGTACTACGATTTCCAGATTTCTCTCAACCTTTCGAATTACTCACCGACGGAGCTTGTTCCTCTGGTATCGGTGTTATTCTATGTCAGCGCGACCCTGCTAACCGTCGTGCTTACGCTGTTGCATACGCTTCCCGTTCTCTGTCTCCTGCTGAACGCAATTATGGTGTATCTGAAGTAGAGGCATTAGCCGTCGTTTGGGGCATACGAAAATTTGCTCATTACCTCACTGGCACCAAGTTCACAGCTGTCACCGATCATCACGCTTTACAATTTTTCCAGAATACTCGTTCTGCTGACCTCCGAGGTCGACTTGCAAGATGGGCTCTTTCCCTTCAACAACACGATTTTACAATTGTTTATCGTCCTGGTCGCGACAACACCGGCCCTGATGCTCTCAGCCGTTATCCTGTGGCTTCTTCCTCTGGCTCTACGTTTGTTTGCTCTTTAACAGCTACTGATCTAAGTTCTGCATAGAAGTCCGACACGTTCTGCCAAGAAATCAGGAATACTACTCCTTTTCCTCATGGTTTTACTGACGAGTCCGGTGTTCTCTTCTTTGGCTCCCGCCCGATACTACCTGTCGCTCTGAGAGATGAAGCATTCGAGCTTTTACACTCAAACCCCACTACTGGCCATATGGGTACTGCACGAACTACTCAACGGTTTGCTCGCCTCTTTTGTTTCCCTAACTTACATGAATGGGTAAAGCAAAAAGTTAGTCTATGCGACATTTGTCAACGAGTAAAGAACAGCAATGTTACTCTGGGACACACAAACCTCAAGCATTCAGACACGCCTGTTCATCCATTCGATTCGATCGCAATTGATACATTTGGTCCTCTGCCCGCTTCTCGGTCTGGTAATCGATACATCGTCGTAGCCCAATGTTTGTTCTCAAGATACAGTGGGTCAAAAAACTGCACCAACCTAACCTAGTTTTTCGGAAATAAGAGCACAGGTCTGTCAGTTTATTAGCAAACATTATGAAACTTGAACCAAACAGAGTTAATACTATTATGATTTATTGACAAAAATTTCAAAGTCAGAAGCTGAGTATACACTTAAAGCGCGTCCAGAAAAAAGCGGAGGTCGGTTGGTGCAGTTTTTTGACTTCTAAAATAAAAGTGGGTTTGATATCATATGTCCGGACTGTGGCCTTTCCGGCAGATTTAAATTAGTCTGTGGTATACATAGTCACACTGGGGACCTTAAAATAAACTTTTTTGCAATTGTTTTTCTTTTTTTTTCTTTCTTACTTTACCCAAGCGCATCATACATCACCAGTGTCCATCTATCATTAGAAATGCCCAAAACGCTTCCATCCGATGTTCAAAACAGTATCAAAGCACTATTAGAAGATAGCGTTGACCCTACAGTCATTGGGAAACGAGTTGGAGTGCATAGAAATACCGTTAATAGGTATGCAAATAAGTGGATGCATAATAGAATACGTAAAAGAGGAGGTAGACCGAGCATTGTGACAGAATCAACGCGTCGATACATCAAGAGACAAGTAGTCACGGGTTATTTGAAGACTGCCAAGGATGTGCAAATGAAGTTGGAGGAGCTTGGACACCCTATGTCGTATCAATCGGCCATCAATGTTTTACATTCAGTTGAAATTTATGCTGAGATCAAAAAGAAGAAGCCTTTATTGACTGAAAAACACAAGAAGGCTCGATTGGCATGGGCAAAAAAGCATCAATACTGGACTGTACATGATTGGCGACGTGTGGTATTCTCTGATGAGACCAAAATTAATATTTGGGGCTCTGATGGTTGCAAATATTATTGGAAACAAAAATGCGATCGTTTACAGCCCCACCATATCGACGTTACTGTGAAGCATGGAGGCGGTGGTCTCATGTTATGGGGTTGTATAACCAGCGCAGGACCTGGATACGCATGTCAGGTTTATGATGGTACCATGAATTCAGAGCTATACCAAGAAATTCTTGGTACAAGTCTGAAAGACACTATGGAGTACTACGGTCTGAATTGGAAAACATCTGTATTTCAGCACGACAATGACCCTAAACACCGATCAAAGTCCACAACGCAGTGGATGAAAGATAGTGGCATGGTTTACATTGACGATTGGCCATCACAAAGTCCAGATCTTAATCCTATTGAACATGTATGGCATCATTTGAAGTTAAAGCTGAGCATGTATAATAATAGGGCGACCAGCATCAATGAACTGTGGGAAAGAGTCGAAAATGAATGGAATTCGTTTACTAAAGAACAGTGCATCAAATATATAGACAGTATGCCCGACAGAATACAAGCAGTATTAGCAGAAAAGGGCGGATCCACTCGATTTTAAGGAAGTCAAAAAACTGCACCAACCGACCTCCGCTTTCTTCTGGACGCGCTTTAAGTGTATACTCAGCTTCTGACTTTGAAATTTTTGTCAATAAATCATAATAGTATTAACTCTGTTTGGTTCAAGTTTCATAATGTTTGCTAATAAACTGACAGACCTGTGCTCTTATTTCCGAAAAACTAGGTTAGGTTGGTGCAGTTTTTTGACCCACTGTATGTCGTATTATCTGCTGTTCCGGAAAACAATGATTTCTGGCTGATCCGCTCACTCTCGAAAATATTTGGTGAACACGGCGTAGCCCGTTGTATTCTCAGTGATAATGGGAAACCATACTCTGGTACTCTCGTCAAAACGTTGGCTGAACACCTGAACATCAAGCAAACGTTCGCTCCGGCGTATCACCCTCAGTCAAATGGGTTAGTTGAACGGTTTATGGCAACCCTCAGAAACCTTATTGTTTCCTTTATGGACTTAAACCATCATCAAAATACTTGGGACGAACATTTAAACGAGTTTCAGTTAGCATACAACTCTAGTACACATGAGGTAACCAAGTTCTCTCCTTTCACACTGGTTCATGGCCGCGAACCTCGTCTATTAGCATCTCCAGACTTTGGCATCAAAACAATCTCTCATCAAGAATACCAGCATCAAACCAAAGAATATCTCTCTCGCGCCCTAGCTGTCGTACAACTGGAAAACCTACATAGCCAAGCCAAGAATACGATTAGCTTTAATGAACATAGACAACATCCCGCCTTATCAGTTGGAGATACAGTACTCGTAGATTTTCCTGTCCATTCCAATTCTGCTTCTGGTCGTTCCGGCAAGCTTACGCGTAGCTGGCGGGGTCCTTTCAAAGTGGTTACGATTCTCTCACCCGACCGCTTTGATGTTCAAGAAATCTCAACTTCAAAAATTTGGAAAAATATACATGCTGCAAGAATGAAGAAATATACAACGAGAAATGAGGACATTTCTTCTGCTAATCCCCCGGATGTCACAAAGGGCTTTCGTCATCAAATCAATGATTATCCGGTTACCATGGAAATACCAACTACCAATGAAATACGAATTGAGTAATTACCAATGAAATACGAATCGAGTAATTACCAATGGAAGTATTAAGTATTATCAAATCTAAAACCTTTCGCAGCATCTTATGAAAGTATAAAAAGACTTCATATTTTATAAAAATAAAAGATAGACTTTTTCTGATTAAAAAGCTTTACATCTTCCAGCCAATTAAAGGCAACAAGAAATTCCTGACGTAACACACTCATTTTAAATTAGCCGTGACGTCTAAAGCCTGAACTTCACAAAATTGCCCAAAAGAATCAGACTAATTTGACCAAGTGTTTGAATCTAAGTTGCCCAGCTTTTCGAACATAAATCGCCCATTTTTCAGATATAATTAGACCATTTTTCTTATTTTACACTTATAGCCTTATGAGTTATTTTATGGGTTATTTTATACCTTAGTTTATGCATTAGTCTATGCCTTAGTCTATGTCTTAGGCTGTAGTTTACTGAATGATTATAGCATCAACTCCCTGCTTACTAGCGAAGTCATGGATACTATATATTCTTAAACTGATAGTTACTTGTTCGAAAAAAAAACCTGAGATTATTGTATGGATCTGGACACGAATATACATACCATGTACAGTGACCCGCAAAACTGTCCCAATGTTTCGTAATTTTCTCTTCTAGGGCTTGTGACTCCATTGTTGTTAAGCTAATGTACACCTTATTGTATATCATTCGATAGCCAAAGTCTTGTAGTACCAAAAAATGTAAAGTAAAAGCAAATTAAAACAGCGCAGACGGAGATAGAGGGGGTAGAAAACAAGCGGTGCATTGGGACAGTTTTGCGGCACTTTTGAAAAGAAACAAAATGGTTTATTTATTTGACATTAATAGTCAGTCCAGCGTCCTTTATTCTTGATACATTGTTTTATATGCTTAGGCATTGTTTCTATGACCTTTTGGCACTCTTCCGGCTTCATTAAGTCGTACCAAAATTTAGTTACTCGTTCGTATAGTTCATTCATGCCTTTTGCTGTTGTTTCATAATCATTCAACCTTCTATTTAACAACGACCATATATTTTCAATTGGATTCAAGTCAGGGAACTGTGCTGGTCACTCCAGGATGTTGTAGGATTGCTGTTCAAGGTATTCTTTGACTAATTTGGACGTATGTTTAGGATCATTGTCATGTTGGAAAATCACCTGATGTCTTTCTAGCCCTAGCTTATTAGCTCCATGCTCAGTTGTAAGCTCTACTTCATCCTCCAAAATCTCTTTGTACAGTGTTTTATTCATATTACCATTGATTTTGCACATCTAACCAACCCCAGCATAGGTAATGGCACTCCACAGCATGATATTGCCTCTACCGTATTTAACGGTCATCTTGACGTGATGGGATTTCAGGCTTTCTCCGGATCGAATCCAAGTCCAGGTGCGTCCATCAGAGCTAAATCTATTGATTTTTGTCTCGTCCGACCAAACAACGCGTTTCCAGTCATCTACTGTCCAGTCCTTGTGAGCCATACACCAAGAAAGCCTCTTGCGAATGTTTTTCGCACTAAGCAAAGGCTTCTTCGGCTTCTCAATCGCACCAAAACCGGCATTACGAAGGGCTCTGCACACGTTATCGACAATTACTTTTCTTCCAGTGTCTTTTTCTAGCTCCTTAGCCACCTTTGTTGCACTAGATATGCGGTTTTTGGTCACTTGGCGCACACAATAGCGTTCATCAGCTGCAGACAGTAACTTGGGTCGGCCGCCTTTTGGCTTTCCAAGTCCAAAGCAATGGGATTTTTGGAGTCTCCCAACAGCACTCATACTCAAGCCAGTAATCCTTTCCACTTCCCGAACCGACTTACCTTGTTGAAGTAAAGAAATTGCTTGAACAACTGTATCTTGAGAGACTTGTTTCATATTGAGATATAATGAGCGAGTAATAAATCAGTAGGAGCTTGAAACTTCAGCAGTGAGTAAAATTCGACTTAGAGACGTACAATGCACATTTGTAAGCAGTTTGGTACATCTATACAACTTGTGGGTCGCTATTTCATCGTTTTTTGTTTTTTTTCAAAAGTGCCGCAAAACTGTCCCAATGCACCGCTTGTTTTCTACCCCCTCTATCTCCGTCTGCGCTGTTTTAATTTGCTTTTACTTTACATTTTTTGGTACTACAAGACTTTGGCTATCGAATGATATACAATAAGGTGTACATTAGCTTAACAACAATGGAGTCACAAGCCCTAGAAGAGAAAATTACGAAACATTGGGACAGTTTTGCGGGTCACTGTATTATGATTACGCTAACAATTGATGATTTTTAATTAATTGATGTTTTGCCAAGTATTAAAATAAGAGACAAAAACTAAAAAAAGACAATAGTTGTGAAACTTAAGATTATATGTTGCTTTATTAATAAAAACATTTGAGGCTATTTATACTTTTTGGATGTCTGGATCTTTACCGCTATTTCAATTGATCGGTTAAAAGAATGATGTGGGAAGGATGGGAAGATAAAGGAAAGATAGTAGATAATCAATAGCCGCTGTCTTCTTGACGAATCAAGGGACAATGAAGTAGAGAAATTATTGATCTAACGATAATTATCGAATAAGGTTGAATTGAACTGCCGTTGTTATAATCAGGTTCCGATATAGTCGTGGGAACGCGGATAGAGACAACAGGGCAAAGTTGGCTATTGCGGAGATCTCTCGTTTATCCATGAATGTTCACTTTACTAGTTGTGTGGATACAACAATTGAGTCGATAAATTTTAGCAAATCCAGCTTCATGTTGATAGGGACGTCTGGGGAATGATGACAAAGCTATTTGTTTCAAAGAAACAAGTGTCTAGCCAACTTTCACCTTGCCGGGTCTTGGTTGAAGAAGAATTCAACAGGTCATGAATATCAGCGACTCGTAGTTTTAAAACATATGCCTGTACAAGTATAGGGATAATTGATTCTCCAAATTTACTAATTGACTTTGAGATGGACAGTCGTTTATTACGAATTATCTTTGTAATGTACCCAATCCTCTCCGCACGGAGAACCTACAAACTAAGGCCTATAACATATAGAATATATATATATTAATAATTTTAAAATAAATTATTTATCATATTCACCTGAACAGATGATGCCGCAGGTGTAAATATCTTTTGTGTTTTCTAATTTTCTTTGTACGATTAAAGTATCAAGCATGCCTTTTAGTAATTTGGGCAGCTTGGAAAAATTTTCACGAATTTCTTTTTTTTCCAATTCCTTATTCTTCATTCCAACTTCTGAAGCGTAATACTCCATATTTATTTCATTGGTGGGGCCATTTTGCCTTATTAAGAGATCGCATATGTATCTCATTTGTTTCCTAAGACCTTCTTCGACATCTCTTATATTTCGTTTATTGCTTTTTCTAATTGATGATGCTACCGAACAAGTTTCACCACTAATAATTATAGTTAGTATTTGAGTGGTTGTGCTGAATCTAGATATTACCGTACTACTTCGACACCTTTTACATTCCCAAAACAACGACCAATTAATCCCAAATATGCACATTATACCACAGTTCGTTATGATCGAATTCAAACGAGCCATCCTCATACTCTCGCAGCAATGTATATATACTGTGCTTTATCCAGTCCAAGTCAAACGATTTTGATCTATCATAAGATTTCTCCCATTCTTGTGTTTCATTTAATGCGTCTCTCACTTCACTGGCATTTTGGCAACTGAACTTGTTTAAATATTTTTTGAAATCATCTGAAAGTTCTTTTCCCATCCCAGCATTACGATACGTTTTGATTTCTTCAATTTCTTGTGGTGTGAACACTTCGTTTTGCACATATATGTCTAAATCATTTAGATCTAGAATTAATGATTGTGATGGATGGTTTGAAAAACATGTTTTGCCAAAACTGTAGAGCTTATCTTCAACAACAGTCCCTGTGGATAAAACCCATTTTTTACTTTCAACTAGTTTTTTGAAACCATTGTCAACTTCAGGACGCTTTTTCGGTTCTATTGAAGTTGTATAACAGTATGAGTTTTCCATATAATATGCTAATTATATGTACAAACCATGCTTTTCTTCTAAATGTTTTGCCAAATCTTCCAACTTCTCAAAATAATCAGAGCAACTAGGACATGCCAAGATATATATAACACTTTTCTAGTATATAGGAAATGGTATATTAGTAAAATTATATGATGCTAAAACGTATAAATCTTACTCTTCTTCTAGCTTCTGACGCGGAAATAAACTTTCTACTACAAATCAATCACATCAAAAAATATTCATTACTTTTTCTATGAAAATATTCTTACTATTTTGTATTATATGTTTTTGATTTTGTGCTGGGGTAACAGATGCCTATGAATTAAAACAATTAGAATTTTTTTCTGTTTAGAAAAATAAAAACCTACCTTCAACTGTGGCATAATGATCACGTAAACGTCTAGCATCGACAACGTTTTCGGATTGACATAAGTGGCATTTATACTCTATTGGAGTCTGTCTGGAAGCCCATTACAGCCTCATCTTGTAATCCCAACCGTAAAACATGGCGGTGGAATTGCTATGGTGTGGGCTTGTATGACTTCCCATGGAGTTGGATATATCTGCAAGATATACGACGGCAGAATGATTGTATCGGATTACATCCATATCCTAAAAACCGAACTGGCAGATACACTTGATTACTACCGATTAGGAGATGGTGATTTCATCTTTCAGCACGATAATGATCCGAAACACACTGCCAAGATAACAACGACTTATCTTAAAGAAGAAGCAAAGTACCCAGTACTGCCTTGGCCTTCTCAATAGCCTGATCTGAATCCAATTGAGCACATGTGGAGACATTTGAAGTTGAAATTAGCTTTATATGAATAAAGGGCAAGAGGTGTCCATGAACTATGGGAAAGAATCAAAATTGAATGGGAAACATTTGATAAAGATGTTTGTTGTAAATATATTGATAGTATGCCGGCTAGAGTTCAAGCTGTAATAAAAGCTAAGGGTGGAAATACTATATATTAGTATTTTTTTACTTTGTTAAAAAGCCGTTTCAGTCGTCCCCTTTTTTTAAAATGGCCATTACTCAAGATGTAATTCATGGATCAAGATGGGATTTACATTGCTTTGTTGCAAAAAAGCCATATAATAACATAATAAAAAAGAACACGTATACTCTAAATATTTCCAAAAAAAAGGATAAATGTGTGAGTTTCAATTTTACTGAAACGGTTTTTAAGTCACTGTAATTCCACTCCTTTGACTCAATACAAGTTGTTTTAATATAGCTCCTGATGCAATGAGACATAAATGAAAAATAGATCTACTTAAATAATTATAAA
Source organism: Rhizopus arrhizus (assembly GCA_024220505.1). Lineage (NCBI taxonomy): Eukaryota > Fungi > Mucoromycota > Mucoromycetes > Mucorales > Rhizopodaceae > Rhizopus > Rhizopus arrhizus. The sequence goes on along the minus strand of JAKZZE010000033.1, from coordinate 398,402 downwards.
CAGTCCACTTGCATAACCAGGAACAGGTCTTCATACTAAAATTTATTCATACTAGATCTATAGCTATAATGAATTAAAGTATCTTGAAAAGGATTTAATTGAATCTTCATGAAAAGGATATAAATACCAGATACAATAATATTAAATAAAAAGATAACTTTCTAAGTCTCGTTGAATTTTATAGTCTTTTTTATTCTTACGAGATAACACAGTCATATGAATGAACTGGTTGTTTAAAAAATTTAAATATAAGTTAAAGCATCTTCTTTTTATTTTAGAGATAAAGCATATGTATTCATCGCAAGGCAAAACGTATAATTTGAAGCGTTATTAAAGGTGAGGCAACAATAAATTCAATCCAGTTCAAATAAACTTGTCTATCAACATATACTTAACAGTTGGAACAATTCAAATCGAAGCAATAAAATTATTGGTTCAAAGGAAACTGGGCACTTTCATTTGCATGTGTATTCTAGTTTTTTCCTGGTTTTCCAGGTTTTCCAGCATTGTCCTCAGGCTTGTTTATTTACACCAATCTTCTGCATTTTTTTAGAACAAGCAATCAATGTCGTCCATTGTAACTGATGTTCCTTTTTTGACACCAAAAGATTTGAATGCTTGTAATTGATAAAAGACTTGTTTTGATTTTATTTAATTGAATTATAAATTAGGCTTAAATTGTAAAATAGCAAATTTACCTTGTTATGGTATTTTTTTATTTATGATTAGTATATGAAATCTTATTATTAGCTTTAGAACGTTCCCGTCCATGTGTAAATTGTGTTTCTTTTGGAAAATTAAGTACTTGTGTTGATCAAGTACATGTGATAGGATTGCCTAAACGCAACAAAGGTGTTAAAAAAAGAGGATTCCGTTCAAATGTTCTTAGCGCATGTAATTGTATAAAAAATCAGTCAAAGATAGATTTCCATATTAAGATGTCATTATTGCAGGTATTAACTGTAAAGCGGCGCATGCAGCTTGTGATGGTAATAAAAAAGCAAGTGCACGTTATGTAATTTATGAATTAATAAATTTTGTGATCTAGTTTCTCGACCATGCAAACGATGTGTTTCCCAAAACAAGGCAAATACCTGCAAAGACATATCGCAGAAAAAGAGAGGTAGACCAAAAGGACAAGGGCAAAAGTTATATACAAACAATGACTATAGCAATCAAATTATTTATGACAACACAATATCGGATCAGCATAAAGTAAATCAAACTATGCCTCCCATATATGAATCATTTCAAAGAAACCCGCAGTTGAATGAAGATATGACTCTTGAGGGTGTGCATACATCTGAACAGGCTCTTAGTGACATGTCACTTATATACTCGGGCTCTCAACAAAAGCAACCCAAGATTATGATAGATAGATTTGAGCTATTTAATACAGATTTGATTAATGAATCCAATTTTGTACCAACACTGCAGCAACAACAGGAAAACAATGAGCTTATCAGCATGATTTTGTCCATGGAAATATGCTGTGTGACAGTGTCTAAAGAAGTATACTCACTCTGGGGATATTATCCGCAAGATATTGCACACCACTCTTTGTATGAATTTATTTTACCTAGTGATGCAGATCGTCTATTGAAACTACACCGCCAACATCTCGAACATATAATGGAGATATCAAACAGTAGCGGTACCCTGATCACTGAAAAAAGCACATCTTCAATGTTTAATACTGCTGATGAAGCGACATTGATACAGATTGCTCGAGGGTCAAAAATATATTCAGACATGATAAACATTAAGACCAATTTAGGTGGATATGAGCTGTATGAAGTTGTCACTTATATTGGAGGTGGCCTAGGTGCTGATCTTTTTGATCAAACAACATTATCTAAGCAATACATTGTTGCTAACTTTCGAAGATGTCAGTATAACCAGGAGCAAATCAAAACAATAGAAGAGTCTGTCCAAACAGTGTTAGATTACATGAACCCTATTGCTGTATTTTCCCCAGTGTCATACCCTGTTACTCCTCCAGCAATAGACCAAGTATCTGACGACTTACCAATGATCAATGTTACACATATTGAAGATAATTGGCTCACACATACCACATCAATCAACCTCCAAGAGTCTAAGTTTAAACAAGGACAGCCATCTCCACTGTCGTCATTTAGGGCACCAAAGTTTAACACAGCGCCTGGCACCAATTGTCCAATCAATTCAAACAAGTTCAGTCCTTTATTCAATCGAGTCACGTTATCCTCTAAAGTGATGCATCCTGCACAGTATTTCTTACAGACCTCAAATAGTACACTTAGCTCAGCAGCGTCAGCGGCAAAGAGCGAATCTAGATATAGTCTCTTTGGATCGTCCGTCAGACATACACACGGAATATCTTCTCGTACAAGGATAGAAATGAGTATAAGTTCTTTACTTTGTTAATAATAAAATACCAATTTTCTTCAGCCAATCAGTTTGAGATAATATACGCAAGTTTTTTTATTGGTTGGCTATTACTTTATTTTGAGTTAAAAAGCGAAAAAAGATCCAAATAGTAGTTCCGCCTCTTTCTCTTCTCCATCTTGAAATATGTCTGAAAGTGTCATTGCCAGCGTTGAATCCTTGAACTTAGCTAAAACTATGTCTCCTGAAGAATATAGAGCACGTAAAGTTGCTCTTGTCACAGGTAATAAACATAAAAAACCTCCATCTTGTTTATTTACGTTAATTCAATATAGGTGTTACTGGTCAAGATGGTTCTTACCTCACCGAGTTCTTATTGGAAAAGGGATACGAAGTGCATGGTATTATTCGCAGATCTTCTTCTTTCAATACAGGCCGTATTGAACATATTTACAGAGATAGACACGAAACTGGTAATGACCAAACAAAAAGGACCCTCATCTGATGAGTATTAAATTTTTATTATTAGGTGTCAAGTTCTTCCTTCACTATGGTGATTTGACTGATTCTACTTGCTTGGTTCATATTGTGTCCAAAGTCTTACCTACCGAAATCTACAATTTAGCAGCTCAATCTCATGTCAAAGTGTCCTTTGACATGTCCGAATATACTGGTGATGTCGATGCTCTCGGCACACTTCGTCTCTTGGACGCCATTCGTACTTGTGGTTTAACCGATCGAGTTCGCTTCTACCAAGCCTCCACTTCTGAACTTTACGGTAAAGTTGTCGAAACACCTCAAAAGGAAACCACACCCTTCTATCCTCGTTCTCCTTACGGTGTCGCCAAGCTCTATGGTTACTGGATTGTTGTCAACTATCGTGAATCGTACGAGATGTATACCTGTAACGGTATCCTCTTCAACCACGAATCACCTCGTCGTGGTCGTACCTTTGTTACTCGCAAGATCACACGTGCTGTAGCTGATATCCATTTAGGTCGTCAAGACTGTCTTTACTTGGGTAATATTGATGCCAAGCGTGATTGGGGACATGCTCGTGATTATGTTGAAGGCATGTGGCTGATGCTCCAGCAAGAAAAGCCTCAAGACTTTGTTTTGGCTACAGGTGAAACACATACTGTAAGAAGTTTTGTTGAAAAGGCCTTCAAGGTCACTGGACGTACGATCGTTTGGGAAGGTGAAGGTGTGAATGAGATTGGTAAAGATGCCGAGACTGGTAAAGTTCGTGTGCGTATCGATCCCAAGTACTTTCGTCCTGCTGAAGTCGATCTCTTGTTGGGTGATCCTACAAAGGCTAATACCGAATTGGGCTGGAAGCGTAAGGTCACCTTTGATGAATTGGTGACTGAAATGGTTGTTGCTGATATTGAAGGCAGTCTCAAGTCTTCAACATCGGTGTAAAGGGAAAAATGTATAATAAAAACATTGCTATTTCATTATTTAAATACATAATGTTGAAGTATGGATAAAGTAAATTTACCCTCCCCTTTTTTTTGTTTTGTTGGCAATAATGTCTTTATTTGGAAAGAATTCTGATGTGTTTGACAGTGCAAAGACATTTTCTCTGTAGACTATAATTGAATAAGTTGTGCCAATAAAAATGTGAATAGTTTTTTATTGTTCCTTTTTGGATTTACTTGAAACGATGATAATTTAGTGCTCATGACCAGATATGATAGTGTTCACTGGATGCGTAATATTTTTAGTTTGAACTGACGCTAACAGCAGATGGTTTATTAATCCCGTCACTTGGCGTATTTCTTATAACGAATTGGTAAATCCAAATAGATCCATTCCATATGAGCTCCGATTAACCGACTCTACTACCTTGTTCAACTTCAGGTTGCTATATCATTTTACTAAATTACTGTCATTATCATACGACTATTATTTGAAAGGGGCAATCTATCGTCCACAAGGGCTTGACGAGAATTTTTTTATTAACTTTTATTTTCTTGTGCGAATCTTGAATATTTATCGATTGATTTCGACAGGATGTTGTAAATATAAAAATAATCATGTTGACTACTGATAACCATTTGATATCAGTGCAATTGAATGGAAAAGAAGATGTGAAAAGAAACGAAAACAAAACAAGAATTTATATTTCATTCATCTATTTTATTTCAGATTTCTAAGTGAATCATGCTGCTTTGTACTTTGTGTGAAATATTAAATTGAGATCTGCAAGAGATAGGGGCAAAGTGAACAGTAGAGTCACACAAGGCACTAAACATGCAGCAATCAATTGTATGATTGTAAGAGAGAATCTGTCGACAATGTTTCACTGTGATCTATATGCAAACAAGACAATAATAAAAGAGTCTTTTTTTTTATGTGTGTGTGGAAACAGTAATATAGTGTTATAGAATTAGGGAAAAAAAAAAAATACATGTGCGTGTATATCAAAATTTATTAACATTTGTGTTATTAAACATGTGTACATAATCTACAATTCTTCAAAACTATCTTTACGAATATCAAACAATCTTCCCAAATCTTTCCCTGCACGAATCAGTCGGATACTCTTGAATGCGTTTCCATTGGGACGTTTATCTTTGGCCACTTTACCGTGATGATCTAATATTTTGGTTTCTAAAGCAGTCGGTGTTTCAAAATCCTGAAAGATTTCGCCATCTAGTTGAATGGAGATACCCGATAGACCACTTGCCTTGACGACTGTCATGGATTTACAAACTACAGTTTTAGATGCACTAAAGTTACGCTTATAGACAATAACATCTTCTTCTCGTATTAATCCTTTACGACACATATCTTTTAATGTGATATTTTTAGAATCTCTATATTAAAGAGTAAGTTTATTGAGTGTTATTTCATTTGTTTATTTGTAGTTACCCTGCTACATTATGTGCTTTTTCTTTATCCATTAATTCACCCCAATAAGATTCAAAACTATCATCCTATATCAATCATTAGTCCTTATTTTCTATTTAAACATCCTTTTTTTTTTTTTTTTTTTACTTTAGGATAAGCCATTTTAGATTTCTTCACTTTTGATTTTGGTTTTAATTGTAATGCTGTTTCTGGTTGATCAATGATGAGTTCACCTTGACTTAATAATGTTTGCCATTCTGATAGAGTACTCCAAAAGATTGGATTTTCTTGTTTTGAAAAAAGTGAAGGAGATACGGTTAAGGTACTTGATTGAGGAGTAGTGTCTACGATAGGTAATAGTTGACAAAGTTCATCTTTCTTTTCTTGTGATAATAATTGAAAATTAGATAAATTAAATATAGACTATAGAATAATTAGATATGAACACTTTATTAACAATTTACCTGTAAATCAACTGTTGCTAATGGACTATATGGAAGTGTACATAAATGATCAAGGGTCCAATTATGATGACGTGCTCTTTTATAAGCATTATTATTCATTTCTTCCATGTAAGCTGAATAAGGTGAAAATTGACATTGGTCTAATGACATTATATCAGAATCATCTTCAAATTCTCTTTTTAAAGGAGATGGACTAAACATTTTGCTTGTATAAAGTATGATTAAAGAAGAAAAGAGAGAAGAAAAAGCGAAACAAGGAGAAGAAAGGGAAATTAAAAGGGGTGTTAAATAAAGAAGAAGAAAAAGAAGAAAAAAAAAAAAAAAAAAAAAAGGGGAAATGGTACATTTTATAGTATATATCCGAGTCTATGGATTTCTCTTCTTTTTTTGTTTTGTTTTTATTTATTTCTTTTGATTCATTTATTAATTAACTATTCTTTCACTTGTTTCTATTTTTCTTTTTTTTTTTTTTTTTTCATGTTTTAAAATCTTGTTTCTTTTTTCTTTGCTTTTATTTTGAAACAAAAATCCTTAAAGAGGGCAAAGAAAGAGACGTGGTACAAAAGAATGCATAAAGCCGAGTTAAAGCGCCGTTTAAAGAACATTTGAAAGGTTTAAAATGACAATGAAGGAAGAGAAAGAAAAGAGAGAGAAGAGAAAGAGTCTAGAAAAGTATTGATTAAATATGAAAGAATAAAGCATAATCACGTAGGAAATAAGGAATATACAAAAGCTAAGCATTCTTACCAGGTATTATTTTTAAAGTCTTTTCTTTTTTCTCTTTTTACTTTGTTTGTTTAAATTAAAAAATAAAAAAAAAAAAAAAAAAATAAACAAATGATTCTCCTTATTTTTTGTCCTACAAAAAACAAAAAAAAAAAACTTTTTTTAAACAAAATAATAAAAAAGAAAAAGAATTGTTTTATTGTAATTATTTTGTGTGAAAAAGAAAAAGGAAAAAAAAAAAAAAAAAAAAAAAAAAAAAAAAAAAAACAAAGTACATGTAAAATGTATTTTTAAGAAGTGAGGGGTCTCATGTGATCCTTTTGTTATCAATGTAAAGAAGCAAGATCAACAGAGATGATAAATTTGACTCCTCTTGTAAACAAGTGAATAACAATTAATCAATAAATTGTACAACAATTAATAATCACTCCTATATTCTATGAGCTTATTCCCCTTTTTTTGTACTTGATGTTTATAAATGATATCATTTCAACAACAACTCTTTTAAAAAAAAGTTTTCTCTTTTCATAGATTCCTTACTGCAACCTATAACAATAAACTTCTTTTCTTCTTGGTTCATCTTTCTCCCTCCCCTTTTTTTAATAATGACAGTTTGTTTCGTTATAGACGCAGGTAGATGTAATCTTACGCGACCAGATATTTAGTGTTGCAAAAAAAGGTATCAACAAAACTGCAGCAAGTAATCCCACCCCCACCCCCCCTTTTTTTTTTTTTTTTTTTTTTTTTTTTTTTTTTTTTCCTTCTTCTTTGCAGCTTATAGACATACTTTTTTATATGCGCGCGCTTTAATTGTTTATGCCACTGTTTATCTCAATCCCCTTAAGCTTTAAATTTTCTAAAATATAAATGCTCATTTCTAAATCCAATTATAATCATCCTTATTCACTGACTGCAAGTAGCAATAATAATAAAAAGAGACTTTTTTTTTGTTCTTTTTAAATACTCTTCAAAAAAATTTATTCTTCCTTCTTTTCTTCTGCTTGAGCAGGTGCTTCACCATTTTCGATAGCAGCAGCCTTAGCAGCCACAGCAGCAGCTCTTTCAGCTTTCTTCTTTTCTTTCTTTTCCTTTTTTGGGTTGACCTTTTCAGCAGGTTTGGGTGCAGGGTATGCCAATTCTACCAATTTCTTGAGTTCTGGGTCTTCCCAAGCTTTACGCACAGGTTCTAATAATTCGTTAATAGAAGCAATGACACCAGCCTTCAAATCACCCGGGTGCACCTTCTTGTCAGCAAAATCTTTTTCTAAATCCTCATAGTTATCATAAACCATGTTACCACCATATTTTTCAGGACGAATGGCAGTGAACGTAGCTTTGTTACCATTTAGTGACTTGAGGGGGAACCAAACAGACTTCACAAAGGATAATATACCGTTTTCCTCAATGTTGCCCTCTTCACAAAAGGCCTTTTTAATCTTCTTTTGTACATCCTTTGCACTATCCAAAAAATCAATCTTGGAATCAGGATCAGAAGCAGACATTTTGGAACCTGCCAAACCGGGAACCATAGGATTCATCAAATGAATACGTTTCTTGTAACCCAATTGAGGCATATATTTCTCGGCCAAAATAAAAATCTTGCGTTGATCAACACCACCAAATTGTGCATCCACCTTCAGGTATTCTTCATCCAAAGCTTGCATGCCTGGGTACAAGAGACCTGACAAAAGAGGTGAAGCAACTTGCTTGACGACTTCAGCACCTGCCTTTTTAGCATCGTGTTCGGTCACCATGGCGCAAAGACGAAAGTTATCCATGGTATATTCTTTACTGAGTTCATAGCTGGAGCCGATCACAAACTTGAGTTTTTCGATAGGCACACCGAGAGAGGACAAGACGGTCTTGATCATATGCTCATAATATTTGACTCGGTGTTGAACAAGTTCTAAAGGTGCTTTCATGTTATCCAAAAAGGCGTGAAGGTCAGCCAAAAGGACAGTCATCTAATAAGCATTAGCATATAATCATCAACCTATTCGTCTTATTTACTTCAACACCAGCAGACAAAAAGTCGGCAATCTTTGACATGGGAACAAAGTAACCAATATGAGGACGACCAGTGGGAGCAGTACCCCAGTACATTTTTAAATCACGTTCAGCCAAGATTTTTTTTAAATCATCAGCACCAAGCACCTCTTGAAGATTGCGAGTAATCAAGTCATATTTTTGTTCGGCTGTAAGGGACATCGCAAAAAAAAAAAAAACAAAAAGTTACAAAAAAAGAAGAAAGAAATTATGACTCACCTTCAAAGGCCCTTTGTCTCAAAATGGTACATAAGCCACATTCGGTAATTCCGGTCTTGAAAAAAAAAGGGGGGGGGGAAAGAACTTAGCCACTCTACTCTTTCTAATGTTTTATGAATCATTCAGAGGGAATGCTCAGGCTCTCTTTTCTTTGGCCTCCTTTACAAATAACAATTTGCATATAACAAGAATAGCAAAAACATTCTTCGCTTTCTCTTCACTTTGTCGCTCTTTCTTCAAAGCATATACGTACTTTACAGAGAAACTACGCTGATGTGAAGAAAAGTGAAGATTGTTATTTTTTATTAAACACAAGGCATGCAACTATTTTAAATGTAATAACCTCCTTTCTCTACAAAATTATTATACAAATTGTGATCCATGTACTAGTCTGCTTGTGTTCTATAAGAGTATTATTTTTTTTTAAAAAAAAAAATTGTTGATCATAATGAAGAGCAGAACTTATTGAAAGATAACAATCAACCTTGAAGATATTAGATATCACAGTCTGGAAATTTGGCCTCTTTTTCTTTTATTTTTTTATTTAAGAGGTCCTACAAATACATAAACTAGACGATAAAACATCAATTTTTAATACATTCATCTCCTTTTTTATTCTAAAGTCACGTAAAGACTTTATGTTTACTATGATGTTCATTGTATTATTCAATTAAAGAAGAAGGGACAGGACTTGTGAAAACTTTCTGATACATGTATGTACACTGTTATTTAAAAAGATTTGTAATACGTGAGAGGAGAGATAGTACCTCTTTACAATAGTAATTCTGTACTTTATTGTGTTTGAGCTTAAATAATGAGCATGGTCCATTAAGGGAACAATAATAATACAAATTCATAAATCTTTAGGTGCATCTTGATAACACTAAAGATTGACTTCATGTGAAAAAAAGCCCATTCACTCTAAAGAAAGTTCAATATCGCTTTTCACCAGGTACGACTTTATTTTTCGGAAACAGTCTATGAACTTTTTTCACATGAAGTCAATCTTTAGTATTACATTTTAGTTGTAAATAAATTGTTTATTTTATTTACAAAGTATAAAAAGGAGTCGCACGTCTGAGGATGGTATGAACCAAAAAGAATAGGTATAGTCGACTGAGCATACTAATCAAGATTGAAACTATCCCATTTGAGGGTGACAAACTGCGATATAATACCAGTGACTAATTGTTTATCAACGAAAGGAAAGTCATCAATGGTAGATCTCCAGATAATCGAGAGAGCACAGCAGCTAAGAGTCCAAAAATCAGTGCTATTAACAAACGGAAGCAACTGAAAAGACCAAAGGATTGAACATACATCTTCTTGGGAAAAAAACAAAGGTGTGGAATAAAAAAATTGAAAACATCTATCCATACCCTTCATTCCTCAAGGCACCGCAGAAAGAAGTGTTGTAAATTCTCAGAGTTAATAGAGCAGGAGTTGCAACATGAAGAGGTCAAACCGTTATCCAATTTTGAGAAAAGCGATTGACTATAGAGTTTACGATCCATAAAGACCAACTTTTAGGCGAAACAGCTAATATCCAAAATGTAACCATCTAAGTATTGGTATTTATGACAATGGAATTCATTATACTTGCGATAACCAAAATCATTTAAGCTTGTAATTAACTCATTGGATCAGTGAGCAGAAGACAACGATGACTATTGAGTCTACTTTACTAGAAGGTTGATTTTCATTTAATTTATAAGGCTAAATAAGCTAATTTAGCTTAATTATACGACTGTGAATATCTCAACATAGCTAATTTTGGAAACAAAAGTGATGTGAATATCAATAAAACGGGAAACAAAAAACGATGTTACACACCTTTGAAAATGAACAATATCCTGTGTTACTTTTCCTCCTTAAAATAGTACTATTTTACTTTTTTCTTTCTCTTCTTCTTTTCTCACACATAAAAAGTCATGGCCAAGAAAAACGGTGGAAATAAAAAGAATAAAAACAATCGCAAGAATAACCCAAAAAAGTCAACACCTCCTATTTCCAATCATCCTTCAACCGAACAATTGACCTTAGATAACGCGTCCATCACTACCTCTGTTCCTGAAGCCCTCGTGCCAAGCGAGGTGACCAAAGAATGCAAGGCAAAAGATGCGTTAAATGAAAAAGTAAACCAAGAGGAACAGACAAAAATATCTCATGAGGAAATCAAGGTTACCAAAGAAATTGCTAAAGAAAGTGAAAGTCAATTGATCAAAACGAACGAAAAAGTCAAGCATTTAGAAGACGAAGCAACTCATAAAACAGATGAACCCAAGGCTGAGATATCCAAGCCTGAAGCAGTTAAACCTAAAAATACCGAGCAAACTGAATCAATTGAATTTGAAAATTTCAAAACGGAAGAAATAAAGCATCCATTATCTAAAGAAATAGAGAAAGCTAAATTAATTGAACCTGAAGATACGAAAGAGCTAAAGCCAATCGAGTTGACTGATCCCAATGTTGAAGAAGATAAACCTGAATTAATCGAATCTGAAACGCCAAAACAAACAGTTGAAAATGACAAAGTCGAAGAAGTCAAGGAGGAAGCCAGAGAGCCACAATTAATCGAATCTGAAGAAATAGAAGAACAAGACAAGGATGAGACAGTCATCAATCTCCAAAAAGTAAACGACAATAAGCCTGCTGAATACGAAGAAACCAAGGTTGAAGACAAGAGATCTGAAGAAGTTGAACAGGAAGCTAAGTGCGAAGCGGTTCAAGTCGAAACGATCGAGATAAAAGAAGCTAAGGCTGAAGACAAGGTTGAAGAAACCAAAGTCAAAGAGATTCCTGTTGAAGAAACTAAATCTGAATCAATCGAGCTTGAAAGTCTTGAAGAAGATGAAGCCAATTCCAAACTAGCCGAGATTAATGATATCAAGGCTGAATCAGTTCAAACTGAACAATCAAATTCTGCAGACGAAAAAATCAAGACAGAGCAAGTCGTGACTGAAGACATCGAATCGACTCAAGCTAAAGAATCTAATTTAACAGATAATGCTCGTTCAGTCGAAGCTTCTACTGAAAAGAAGGAAGAGGAGGCTATATCTGAAAAAGAAAGTAACCAAGAAAAGAAGATATTAAAGGAAGAAGGCAAGAACGCAATCGAGTCTAGTGCTTCTCAACTTGCTGAAAGGAAATCATCCATCAAGGGATCTAACAGTGTGTTGACAGCAAGTTCTACTGTTATGTCAAGCACGGCTTCAGAAGGAAGCAAATCCCTTATAAAGAGAAGTAAAAGTATAATGACACAAAAGAACTTAACAAGAAGAAAATCACAGATTGTGAGCTTATTTAAACGTGGAAGCGGAGAAAAGGTAAAAAAGAAAAGAAAAAGAAAAAAGGTTTCTTTTTTATAACGTCCACACTTAGGTAAATACTGTGGCTCCACCTCCTGTACCTAGTTTAGAAGAAAAGAAACCAGAAAAGAAATTGAAGTCACGTAAATCATGGATGTTTTGGAAATCATCTACTACTAAATAATAATAATTATTCATACAAAATACTATTAATAAAAAGAAGACATAATCACTATTGACCAGAACAATAACACGTTTTCAGTATTAGAGCTATTCCTTCTTGGGAAATAAATTAAGTCACAAATCATTTCCCAAATATGTCTTTAAAAGGGGTTACAATGATTTAGTACAATGCAAACAATATTAAAAAAAATCTTTAATTGTTGGATTTGGTTACATTTCCATTTTTAAAACAGAAAAAAAAAATTCCTTTTTCTTTTACGCTCTTTTCTTTCTTCTTTTCTCTCTATTGTTCTCTTTACATAAAATGACAAATAATTTACAAATTGGTAATATTTTTATTATTGCTATAGCTTTTGTTATTAATATATCATTAAAATAGGATTACGCTTATCACCACTTTCATCAAATAATGATAATAATGTGGTTAAAATAAATGACACACAAGTCATTTTACCTTCTTTGCCAACTGTACCAATTTATATGTTTGATTATGTACTTGAAGATCCATCTGACAGTTGTTATTTTATGGATAAATTTATAAGAGAATTATTAAAAGGTACATTTCATACTTTATTACTGCCCTTGTCTTAACCCTCGTTTTTGTAACAGGGCAAAACTCCAGCATTATTATTTATGTGAGTTCATAATTTCTCCTTCTTCTGATATTAGTTACACTAAAGTACCAAAAAAGGAACCTTCATTAGATGCGAATGACTTGTTGAAAACCAAACTCATCTTGGCTTTATCTAATTTATTTGACAGCACATCTGAAATACACGTAAAATACATTGACATATTAAATCATACTATTCATAATATACTTGATAATGAAGCATCAGAAATAGCAACCATCAATGATTTGATCAAGTAAGTATAATGCATGTTATATAATAGTGATTCTTACATATTATAGATTTCATAAGCTTGGTTTAACTCATCATAATTTATCAGCTATCTCTTTATTTTCTATTCTTATCAAACAAGATAATAAACAATACCAACTCAACATATTAGATATCTCTGGCAGTCCACCAAACTCATTTCCAAATGACATATTTCCAAAGGAAACCTCAACCACACTATTAGTCTCTATTGGCCATCTTAATGATATTTACTCAATACAACATATGCTTGAAGTCACATCCAACTCGAAAAAGATATCATCAAAAGTAGACAGCTTTTTGCGCCAAACAATTTTAAAGACAACACAAGAACTTTACTATGATAGATCAACATCTCCTGTTTCTTCTTTAGGAGAGCCCGATCCAAAGGACCATTCAACATTCTCGTCCATTTCTAATTACACACATCTGACTATTCCTGATGACGACATACTGGATCTTAATCGACAAGTGGAAGAACTTCAGAACCAGTTGATCACTACCAGAGAACGTAATGCATATGTTGAGCAAGAGTTGATGGTTAGACATCAAGTGCACACAAATCTTGTGGAACATCTTATGTCAGTCCAGTGTGCACAGGATGAGTTGGTCGGTGTCTTGGAGGAGAATTGGCAAGAAGCAGAGAGGCGCCGAGCTCAACTTGAGGATGGTCTAAGAAACCTCATTCGCGACTTGGATAACTTGAGTTTGGATCGACATCAGTTGACACAGATGTTTTCTATTGTCGAAAGAAGATTGTTTAAGAATGATCGTCATACAGAAAAGGCCCTGGAGGAGCTGGAGCTTATCAAAATTGATTGGAGAAAGCAGGAGCTCATCAAGAAACTTGATCATAATGGTAGCAATAACAGAAATGAGGATGTCGAGCAAATTGAACTCTTGAGGTCACAGAGAGATCGATTTTATCATCAGTGGAAGCAGCACTTGCAACTTTCTGAAAAGACACAACAAGCATTGGAGTCGCAGACAGCTCGATGTACCAACCTTGAACAAGAAAAGGACGAATTGCAAAAGGAACTCAACATCAGCCGAGAGCTTCTCAAAGAGCAAGATACCTCGGGTATGATTCAGAAACTCGAACGAGAGCTCGAGAGGATCATGGATCAAAAGCGAGCAGAGAAAGAGGAACTTGAAACAAGTTATGAACGCGCGTTAAATGAGATCAAGTCGATGAAGACCGTTATTGATCAACAAACAGAGACCATCACTTGCTTGCAATCAGCCACCAGGTTACTTCATCAGCAACTCAATGAAAGCACCGAAAGAAATATGGCAAGACGAAACAGCAGTTGCAGTATTGTCTCAACTTATGGTGACGCCAATTTAGCCGTTATACAAGAAAAGATCGAGCAAGAAGAGATCATCAAGCGACTTTCTATGGAGAATTCAAATCTTAAATCTGTCATGGCAAATACAGAGTCGCAAATGGCAATACAGCGTCAGCAAATACATACGTTAGAAAGAGATATTATAACCCTAAGTACTATCAACAGTCAAAGAAATAGTCAACATTCTGTCGAACTTTGCGGTCGACCAAGATCAGCAAGGGCAAGCTCAATTTCTTCCCATCTACGCAGCAAAGATAGGGATTCATTTGATACGGTGATTCCTGTTGATGCTGGACGGCCTTCTTCTACAGGTGTGCTTCCTCCTCCATCCAATCCACCCTCTCAACCTATCCCTCCTTTACCCCCTACAAGCCCGGAACTAGATCGTAACAAAACGCCCATCTCCATCAGGGAGGATAGTTTAGCCCATCTTGAAATCAAGATTCAGCAGCAGCAGCAAGAGATCGATGGCTTACTAGAACAGCAAGCCTTATCTAGTAAAAAATTAGAAATGGCTCAAATTGAAATTGAGCAAAGAAAAAAGGAGCTGGAAGATGAAACAAGACGGAAAGTCAAAGCGGAAAGGGCTCGTGAAATACTAGAGAAAAGAATGCAGGATGTGATGAATAAAAAGAGTAAATATTTATGTTTTTAGAGTGAATAAAACACTTGGTGTTTCTATAAACACATTTCATCCAATTGAGCATCATTGTGAGTCTTTTATAACTAGATAATCAGATTTAGTTCCTGAAACCAAGTACAGATATTGGCTATTGGGCCATTAACATCTAAAACATGTTAGTTTAAGGTAACACGGTATCTATCGTGAAACCATATAAGGGACTGAAGCTATTTATCACTTGAAAGATGAACGCTGGATTTTTTACAGACACCAACAAGTTTGGCCTATGAGCTTTTGATTAAATAGTGCTTGTAGAAGGCTCCAAATTAGCAGTAGAATTATAGGATAGACTCTTGCCCAAGCTCAAGAATAAGATACTTAAGGATCTAAGTAAAGTGTAAGCATTTTTCCTATCGATAGTAATTATATCAATATAAGCTTTAATTGGTAATTAAAAGAAGAAGAGAATTGTCAGTAAACTACTCAGATGGCAAAGCAAAATTGTGTTACCAAATACAACGTTACACCTCCTGAATGATAGCTCAAGGCAAAATCTTGTCACCTCTTTTCTATTTAGTCACACACACACACACAATGAATAAATAGAAGAATTTTTTTTTGTTTTTTTATGTTATTCTAATGAAATAAAATAAATCTGACTCTATACTACTCATGTCAAAAGCAAAATCCTGTTTGAGTAACTGAAATCCTAAATACACGAGGGAATGTACAACAATAGAAATCAGCGAAAATCTCGTTTACTCTCTTTATTTTTGTCTTTTTTTCTTTTTCAAACTACAATGAGATTTATTTTATTTGCAACTATTTATTATAATTTAATACATCAAGTCTTTACTGAGTCTATTAATGGATGTTTTCAAACTCACATCAGTAAATATATCAAAAAGAGTCAAACAACATCAATTAATACAATTTATAATAGTTGCTGTAAATGACACTTGTGCATCAGTAGCAACCCAGTTCCAAATCACAGAGACTGATTTTTATGCTATGGTAAACTAAAAATTCATAATTGTTGTAGGATTTTAACTGTCTAAAATCAGAATCCTGATCTTCATCACACTGCTCAACAGGTAAAAACTCCTTTAATACGAACCCCTTATGAACTAATTGCTCTAAATAAGGACTGTGATAATCTTGATATTGGGAAACCATACTGTGTTTGTACAGCCAGACCATGTGTATGTAGATTACGATGTACAAAAAAAAAAAAAAAAAAAAGCTCACAAGGTTGTGTTTTATTAGTCTTCTGGAACAACAGCAGCAGAGGTTTCTAAAAATACTACTTTATCAATCCACTTATCTTCGACCTTATCAACAGCTTCTAGTACGATATCTAGTAGTATAACTGCATCGCCTCTTGACAGCCTTGTTATTTCATCAGTCATCACTCCATCTACTACCGTTTCGTCTATTGCCTCAGCTATCCTCTCTACAGCCGTACCATCAATCACCTCTAATTCATCTAGTCGAATTATTACCACCTCACGTTCTGCTTCCTCAAGCACTTCTTCAATGATTGCTAGCACAACACCTGAGATTCGAGCTATCTCGATTGCGACACAGACAGCTTCTTTTTCTTTTGGGCTCATTGTTATAACTATTATCTCTTTGATTACTGTAAATGCTTTTGTATAATGCAAGGGCTCGCATGCTGCTTATCGTTTCTCAGCTCATTTGTATTTATGTAGAATTTTGAATAAAAACAAAGAAATAGAAAATATAAGCAATGCATGTATTATTTTTATGCAAATTGGATCTATTGTGTATCCTGATTCCGCAATGCATCAAGTCCGGACCGGAGATTAATATTGAAGCATCGCTCCATGAGAGAAGGTAGAAAGCACAAGGAGAGTTGGATTGAATAAATCCTCCTCTTTTTAGATTTAATTCACAATGGTAAGTTAATGCATTCGTACGGATAAAAACATTGATCGATTAACGGATGAATTGTATATAGGGTCGTGTTAGGTAATGAAGATGATATGTGGATAGATGTGGATGGAAGAAATTAACTCTATTTTTTTAATGTAGAACCAAGACTGTCAAGAAGGCTTCTCGTGTTGTCATTGAAAAGTACTACCCTCGTCTCACTCTCGACTTCCAAGTCAACAAGAAGATCCTTGACGAAGTCACCATCATTCAATCCAAGCGTCTTCGTAACAAGATTGCTGGTTTCACCACCCACTTGATGAAGCGTATCTCTCGTGGTCCCGTCCGCGGTATCTCCTTCAAGTTGCAAGAAGAAGAACGTGAACGTCGTGACAACTACGTTCCCGAATTCTCTGCTTTGGACACTTCTGCTATCGAAGTTGACCCTGAGACTAAGGAACTCTTGAAGGCTATCAACTTTGAAAACCTTCCTGGTGTTCAAGTCACTAACCCCATTGCTGCTCAAGCTGATGTCCGTCGTGGTCGTCGTGACAACCGTGGTCCTCGTCCTCCCCGTGCTCAAGCTGAAGCCTCTGCTTAAGTAATTTTTCTTTATAAAAAATTAAAGTCTTTTAAATTGTAAAACAAGGGTGTTTATTTTGTGTATATGTGCGTGTCATAGATTTGCATTCCTAAAGAATATTAAAATTGAATGCCTTTGGTTGATAAATCTGATTTAGCTTGTTGTATTTCCTAAATTAGAGAAAAAATATTTAGATGAGCATATAAATTATTATTGTTTTGACCTACACTCATCAGCTCATGGTAAGCTTCAGGACAATCGCGGAAGGTATATAAAGCATAGCCAATATTATTGAGACAATAACAACCAAATGTCATTAATACCCACCAAGGAAGCTAATGAATAAATTGGTCAAGAATAAGAAAAGATGGTTTTCATTAACAAAATACTTACTACAGGGACAATTTTATCTTGAACAATTTCAGGCAATGGTACAAAACCAAAAAAGAGAATAAAATAAATAATAATTGCAATAGCACCAGCTGTAAATGCTTCAGTGGCTCGTGTCATCTTAAATATAATAATAAAAGGAAAGAAAATATAAAATAGACGTGTGTTATAATTAAATTTTTTTATTTATATGAGCGCACGGTAGTCCAGATTTCGCAGCATTGAAGAACTCTACTTGCTTATAGTAAACAAAGAGTAATTTTGCTCACTGTTATAGTCACAGTAGTGGCTCGATTGTTTTGTAACTGTTTTTGCAAGAGTTAGAACATCTTGCATTCTCGCATCCAAGTCCGTTGCTATTGATGTTTGTTGTGGTTCCTGAGCAATGTTAAATTTTATTAGTAAAAGTACAGAAATCTAAACCGCCCTTTTAAAAAAAAAAAAAAAACATATTGACGTTGCGACCACATAATTTCTATTATAGTAGGCTTGATATTATTGATTACATTATTCACTGACAAGTACTGACTCTGCTGTCATGAAATTATTAGATGATATTTATTAGTTTATGATGGGATTCTTGGTCTTATTTCTTTATAAAAAGACTTGCGATTATTACAAGGCAGAAGGAGATACATTTAAAGAAGTTTGGTCTCAAATGGGGATAAATCAATTATTGTTTGAGATGCAGCTTTAAGAAGACAATATTATCACATGCATTAAAATTTCATGTGAAAATAAAAAATTATTTATTTGTTTTTTCTCCTTTTCTCTTTCTCTCTCTCTTTCTCTTTTCTTTATACAATATGCATACGTTTTCTAAACCACTTGACAGTCTTTCATGGTTTAGAAAAAACAAATTTCTCAGTACAAGTTTATTTACTATAATCATCATAAGTTTATATGAAACAAAAGGCATTATGTTGATATAAAGCGAGAAAATAAAATAAAGGGTGATCTATTTCCAGTGATGGATAGACAACAACAGCAGAAATTGGGAGTGAATAAACAATTCTTACAACAACTGGAATCCATAGCAACTATATTATTTCCAAATTGGTACACAAAGGAAGTCTTATTGCTCATTTTACACTCTATATTCTTAGTTTTAAGAACATATCTAAGTGTTGTCGTCGCTAGACTGGATGGTAGAATTGTAAAAGATTTGGTAAGTAAAATAAGCAGATATATTCAAGTATATTAACTAGTAGAATAATAGGTCAATGGACACGGCAAGAGATTTTTAACAGGTCTCATCTATTGGTTTGCTATTGCTATACCTGCTACTTATACCAACAGCATGGTAATCATATAAAATGGAATGATTTTATACTGTACTAATTCATTTTTATTTTATTTTTTAGATTCGATATTTACAATCCAAGTTATCAATTGGATTTAGAACAAGGTTAACAAATTATATCCATAACCTTTACCTTGATAAAGAAAAGACATTTTATAAAGTACTTAATCTTGATAACCGAATTCAAGGTGCAGACCAGTAAAGTATATTCAACAGATGAACAAGTTGGATGACTGATTATTGTATATAGGTTTATTACTACAGATGTAGCTAAATTTTGCGAGACATTATCTTCTCTTTATTCCAATCTCGCTAAACCTATTCTTGATACTATCATTTTCAATTATCAACTCACAAAATCTATTGGCTTCACTGGATTTGTTGGTCTCACTGTGAACTACATAATTACCGCAAGGTTACTGCGTGCAGTTACTCCATCTTTTGGTAAACTGGCTGCGATTGAAGCCAAATTGGAAGTAAGTGTGTGATGATGATGACTGTATCTTTTTTTTTTACACGTTATTTCCTTAAGGGTGATTTCCGCGCGGCCCATACTCGTTTAATCACCAATGCCGAAGAGATTGCTTTTTATAATGGTGCTGACTTGGAACATTCAATCTTAAACAAGACTTACCTTAAATTAATTAAGCATATCAATTCAATCTATAAAATACGTATAGGATACAACATGTTTGAAGACTTTTTAATCAAATACGCATGGAGTGCATTTGGTCTATTCATGTGTGCCATCCCTGTCTTTACACCTCATCTTGTCAGCAATACTGTTTCTGCAGGAGGAGATGACGATCCTGTTGGATCAAGAACTAAAGGGTTCATTACCAACAAACGATTGATGTTATCCTTGGCTGATGCTGGTGGTCGTATGATGTATTCTTATAAGGAATTAGCAGAATTGGCAGGTTATACTTCTCGTGTCTATAATCTACTCTCTGTTCTTCATGCCCTTCGCGATGATCAATACGATTCCCCTGATCAAAAATACTCGCTTTCACGTATTCAAGGTCAGGTTGCCTATGATCATCGCATCCAATTTGACCATGTTCCGATTGTGACACCCGCTCCCGGACGTGTGGGTGAAGTACTTGTCAGTGATTTGAACGTCAAGGTCAATTCAGGAGAGCACTTGCTGATCACGGGTCCCAATGGTGTAGGAAAGACAGCGGTAGCTAGAGTCATTGCTTCTTTATGGCCCGTGTTTGGTATTGCACATTTATGCATTTTTAAGTAGTTTATTTACCTTTTTGTATAGAGGGTACATTAACAAGACCTGTTGATCGTGATATATTTTACATTCCACAAAGACCTTATTTAAGTCTTGGTACACTGCGTGATCAGTAAGAAAACAAAGATATACTCAATTAGTGACTTATTTTTTCCTCTAGAGTCATTTATCCTCATACAAAGAGCGACATGATCCAAGCAGGTCGTACGGATGATGAATTGATGGATATCCTCAAGATTGTTCATTTAGCTTACATTCCAGATAGAGAAGGTGGTTGGGAGACAGTGAAAGAATGGAAAGATGTTTTCTCTGGTGGTGAAAAGCAAAGAGTAAAGTAGTCTAATGGAAAAATAAGAAAAAAAGAAAAAAGATTAACGTGTTTAGAAAAGATTGGTATGGCTCGTCTATTCTATCATCACCCTAAATTCGCAGTATTAGATGAATGTACAAGTGCTGTATCTACTGATGTAGAAGGGCTCATGTACTCTCATGCTAAAGATATGGGCATTAGTAAGATAATAAAATATGCATACCAATTACATACTAATTAAATAATAGCACTCATCACTATATCACACCGTCCTGCATTATTTAAATACCATACCTTCTTATTACGTCTTACAGGGAATAATGGTGAATGGGAATGGGAAACTATTGGTACCAAAGAACAATTACAGTCTGTTGAAAAGGAATTGGCTACTTTACAAGAAAAGTTAAAGCAAGTAGATGAATTAAAATTGAGGTTAATAGACATTGACAAGGAGCTCGCTTTAAAAATTTAAATGGTCACAAAAAATAATTTTTTTTTTTTTTTTTTTACAAGATAAAACAAGAATCATTTACTATTCTTTTTATTTTTATTTTTCTCTCTTTTTGTTGTAAAAAAAAAAAAAATAGTAAGTATTCCATATTATACGAGAAAAAAAAAGGTGGTGATGATAGCTTTATCCCAATGTACTATAGCGCTTATATTCAGGTCAACCGTTCTGGTCGACCGGGCGTACTGTTAGTTTTATTATTTAGTCATAGTTACACTGAGCCTTTTTTTTCCATTATTAAAATCATACTTGTTATTAACTTTTTATTTTTTACTCTTAGGGTAAGTGTGTCTTGTACATGATAATCATTACAATAAAATAACTGTTTAATTATCACATTTAAAATTATTTTAATAAATCTGAAAAAAGATTAATGAACGTTATGAACTTTGAAGATGAAATTTCCATTAATACCAGCGACAAAATGCCCCTGAGTAATTTGATGAAACATTACTAATCTCAAGAAGCACCCTAACGGATGTCACGTTTTGACTACTTTTTTAAATACAACAGCTTCCTCTTAGTATATATCCACTATTTTTTTAAAAGTAAAATGTCTTTGACATGGCATTGTTTAAATTCCTTAACTTTTGACCAAGATAAACACGTATTGCGCTCTAATTTCAATATAATGTGATGGGGAACAGTGATAAAATGCTATATGTTGATATTTTAGCTTTCCTTCTTTGATATAATGTTTAAGAAACAAACTATAAATAATATTTAATGACATAAAATCAAGTATAGATAAAAAAAATTTAAAAATGCATTGAACTTGAAGATCGAGAGGTACAATGTAGCAAATTACAAATTAGACTACTATAACACTATTAAAATAAGGATAATAAGAAATATTTTATTAATTGAAAGGGATCAACTCACGCATACCATTCATGATTGTTGAACGCGGTATTTTAATAATAATAAAAAATCTCAAATAGATTTCTCAAAGGATGAGTAATTTTTGTTACCAAAAAAAAAAAAAAAAAGAAAAGAAAATAAAGCCTGAAAGATAAACCTTATGTAAATACTCAATACTTGGTGTAAAGAAAGTGAGCTTTTTTTTTAAATCATTAAAAGAGGAGGTACAATACTTGCGGAGGTGTAAATAGTCCAAACGCTATACAAAAAAAACTCTTTTTTTTTTTTTTGCGGAATACAAGTAAACAAGATGTTCCACAAGAGTCTTTATTGTTAAAAAGAGGAATCATACTCCTTTGTTTTGTTTTTATTTTTGATTTTTTGTTTAAAAACCAAAATACATTTGATGTGACTGCATTACCCGAACGCCAATGAAGATTTGTTGTCAAAAAAAAAGAATCAATTTTTTCATTTTTTTCTTTCTCCCCCCTTTTAATAAAACACATTCCCTCCCCCCCCTTTTTTTTTTAGAAGCAATGAAAGATTCAAGTCAATATTCAGCTACACAACAAGTATCAGAGACATTTAAACCCACTGCTCCTGACTGGGAAAGTCACTTAGAGGCTTGGGCCTATCTACAAAGTCTAACACCAAAATATGAATCAAAATATTTAGTCAAAAAATCAGAAGAACATGAAAGAAAAGGATATTTATTAGGAAGAAGATCAGATTGTGACATTTGGTATAAGCTTAAATCAAATGCTCTTTCTTTCTTAACTTTTTATATAGCTTTGACCAAGAAAAGATTAGTAAAAAACACTGTTTGATATACATGGTATACAATATAAAGTCCGCAATCGCCTATCTAACAATTTTACTTAAGGAAACAGGTGCCAATGCAAAAGCAAAAGGCATTAGAATATTTATTCAGGATTTAAGGTAAGTTTAATAAAGTTCATCAATTAAAATATAAGCTTTAAATTACATGTTTTACCCAGTTCGAATGGAACATATGTAAATAAGGAACTGGTGGGGACAAATCAACGTCGTCTTTTAAGATCAGGCGATATCATTCAATTAATCATGTATGAACACTTGAAGGATAATGATATACGACACACATGTAAGCTTTTCTTTTTTTTTTAAAAAAAAATTTAGAAACGCGTTTTAATTCAGCACATCATATATAGTTTACCGCATCTTATTCCCAAGTGTTTATAACGCAAATGTAATAGAAGGTTCCTACAAAGGAAACATAATGACTTATCTTTCTTTATATTAGATATGTCAGGATGATTATGACATACAAGGCTTTCTCGGAAGAGGAAATTTTGCTTCTGTATTCTGCGCCAAACCAAAAAAGGATGGCAAAATTGTGGCCATTAAAATCATTGATAAGTCAAGGCTTGTTGGTAGACCAAGGCTATTAAAATCAGTAATTGATGAGATAGTTGTTATGATGTCCATGCAGCGACATGTAAGAATTGAACAAGCTAAAAAAATAGGTTTCTAATATAGTATAAAAGCCTGGTATTGTAGGGATCGATAGAATATATAATGAACACAAGCAAATGTTTATAGTATTAGAATAGTAAAATTTATTATTGATACATAACTATAAACAACACCTTTAACAAAAATCTGTAGTGTTCGTGATGGTGATTTGTTTAACTTTGTTACAGACAAACATAAATTAACAGAAGATGAAACACGTTTTATATTTTGGCAATTGTTCAAAGCGATTCAGGTTGGATACTACCAAAAGAAATATAAAATAGCAGGATATAATTCAGTTTTATAGTGGATTCATAACAATGGCATTGCTCATAGAGATTTAAAACCAGAAAACAGTAAGATACATTTCTACTTTCCTACTTGCTTGTTTTTTAAGAACAAAATCTTTTATAGTTTTATTGGCGAGTAGAGAGAAACTGCATGTCAAAATTTCTGATTTTGGATTAGCAAAGATTTTACCAAAAGGAAAAGGATTGGATAGCCAGTGTGGAACCCCAAACTATGGTAGTTGTCATATAAAAAGCGTATTATGATATTCATTAACCTCTTTTAAAAAAAGTTGCTCCTGAAATATTGAGACCAACTGAGACGCGTTCTTATGGAGTAGAATGCGATCTGTGGAGTTTGGGTGTCACACTTTTTATTTGTTTATGCGGATACCCTCCTTTTAGCGGTCAGCACTAATATCTAGAATTTCTTCTTTTATGCTAATATCTACTAGATGAAATAGGGCCCTCAATGAAAGAGCAAATCCTACAGGGAATGTATAGTTTTCAGTCACCTTATTGGGACGATATTTCTCCACAAGGTTAAATGTATAAAAATCTGTCTATGATAGTTGAACCTAATACTTGTTTATAGCCATAGCACTCATCAGAAGGTTATTGACAGTAGATCCCATGAAAAGAATTAAATGTGGTGAGATATTGGTAAGCTTAGTTTTTTGGTATTTACTTTTAATAAAGAACTAAATCATCTTTACAGGATCATCCTTGGATGAAAATGAATGTAAGTACAAGAAAAAAAAAAAAAAAAAAAAAAGGGTTTTTTTATAATCATTGCATGTAGCCACAAGACATGCAACGTAAGCGCGATGCTTTGGGCAGTGAAGTCGTCGGGCAGATTGAAACTCTCGCTCTTGATCATTATGGAGTTGAAACTCAACTTATACCTAAAAACGCATAATATCAAATTGAACTCTTGAAGAGCACGGATTGAATTAAATAGACGTAATTAAATTATTAAACTCACATTTTTATAATATATTTTATTATTTTATATAAAAATGCGTCCTAGGAGATACTATAGAGATGACTTGTTTGCATAATACGTATTTCTTTTTTATCTGCTTATTTGTTTCAAGTTCCTGCTCCTGAAAAATGGGCGATCAAATTTCCTATCATTTGACTGATGAATCAAAGTTAGAGTTGTATTCCAGAGATCTCTCCGACTGGCGAAATGTTTTGTTATATAATGCCTTGTTCTGTACATCCTTTTAAAGCCTTATTATCAAAAGAAGGGAAGAGTCGATAATGAATCAGTAAAGGAGAAACCTAAAACAAAAAATACCTTTTTATATTCTTAAAATGATCCCATGCTCTCTGTTACGCAAAGAATAAATTGGTATTTCATCTTGCGCCTCTTTTTTTTTATACAGGGCTTCATCTCTTTTTTCTCTCTCTTTTTCTTTTTTATCATGAGCTGTCCAAAGCCAAAGATTAATATAATATTAGTTGGTAATGCGGGGGTTGGTAAATCAACTTTATCACAAGCATTTAGCACAAGAACCGTACACGCCTTCACGTTTGGCCCACACCGTCAACAGGCAAGGATAGTTGAATTGACAACGGATAGTGGGATTTATCATATTACAGATGCCCATCGTCTATATGATTCAGTAAATGAAAGTACGACGAAACAAAATGTGAGTGATCTCATTCGACAGTTAAATCTTTTGGCTGCTCCCTATATCATTTGCTTCATTGTCACCTTAAATTTGGAAAGTATTCAAAGTGCCGATCTTCAAATGATGAGAGTCATCAAAAAGTATCTTTATACACCTAATGCACGATATGCAATCGTTTTCAATCTTTTGTCAACGGATATCTACTTTAAAATAGCAGAAAATGCCAGTTGTCGAAGAACGCTCTTAATGAGCTATGAACAAGGAGCAGGTGTTAAAGTACCAGATAACGATATCATGTTGGTGACAAATAAATTTGTGAATTATTCACTGGTGGAACAAAATGAACTTTTGACAAATTATGTAAAAAAGATTGAAACAAGTCATATTAAAGAACAGCAACAGAAGATGAAGCAGCATCAGCAACACCAAAGACCACAGAATAAACGAGCTTCCACAATACCACCTTTTAATGCCCATACTCATAACGTAAATCATTCTTATCAACCAAGTCAACGTCCAGCCAGCTTCCAAGGTATCCCACAGCCTTCATTTTATAACATCTCATCTCCGTGTAATCAAAGCTCTTATACGCAGCAGCAGCAACAGCAGCAACAGCAGCAATTCCAACAGAATCAATCATACTTGAACCAGTTTGATAGCAATGACTATTGGCAAAAAGTAATTAAACAACAGCAACAGCAGAATCAACAATTTGTACAGCAAATACAACAGCAAGCACAACACTTACAGCAGCAGCAACAGCAGTTTCTACAACACCTGCTGCAACAACAACAACAACAGCAGCAGCAGTATCAGTTCGATATGGGCAGCATGAGTAGTTCGAGTGATACAGCATCATCTACTTTTAGTAATTACTCACCCTCAGATAGTACAGGCAGTAATAGTTTCCAATTCAATGCGTCAGACTATAATATCGACCCTACTAGCTATATGAGCCAGCAAACGTCATTCAATCCGTCCCAATTTGGATATGATCCAACCTCGGACATTTTAAACACTTTGAGTGGACAATTCGGAAATGACACGTTAAACACAATGGCAAACACATTTATGAATTCTGGTATGGATCCTGTAGGAACCGCTGCTAATTTTATGTCTGCAGGATTTGGAGGAGTAGACCCTATGAGCACAGCAGCAGCCATTGCAGGTTGCAATATTATGTAGCATAAAAGGCAAATATATTTGCGGTAATGTTTTTTTTTATTATAAAATAAAGGATTCAAACTCTTTTATATTCGGAACGAAGGTACTTGTCTAAAAGAAATAAGCAACATACAACAAGAACTATCCATAAAGTAGCTTTTAAATAGTATCGAGGATTCGGTGTAAGTTCTTCTTCTTCATATAAAAGGCGCTCTTGCTGCCTTTCATGATACCATCTGCGCTGGTCTTCATCGGATATATAGGGCCCTCCATAACATTTAAGTCGTTTTGAGGAAGCCTTTACATAAACAGGTGGTGGAGGCTCCATCAAGACTTGTTGATAGGAAGGCAAGTAAGAGAAAGTGTACTGAGGGCGTGAACAAAATGTGTTCATTATTTTTATCAGAAAAAATGAGAAGAAAAGAAGCAGATGGTTGCTTTTTGTAATTTTATGGACAAGTAATATAGCCTCAGTAAGTGAAAAGCTTATTTCTACCTTTCTTTTTACAGCAGTTCATAACTAAATATTGATAGGGATTTTTTTACGTATTTTTTCTTTTTACCTATACCTCATTTTAAAGTTGAAAAAGTTGAATTCCCAATAGTATAGTGTATTGAGTAGGCCATCTATATTATCTTTGAATTAAAGAGTAAGGCAAGTAGAAAGTAAAAGGTTAAGCGATAAGGAAGGGTTAAATCTCTGTAATAGCTGTTAAAGCAAAAGAGATATTCTCAATGCTTTTTTTTTTTTTTTTTTCTTTGCAATCGACTAGTTCTATGCATGGCAGAATGATTCATAAAATTGATTAAAAAGCATTTGACTTTTCATTGCAACCAATTAATTAATGACTGCATAACTTTACTGTTGCTGTTTCAGATAAAATGCGACTCTGTACAAATGCTGATGTCAATACACAACAGGATCGTAATAGCTTATCTCATATTCGTTTGTTCTCAAATGTAATTTACATATTGAAGTTGTATTAAAAAAATCCTCTTACATCTGCATTGACTAGATTGGACTAAGGGTATAGAATCAAATGCATATGAGAAAGAAAGCATTCTCTACTTCATTTCAAGAAAAAGTTCCGCTTTCTCCGCCACCTCATCTTGGACAAAGATTCCTTGATTGGCTTCCCACTTTCTCTCACTAGTGTCTCTTACACTTGCAACTATTTCTCTCCTCTCTAACATTTTTATTCTTGATCCCATAAGGGGTTTTTAGCTTTCATTCATTTCTTGATCTGACCCGGGCGAAAACGATAAAAACTAAATCATCATGCGCCCATTTGGGGTTTAATTTTATTTGTAAATAAAATAAATGTTTAAACGTATAAACAATAAATTGTTAGCCTAGAGAATTGCAACCAGATAGCTTCACTAGCTCTTTCTGGATTTGGTGGATGACAATCTCATCTAAGACAGGAGTCTGTTCAAAGAACTGTCGCCTGTGGGCTCTCCATATAAATCAGATAATTGTAGCAAAAAACTCATAGATCGTAAACTTGTCATGATAAAGATATAATACTTGGATAGTCTATGTGTAGATAAGTTCTGAAATATCAAGTTGTAGTTAGGATCTTTAGGATTTAACAAGTGTTTTTTGAAAGCTGTTTTTTAAACTCAAAAAGCTTTCAAGATGGTGATCGTCTGTAATCAGAAGCTCATCAAATGAATATTGTGTACCGAGAGAATACCACCTAAAACATACTAGTCTACATTTTAGAACTTCAATTTTATTAAGGTTTTGAAAGACTATCTCTAGTATCTCTTGAGGAAGTTGGTTAGTCTTGACCATGTCGATTGAGTAAAGCAGAAAAAAAAACACCAAAGTCCGACCAAAGGAGTATGAATTGATTCATGCAGAAAGAAAAATAGTTAAACATTCGAAAAGCGAGTGTATGGTGATTTAACACATACTATATATCTTTCAATATATGCTATATAAATTTATACTAGAATTATTAGCATTTGAATTATATATGTGGTATTTTATATATTGACATATACTTAGTGTAAAGCTATGAGATAAAAACTATATAATCTTTGCTATAATCTTTTTACATAAATCACCTTTTTAAGCTCGAAATAAAATTATTCGAGGCAGTTGATAAAAAGTAAGCAAATTAAGCCTAGTTGATGATTAACAATATAACAAATACCAAAACCATTCAATAAATTAAAGCTCATAATACACTTCTCATGATAAAAACAAGTTGGATGGCGCAGTCCCTGAGCTTTAAACCATGTTTGATTTCCGACAACGTCATGGTTGATCACGAACAGATATTTTTAAGATAATTAATAAAGGTGCAAGATGATTAATTAAGCAGTAAAAAGCTAATTTTTATTTAATAACTATAAGGTCCATTTATACCATTTTATGTTTGTTGTGGTGGTGATGCTTGATACTTGTAATTATGATGTTAATACTAAGAACACTGTGGCTATACTGCGATTATACTGCGGTTGATAATTTACAGTTGAAAGGCCAAAAGAATAACCATGTTACATACCAAAAATGGAACAAAAGATATGACAACAATCAAAAGTAGAAAAAGATACCGGTCTTGCCGAGATTCGAACTCGGAATACAAATAGCTTGTCAATACAAATGGATTGTTCAATGCAGTGTTAACCATTACACCACAAGACCTTTGTTATGCTTAGACCTTAAATATAAATTGCCTCTTGCTTTAATCACGTGACGTTTTTCTCTTTTCGCTCTTTTTCCCCTTGTTTCTATGCTCCAGTACCTGGTTAACGCCCCTAATATTTGAAAAGAACAGTTCTTAGCTTGTGAGCAAGTGTAGGGAACGAATAGTTCCAACAAATTTATTTATTTCAAAGATAAAGATGAACAGTGTTTAGAATTTCTCTCACATACTGCATTTTCCCCCCTTTTTTTTTATCAAATAATATAAGGATTAAGAGTGATGCAAGTATATGAACAGTGAATTATAGCAACATAAAGGATATTAGCATAGAGAATTGCAAGCAGATAGCTTCAATGATTCTTTCTGAATTTGATGGATTACAATCTCCGTGTCGTATCTCGACATACTTTAAACATGATTCATATTCAATTTATAAGAAATCAGAGTAGTGAATGCTTTACAAACATTTAATATAGACTTTTCTCTATTATTTGGTCATAAATAATTCCACTCCTTTAGCTCAATACAAGTTGTTTTGATATAGCTTCTGATGCAATTGTTATGTTCTGGTAAAATAATTTAAAGGTAGCAATAAAAAGACCAAAAGAATGCTTTTTGAGACTGAACTTTATTTAAGACAATCTTGATTGTTAGAAAGAAATCATTACAAAGCCTACTATTTATATCCTTCTACCAGTTGGCGGGTAAATGAGTAGTTATGAGCGTAGATCCAATAATTGACATGTTTGATTAAAGAATGATAACTGAGTCGATTATGAGAATTTTTAATCTGTTGTTTTTATAGATCTTGTTGTTCTTTAACTGATCTGGGGGAATCGTCCCGTCTTCATTGAGAGGAAAGATATATTTATATGAAATGCCTCCAGTCAGATCAAAGTTGACTAGGTACCTGATCCATTATTATCCATTTACAGAAATGATGAATAGCAAAGATCATGACTTATTTATTGTTCATGTTTACTTTATAGAATGAATCTAATAGTGATAGTTTTATATAAAAAGAAGAAGAATATATTTTATTTGATAGATTTAAATTATTATCTTTTGCCAATTTTAATATACTTCTTTTAGTTGTGATTATTCAATGTCCTTATGATCAGACGATGTTCTACAACAGCAATGACACATAAATGAAAAATAGATCTACTTAGGAAGTAATTATAAACAGTCCACTTGCATAACTAGGAACATGTCGTCAGATCAAAATTCATTCATACTAGATCTGCAGCTATAATTAATTAAGATATTTTGAAAAGGATATAATTGGATCTTCATGAAAAGAACATAAATACCAGATACAATAATATTAAACAAAGAGATAACTTTTTAAGTCTCATTGAATTTTATAGTCTTTTTATTCTTACGAGATAACACACTTACAATAGTTGATAAGTAAGAACGGGACAAAAATAAGTAAAGATAAGAATAGACGGACAGTCTAATAGAGAAAATAATACTTGATGATTGACTGATGTTTATTAAATAAAAGATTATGGGTATTTATATTATCATAAGGAATGTAATTTAATAAAAGAATTAACTTGAATTATTAAGCTCTCAACTAAAGAATATTAAGGGATTCTAATATTATGTACGGGTTTATAATTAATTCTGACAAAAGATAACAATTGTTGTGCTCCAAAGATAATCATTGTATAGCAATTATGCATTATTAATGATTAATAGTGTGAATATATGGATATATAGACTTATTAATATGTATGTATACCAATTAAAATAGACTGGTGAATGAGGAGCAAGTGCTTATATTAAAATTTGAAAAGATCTACATAATAGCAGGTAGCATTTCGCCAACCGCATAGTACATATATTAATATCTACTCTGTGAAAAGTGTATAAACTCTGGACATCCATTATTAAATAAAATAATTGAATTATTTTTGGTCTTATGAAAATATTTTATTTTTGTGAACAAAACACTTCTTACTTTTGCCTTCCTCATTCAAGTTTTTGTATACACGCAATTATGGCTAACATCAGTAAAGAGACTGCTTGGAAGAGTATAGAAAACGAGTTCAATTTATCTTGTAAGGCACAGAGAGAAGAAAAAAAGAAATAGTACATGTTCTAAAATAAATTATATAGCATATTGGGTCAATCAGACTATCAACGATTGGAACATCATTGACTATTTCATGGAACTGGTGGAGGAAGAACCGACAATAGATAGGAAGATAGCGACAGCAAAGATCATGAAAGATTTGGAGCTTGTCCAAGCAGCTTTAATTCACGTACCTGAAGTGAAGAATAAGACAACTACAATGATAAGTCTCATAAAAAAGAAGAATCTGGTAATCTCCACATTCTGGGAGAAGCACTCTTCAAGTTTAAAGATAATTTCGCTTGACCACAGGTTGTATGTCTGAAAGTCTCAAGCCTTCCTTGAAGAAGAGGCAACAAACAGATCTACACACAAAAGGAAACAGACTAGTTCCTCATCCTCCTCCAAGCCCTCAAAGAAAAGAGACATTGATAAAGAAGTTGAGCAAATCGAGTATGATGGCATTATTGTGCCTGGCTCGGATATTTCTTTGGTAACAATCATAAAAAGAAAGGCTGTAAAGTGCCATGAGACGTTTGTTTTAAATCCTGACAACCTCACACCGAGGCAAATAAAAATCGTGTCTGCTGGCCTCTCCTCAATCCTCGATCTGGCAGACCAGTTTTTTGGCTCACAAAGATCAATCGTCACTGCAGAGCAGTGGGATTATATTAACGCTTATTTTGAAAGAAAACTTGCAATTAAACGATATGTGCTTGACAACGATATTTGCAATACAATCAAAGTTGTGCAGAATACATTGAACCTCTCAAATGATTATGAATGTGCTGTTGAATATATAGACAAGTTGAAGCAGAATTTCAGCAAGTCGGACAAACTCAAAGCAATAATTTATAAGATCATAAAGCATATTCTCAAAATCATGGACAATTATAGTCATCTACTGCATCAAAATGAAAAGAAGATTATCCGAGAAAACAAGTATTTGCGTTTAATTTGGTCTTATATACTTGAGCAGCTTTTCCCAACTAAAGGTATAGTTCATTTTAGCACTGGCGAAGATGAGAATGCATACTCTACCGAAAGCAAGAAGGAACAGTACCCCAAGGCAAAGTCAGTACACGGTGTCGTGTTTGGTCATTAATGATGTCTTTATTTATTATTTTATTATTGATCTCAGTCCAGCCTACGTCAGACTATACAATTAATAGTCAGACGATATAATCCAGGATGCATTCTAAATTATTAGTTCATCTCCTTTTTCTTACTTAATAAATAGTAGTTGTTAGCTATTGACTTCTTACTGTTTTCATATTATAATTACCAAATATCTCACACGGGTTTAAGATTAATGTAAGGCTTGTAGTAAAAATAGAAGAAGAAGAAATTGATGTTGCTGTTGGCGAATGCGCCAAGAAGAATGACGACAACAAAGCAATTAATGACAATGCAAAGCTGCTTCGAGAATGTAAAGATACAATTGACGGATTAGTCAACAATCTGAAAAACACGAATGATGAAGTCATGTTGTATATGATACAAATAACTGGCTCCTCCTGTGCTCTCTCTACCATGCATCTTGCTGTAGATGGTTTGTACGTTACACAGCATAGATATACATTCAGCATACCATATAGATTTGATGATCTTTTTAGCCTACCAGAAGTCTTAGCCCAACTGGTGACAATGAAAAAAGAGGTTCAGTTAGTTGCAGACAAAATAATTAAAGCAAGGAAGAAGACACACACTGCAGAAGTCTCTTTTAATCGACAAAAAATACCTATTATCAATGATTAGCTTAGCTGGCTTCGCTATACTTGGTATACTCCTCCTCGAGATCAAGTCTCAACAGTGCCACTCCGGTGCTTTGGCTCTCCTCTACCAACTCCCATACTCACCGATGAAACAAATATTTTGGCAGAGCAACCAGAGCAAGAAAAGGTTGAAGAAGGTGCGACTGACAAGTATGGATGGATTAAGCTTGACAATGAGAAATATTATAATATTTATAGCAAGGAAACAGTAAGCAGACATCCTTTGGATTTTTAATCTATATATATAATGCTTCAATGACATGTTGTTAAATAAATTGCTTGATTTTCTCCTCTTCTTCTTTTTTTTTTAATAAATTGATCCTCATATGCCTTTCTGTACTTTTTGTTGCTTGTGAATGATGAGTATATTTTCTTTCTAAAATAGAGAATAGCGAAATTCAGACGTTACGAGAGCCAGCTGAGTAGATATCTCAAAATAGCAAAGTCGTTGATTCTGGACGCGGTATCTACTAGATAGGCACAACTTTGTATCAGGATGTTCAGTAGAGACGTTAGGCTTCATACAATTACTTCTGGTTACCATTGGCATGGAACTAAACAGCTCAGGTAAGACACGTCTAGTAAATATAATCAAAATATGCCGCGACTGCGAGCATAGGCTCCACAATCCTTGCTAATCTGAAAGACAAAGTCGACCAAAAAACTTATTATAGTGTTAGTGGCTTTATGTCTAAGTCCTTCTTTATTTTACTTTGGACATATTGAGTACTTTTTATGCAAATGCAAAAAGAATATTGTTCGTACTCCTATAAAAAGATCATAATAGTGCAAGAAAGAATGCAGAGAATTTTCAGTATGCTTTTGTTTGACACAAGGGTAAAAAAAAAGTAAAAGAAAAAGGAACGAGTGGAACCAAATAAGCTAAAGGAATCGTTTGATACATTCAAGAAGCTTCTGGCCATGTGGATGAGTAATTGGGATTGTCATAGCGTGATAAAGTTGGTCGAGTTCATGCAATATTAAGCAAATAACTGGCTAACGTTGTGATCAAGAGAGTGTTAGACCTGAAAATACTGAGGGACGAGACGGAAGCATTTTCAGAAGGAATGGCAAGGGATCCCGAATTGTTTCAAGTATAAAGAGATACCTGTGCATGTTTAAGCAGTTAATGGCATGCTTCTTCGAGAGATAGTGAGCAGGATGTCTGGGACATGGCTTCGGCTTGCCACTAGGTAGCCAGCCTAACCTCCAGCGTATACAGCGACTACGTTCCGAAGTTGGGATTGGCAGCCACAGGATGGGGTCTAAAGACATAGAACCACGATAATTGAAAAGCAGTTTAGAGTTACAGTTCGTAAGGCGCGTACCCAGGTTTTGTTCTAGGAATTGCTTTTTGAAAGCTTTGAATGCACGAGTACTTTAGTCATCATCGGAGGTGGGTATCATCTTCCAAAGTGGGGCTCGGAAAAAAAGGTACCATTGATGGCCTCTGGTACATTGTATGTATGATAGTAGACAGTTGAGCAGTGAGTCTTCCTGCAAAATAAAGAACAAAAGAAGAACTATGCTTGTAGGATATTGACTCGTTCGGACATGAGGGGTAGTTTGGACAGGTGGGGCATTACTTTGGTAGAGGTTTTACTACAAGCGCTGTATGTCCTTCTAATACATGTATCTTGCGCTTCTTCAAGTGTGTGAGGCTGAGAGCTTGTGAAGCGATTGATGACCATTCCGTACTCGAGCTGTGGACGAATAATATATGCGTAGAATCTAGTGGAGAGAAGCTTGGAAAAACCAGAGGAATTTATTCCAATAGATGACAATAGGTTCATCGTGGCAAGAGCTTTGCAAGTATTGTGCTGAATGAGCTCTTCTGGGTTGAGATATCCACCCTATTTGAATGGAACGCGTTTTTTTTTTTTTTTTTTTTGAGAAAACGCCAAATTCCATAAGTTTGACTGTACCAAAATGCACTCAAGCGTGCGGAGATTATAACTGGGGCCGTGAACTAACGTATTTTTTGGATTGCCAAAGTTTTTTTTTTTATTTTTTTTTTTAAATCAATTGCTAGAGGTTTCCTACAGAAAAATACAATGTCTGCGCCTACTTCAACCACAGATGCCTCTTTCTTGACCAGCAAGGATTATTACTTTGATTCTTATGCTCATTTTGGTAAGAAATTCTCGCTCGTGTTGTGAAAAACAAGTTTATTTGATGATCGTAATTGATAGGTATTCACGAAGAAATGCTGAAGGATGAAGTCCGTACGTTATCCTATCGTGATTCCATGTATAACAACAAACACCTTTTCAAGGACAAGATTGTACTTGATGTTGGTTGTGGTACCGGTATTCTTTCCATGTTTGCCGCCAAGGCAGGAGCTAAACACGTTTATGGCGTAAAGAGAAATGGTAGCTCGATTTGTGCTCAGGAGGCCTAACTTTTTTCATATAAAATTATAGATTGATATGTCAAATATTATTCATCAAGCCCGTGTGATTGTGAAGGATAACAATTTGGATGACAAGGTGACACTTATTCAAGGAAAAATGGAAGAGGTAGTTTTGCCTGTCGACAAAGTAGACATAATTATATCTGAATGGATGGGTTACTTTTTGTTGTATGAATCTATGCTTGATACAGTCCTCGTTGCTAGAGATAAATACTTGGTGAGATGAATATTATGAATGAAAGGATATGAACAATGGCTAATTGTGAAAAACGGTATTTGTTTAGGCACCTGGAGGGTTAATCTTTCCCGACAAGGCTACTATGTATGTTGCTGCTATTGAAGATGGAGATTATAAAGAGGAAAAAATTCACTATTGGGACAATGTGTATGGATTTGATTACTCTTCTATCAAGAGCCTTGCCATCAAAGAACCTCTTGTGGATGTTGTTGAAGGTCGTAGTGTGATGTCCACAGCTTGTCCTTTCAAAGAGATTGATATCGCCACCGTAACAAAAGCCGATTTAACATTCAAGGCACCCTTCAAGATTACTGCAACACGTAATGACTATGTGCACGCTTTCATTTCTTGGTTTGATATCGGCTTTACACATTGTCACAAGCCTGTTTACTTTTCTACAGGTCCTCATGCTAAATATACACACTGGAAGCAAACTGTTTTTTATACACCAGAGACATTAGCTTTAAAGCAAGGAGAAAGTATTGAAGGTGAAATTAGCTGTGCACCCAACCAATCTAACCCTAGGGATCTTGATATCACTATTGACTTCCAATTGGATGGTCAATATGGTTCAGTCAAGGAATTTTGTGAATATAAAATGCATTAAATTGCTCTCTATCTTTTTTTACAATCTGAGTTAAAATACCTTTTTTTTCTTCTTCTCCCTTTAAACGTTTGTAGTTTGTTTATCGTGTAAAATGTCAAATCCAGCTCAGTTACATGCTTCCGTTCTTCAGTTTCTGGTAAATCATGGTTATATGGAAACCGTAGAAGCTTATAAAAGAGAAGCCAGAAGTCTGCTAGATTCTGAACAAGATTCTATAGACGCAGACCAATTAGCTCAACACTTGTCTCAATTACAAATTCAAAGGTAAATGGATTAATTGTACAAGAAAAGAGCCCTTTATTTATTTAGAGCAGACCAAGTGAGCTTTTAGATGGTGATAACGAATATGTTAGTGATCTTACTGCTGATTTTTCTGACATTCACTATTCCAACATTCTGGCTGTTGCCCTTGAGCCACAAACACGTCTTTTAGCAACCAGTTCGATTGATAAAACAGTAAAGTTAAGCAATCAACTAAACAAGTCCCTAACACCAAGGACTTATCGCCACCACCAGGCACCTGTGCTCAGCATCGATTTCCATCCACATTATCCTCAGCTAATGCTTACGACCTCGATGGACGGTAGCAGTGTATTGGCCGATACCTCATTTGAGCCTGACTTTGGACAAGACCTAGAAACGTCTGGAATCCATCAAGTCTTTCGGGATCATCAAAAATATGTTGTCCGTGGCCTGTTCTCTCCTGGGAATGGACAATTCTTGGCTACGGCTTCGTATGACCGCACGGTGTGTATATATCAAACAATGACGACTGAATCAGAGAATGGACTACCAAGATATGGATTGATGAAGCAATTGGGACCCTTTGTTGGTAATGTGGAGACTATTTCTTTTGCGAGTAAGGATCTTTTGATTGTCGGTGTACGTGATGATAATTATTTACACTATGTTGAATTGCCCAGTCTTCAATCAAGACGGGTCAACATGAACGCCACAGGTGATGACTGGGTCTCATTTTCACCTGTTCATCTCTCGGTCTCTGCTGATGGTCAATATGTACTCTGTACGACGGACCATTCGAGCGGAAGAATGATTTTATTTGCCACTGGAGAATCAAGACAGGTACAAAATTATTATGTTCATGCTACAGACAATCAATTTGTGACAAAACGACATGTCTGGCATCCTTCTGGTCTGTATTTTTATGCCTCTGGTGGAGATGATCACTCTATTAATGTGGTTGAGGTCAAGACAGGTCGTATAGTCGACAGATTGGAAGGACATAAGGCTATGATTCGTTCACTTGTATTAGATCAAGAAGTAGGATTGATTAGTACGGGATATGATCACACTGTGAAGATTTGGTCTTATAAACAAACATTATCACGATAACCAGCTTGCTTTTTTTTTTCTGTAAACCTGAAAATAAAGTTTATTAAATTTGACTTGATAAAGGAAAAAAAAAAAAAAAAAAAAAAATATAGCTTTGAAATGACAAGAACACACTTATTTTCTTACTGTTGTCAGTTTTGAGATATTGTTTTCGGAGTATGAATACCCAAAAATAATAATCACGTGCCTTTACTATGTATTCCTTTTTTTGTATTGCTTACCAACCAATCATAAATTGGTGGAGTAAACAAAAAGGAGGGATGTTTATTGGTCAATGAAAAGATAATTATAAATTGAACTATTCTCCTTTTTTTTTTTTCCTTTGTATGGCTCCAGACTTATTTATTGGTTTCATGCATCGGATATTTACGGATATTTCCGTCATTAGCATGTGTTTTATTAAACCCCACAAAAAAAAAAAAAAAGAAAATAAAAAAAAAATGAGAGGTAAATCAGGTATTCAATAAAAGAAAAATAAAAGGAAAAAAGTGAGCTGTTTTATGAACGGAAAAAATGAAAGCTTTATTTTCATGCAGCTTTTTTGGGGGGAAAAATAAGAAAGCTTGAATGTTTTTTTTTTTTTAGGATTTCTTTTGTGTAATGTTATTAGGTTTTGTCAGCAGGTGTTTTTAAATTGAATTGCGTTTAAAAAAAAAGGTCATTTTGAGGATCTTTCTTGTTCTTTTGTTTAATTTATTAATTTTAAAAAAATATGCCAAATAACTTTCATACAAGTCCAAGTAAAAAGGGAAAATTTTATAAACAAATCAATTTTCTAATTATTTCTATAATAGGTCTTCGTTTAGCATGCGTGGTAAAATAAATTTTAAAAATGAAAATAAAAAAAAAAAAATTAATGTTATTTGAAAAAGATGGTAGGATTACCTGGCAGAGGTAAAACTTATATTTCACAAAAAGGTAAAATAAAAATAAAAAATAGAAATATGCTTATTAAATTCTATAAAGTATGCCGATATCTTCAATGGTTGGGTATTCATACTGAAGTATTCAATGTTGGCAACTATCGACGTAAACTGTTTGGAACAAAACAAGATCATTTATTCTTTGATCCTAGCAATCCTACAGGTCAACATCAAAGAAAGACTGCTGCAAATGCTGCTCTTGAAGATATGATTCGTTGGTTTGATGAGAAACAAGGTACTGTAGCGATCTATGACGCGACCAACAGTACAAAGCAGAGAAGACGTTGGTTACATGATTTATTGACATCGCATAATATTCAAGTTGTCTTTATTGAATCTGTTTGTGAAGATGAAAAGATTGTTATCGAAAACATTCAACAAATGAAATTAGCATCTCCTGATTACCTTGATCGGGACCCGACTTGGGCTGTGGAAGACTACCAGCGCCGGATTGATCAGTACAGGGGACACTATGAACAAGTGACCGAATCTGATTATACTTTTGTAAGAATGGTGAATGCTGGTACCCAGGTGATGATCAACATGGTGCGTGGTTACCTGGAATCAAGGATTGTGTATTACCTCATGAATTTACATACACAGCCTAGAAAGATCTATATGAGTCGACATGGTGAATCTATGTTTAACCTGCAAGGCAAAATTGGTGGAGACTCAGATTTATCGCCTAGGGGTCAACTGTATGCAAAAAAATTGCCTGGGCTGATCAAGGAACATTTAGGAGATAAAAAGTTGGTTGTTTGGACATCAACCTTGAAGAGAACGATACAGACAAGTGCTTTATTAGACTATCCAAAGCTAAATAGAAAGCCTTTGGATGAATTGGATGCGGGTGTATGTGATGGGATGACTTATGAAGAAATTGAAGAAAAATATCCTGAAGACTATGCGAACCGGGATGATGATAAATTCAATTACCGTTACAAAGGAGGAGAGGTAAAACTATAGAAATAAATTATTGCCTACTCATATTTCTTTTTAGTCTTATAGAGATGTAGTACTTAGATTAGAACCTATCATTATGGATCTTGAAAGACAAGGAAATATATTGATTATTGGTCATCAAGCTATTTTAAGATGTATTTATGCTTACTTTATGAATTATAATCAAGAAGATTTACCTTATATCAAAATACCACTCCATACTGTCATTGAGTTATCACCAAGAGCTTATGTATGTGACGAAAGAAGATATAAAGGCAAGTATTACATGATTATCTCAATACATGGTCTAACCTATTTCTATAGTTGATATTGAAGCAGTTGATACACACAGACCAAAGACGGTACATAAACCAAGTCAAGAAATGAAAGCAGGAGGTGTAGGAAATAGTGAGAAGATCAATAATCCTATATTACCAATTAGCCCTGAATTTATGGCTTAATTCTTTTTATTCAATGTACTAAATTTGGTTGTTCAATTTATTTTTTTTATTTTTAATTGAATCCATTTTCTTTTTCTTTTCTTCTTCTTTTAAAATAACAATGCTTAATAATTGCTGTTTTTGTATTAGTCTCAAGTAATAATAATAATAAAATTCACTTTAACAAAAAAAGAAAAAAAAAAAAAAAAAAGAGAGAGCAAATTTATAATTCATACACAAATAGAACGGCTACTTTATCCTTGGCCATCTTGGGAATAGTTAGTCACTTTTATAGCGCTTTTACTTTAACTGCATTATCGGGTGAATTTGATAACAATGACCTTGGTACTGTATTTGGTTTAGCTGCTTATTCTTTTTTTTCTGGATTTGCTTGTTTGGCAGGTGCAATTGGTGTTTTCAAAGTATACAAATTTTTTTTTTATGATATAACACTACTCACTCTATCAATCAGAATGACATCAAACATCTTCAATTCTTTTCCACTTATTATTGGATTGACTTAGGATTGCACACTTTCTTTGCTGTTGGTAGCTCTGTGTTGATCTTTAGCTTAAATGATGAAATTTGTAAAGAAATTGTAAATGAAATGAAAGACAACGTGCTGGATATGAATACTTGCAAATCTATTTATATTCAAACTGCTTGGATCGCTACATTAACTATGGCAATTAGCATGTTATTAAAGGTACATACACTAAAAATCAAAAGGGGAGCACTCTCTCATCTTCCTCTTTCCACCTTCCCTTCCCTCCCTTTTTTTTTTTTTTCCCTTTCTTCTGTACAATAATAACAATCATTTTATATAGCTTCATTTTGCATTTGCTATTTACTCGTATATTCAACATGTAGGACGAGAAGGACAAGGAGAATCAATTCATTTTGAAGAACAAGTGATCATTGTAACTTATCCTACATCCTACGATAAAAAACAGAAACCAATCTTTGTAGCAGGAAAAGAATTTGTCGTTGATAAACAATAAAATGAATCCCCTTTCTTTTATTTTTGTATGTATTCAATCTCAGCATCAATGTTAATGCAATTTTTATTCACAGATTAAAAGAGAGATAGTGTTCAAGTACCTCATGTTGGGAATGCGTTACCATTAAACTTATAACCTGCTCTCTACGCTTCCTGTGCTGACGATTGTGATGATTAATATATTTACTATTTACATAAAAAGTGTGGTGAGAAACTGTATTGGGATTCAAGTAAACCTTTCCTTTCTTTGACTTGTTTTTATATATGAAATTACCCTCATCCTTTTATATAATATTATTAAAAAGAAAACTTTGACTGTCAGTGACTTTTTATCTTTCCAATAAAGTAACCTTCTTCTTTCTTTTGAGAAACACTTGTGTTTTTCCACTGACTGTGGTCTGAGACTTCATTTGGTTTGCGAGATTCAGGAAGAGAGATAGGAGGAGATAAAGATTTCTTCAAGGTATTGTTCCAAGGTTTTTGTATTATCATCAACAAAATCATCATCATAAGCATCATAAAATTGATCGTATTCAGGGGCGCTTGGATCTTTTGGGTTCCATTCGTCATTCAAACTAAATTTATTCACTTAATATTAATATATTCTATCATAAACGATTTATTATTATTATTTTCTTCACCTTTGCCATTTAAAGCTACCGACTTCACCCCATCCCAGATTGTCTTTTATCACTATCACTAATGAAATGATCTAATGGAATTGTATAATTTAATTGCGTGTAATACTTGCCGAATATTAGAACAACTGTGACGATCATAATTTTTGTTCAAGTCCTTGCTCCAAACAGAATACACTTCCATATTTTTATTCGCATCAGGCTCATCCCAGCCCAAAGCATTATCATTTTCTCCTAAAGGGGATGGATTTACAACTCTTTTACTCCGAATTGAAGGAGGAAAAACTTGTTGTGTGTGAATCAATTACATTTTAGTCGCGGTTTTCCTTAAAAATCAATAAAGAAAACGTGTTTTTTTTTATTTACTCGCAGGCACTCTTTTCAGGCTTACTTTGCGTTGTTCATGATGAGTAAGTGGTTGGTCATTTTCTTTCTTTTCTACAGGTTCTATATTTCCGAACCTATCCAATTTTATATTCTCTTCACCTAAAAGAACAAAAAAACGATTTTGTATAAAAACCATACTGTAAAGGTATGAAAAAAATAAATGAAAAAAAAAGAGGGATGAAAGACAAAAGATATGTTTTTTATTGACAAGAATAAACCACGATCCATGAGATTCTTTTTGTTATTCCAAACAAGTATTGATATTTGAGTCAAGCTGTTATTCACCTGAGTCAAACATGTATCTTTTAGGGAATGAAAGATAGAATTTTATGTCACTCTTGGATCTTTTTGAAGCTAATTTTTTTGTCTAATATTCCCCCTTTTCTCTAGACAACATTTCATATAAAAAAGGACTATCCGTTAAATAGATCAAATAAGAAAATAACTGAAATAATTTATTATTTAATTTCTGCAACAAGTCCAGCATAATCCGGCCATTCGTTTCTTTGCAAAGAATCCCTCAGGACATTGATCAGCTGTAGAGTAACAGGCTTTCCAACAAGCTTGTGGTTTCTTGCTCTTCTTGGCTGCTTCGGTCAGACCAGCGTTGATCAACAAAATACAAAGAGTCAAAGTGATAATGGCAGCAAATTTCATTTTTTTTTTCTTTACAAAAAAAAAAAAGAGGCATGTAGGGCACGTTTATATAGATTTTAAAGAAATGTAAAGCTCCCCCTCTGGTTATTATCATTACAGGTTAAAATCAAAAGAATGTCATATTTTAATCATACACTTCTACACATGTGAAAATCTATAACAAAACACGCCTGTGACAATTTTTTTATTTTTTACTACAATAAACAGAAAGATGTCCATTATTTTTTACAACAGTCCCATCCACAGGGAAGCTCTTGAGCTTTAAAGCGACCAGAACATTTAGTTTTGACAGGTGCACAGATATGTTGGCATTGAGCTTCAACGGTATGAATGTAATACAAAAGTGTACTCAACATACAGATGAATTGAATTGGGATTATCATTTTTTGATAAAATAATAAAATAGAATAAAATACCTTATTTATATGATAAAAAGAAATAAATAAATTCAAAAACATTATCCATAATTTGTTTGATTGTAGTTTTTATAAAGAAATGCTTTATTTGTATATTTATACACAATATCTGATTATATCTTGTAGTGATTATATAATCAGAACTATGAATTTCAGTGACAATGTAAAACAGTCTTTCAGCAAAACCATTAATGGTAGAAAGTGACTGGGTTTTAAAGCGTGACATTCTAATGGCACTGTTGCGCCACTTGGATTCAAATAAACCGTTTTTTCTTATATACCTTTAGATTTATACTGGCTTTTCAGCTTATCCTCTATCCTCAAATTCACTTTTTTGTAAAATATTCATAAGAATAAAACATGGTATTATCTGCAATTGACAACGATCGACAAAAGAGACTGTCGGATCTACTCGCATTTGTTCAGGAAAAGAAGAAGCAAAACGAAGAGGACGCAGCAGCCAAATCGCAAAATGAAGAACAATCAATCAAACCTTTAGAAAATCAACCTCCTAAAAAAAGATTAGCAAAACCAAAAGCAGCTTTACCCGATTATCCACTAGGAACGGGTTCATCTGTCAGACTCGAGATAGATCTTCGACCTGAAATAGAAGTACGACCCTATCAACAAGAAGCACTTGATGCCATTGTGGACAAGACGTGTGATCCATCTATCGCTCGCTCTGGTATCATTGTATTGCCATGTGGTGCTGGTAAGACATTGACTTCAATACTGGTTGCTGCAGCCATCAAAAAGCCAATCCTTGTCGTTTGTTCAACCATCATTGCTGCGGAACAATTTTCAAAAGAATTCTTACGCTTCACCAATTTGATGGCTTCCAAGACAGGCATGTTTGCCGGGGCGAAAAAGTGGCCATTCAACGGTCCCTCAGGTGTGCTGTTCACTACCTATACAATGCTTGTGGACAGCAAGAACCGTACAGCTGATTCGAAGCGTATGAGTACTTTTATCGACAAGACCGAGTGGGGGTTGGTTATTCTGGATGAGGTTCACTGTGTACCTGCAAACAACTTTTCAAAGGCGATTTCAAAAATCAAGACCAAGGTTCGATTGGGCTTGACAGCCACTATGTTGCGTGAAGATGAAAAGATTGGCGATTTAGATACCTTAGTAGGACCTACGCTATATCATGCCAAGTGGAAGGAGTTGGCAGACAAGGGATATATTGCCAAGGTGGTCTGTACCCAAGTAGAGTCAGACATGAACCCTATCACACAAGGTGCGTATGATGCAGTTCAGACAGGTAGTTTGCTCGGACAAGGCCATCATCTAAAGAGTCTTCTTGCCATTCTTCACCCAAAGAAAATGCAAATCTGTCAGCGTCTGAT
Organism: Rhizopus arrhizus; assembly: GCA_024220505.1. Taxonomy (NCBI): domain Eukaryota; kingdom Fungi; phylum Mucoromycota; class Mucoromycetes; order Mucorales; family Rhizopodaceae; genus Rhizopus; species Rhizopus arrhizus. Next base: position 353,824 of record JAKZZE010000033.1, on the reverse strand, counting down.
TCAGTATCATGAGGCTCGTGGAGATAAAGTGCTCGTGTACTGTGATCACATTGATGCTCTTAAACTATATGCTCAGCATATCGGTCGACCCTTGATCTATGGTGGTACTCCAACCGAAGAAGCACGTCAACTGCTCGCTCGATTCCAAATTGATGTTCAAGACACAGATGAAGAGCTTACCTGGAATCAGATGGCCACCCGACGCTCACTCAAGGCCAAGCAGATCAATACTCTTTTCCTTTCCCGTATCGGCGATACCTCTCTTGATTTACCTGCCGCCACTGTCCTCATTCAGGTCTCATCCCATTTTGGCTCTCGTCGTCAAGAAGCCCAACGTTTGGGCCGTGTGCTTCGTGCAAAGAAGCGAAATGAAAAAGGCTTTTATTCTCGATTTTATACACTCGTCACCAACAATACACATGAAGTTCAGTTCTCTGAAAAGCGTCGTCAGTTCTTGGAGGAGGATTGCGGTTATGGCTATCAGATCTGGAAAGTAGGGAGTGAAAAGGAGGGTGGCTGGGAAGTCGAGACACACCGCGATGACTCTGCACCCGGTGATGATGAAGTCAAGTCTGACCCATTAACCTGCACTATTCAAGGCGCCGATATGCGTCCTTATGCTACAGATGAAGAAGAGAAAGGTTTGGTTAGCTATTTAGCAGGACTGAAAAACTTTTTAGTAGAGGAAGAGGAAGAAGAAGACTTGGTTACTCCTACTACGGTTGGTACAAAAAGAAAAAGAGATGAAAAATAAAAATTTATTGTTTTATCACACTTTAATCTATTTCTTTCCTTGCTTCTTTTTTGCAAGCACTTTCTTTTTACTTGTCTTGACCAATTTAAATTTACTACCATCATCTTTTGTAGCACGAGTACCTTCAAATCTCTTTGGAGCAGGTAATGGTTTGCCAGATTTACCGGTTGGTTTCTTTGCAGGCATCTTTTTACCACCCTTCTTCTTTGGTTTCTTATCAGGTACACCTCCCTCGGACACGGGTATCTTACAGCGTTGAACACGAATCTTTGTCTTGTTACGAAACTTCTTTTCATTCGCTAATGCAGCATCCACATCATCACGTTCCTTAAATTGCACATATCCAAATCCTTTACCAACATTGGTCTTTGCATCTCGAATAATACGCACAAATTCAATTTGTCCACATTCTTTGAAATGCTCCCAAAGCTCCTCTTCCTCTGCATCGAATGGCAATCCACCCAAAAAGACGGATCGCTTACGGTCATGTACCTTGTTGTTTACTGCGCTGTCAACACGTACATGTTTATCCATAAAGACCGTACCGTTTAATTCGACAGCTTTGGCGACTGATTCCTTTTGTTCAAAGACGATATATGCATTCAAAACATCGCGCGATGAGTGAAGTTTACGAGCCAAAAAGGCTGATTTACGATCCATAGGTTCTGAAAAGGCGACTGATCTGAAACGAATTGATTCAATTTTACCACATTCTTTAAACTTTGATTTCAATTGTTTATAACCTCCCTACATACAATTCATTGCTTTTAGTACAAATGAAAAACAAGATAAACCTTATACCTTTTCGATACAAGCAACAGGTACATTTCCTAAAAATACAGTTCTTTGTTCCTTTTCTAATTTTTCCTCTTCAGTTAATTTCTTTATCTTCTTTTTCTCTGGCTCTTCTTTTTCTGCTAATTCTTCTGCTTTTCTCTAAATTCAAAAATATGAGATCTCTTGTGATGAAACAATAATAATAATAAAAACCTTTAGTGAAGCAGCTAATAATTCTTTTGCTTTTTTAAATCCCAAGAATGCTTTATTTCCTTCTTTTTTCTCTTGCTTTTTCTTCTTTTTTTCTATATCAGCAAACACTTTTTCTGGTAATAAAGGTTTGACAGCAATTTCGCTTTTGCCAGCCTTAAAAAGAAAATCAGAACAAAGAAAGTGTTTAAAATCATGTATACGTTACTGATTGTTTAAACAAGCCGTCTAAATGGCTATCAATTTTAGTTGTAGTAAATAATCCACTCATAATGTTAATTAATAAAAAAAAGAGAATCAGAGAAACATGCAGAGCAAAAGAAAAGAAAACTGTGACTTCTATCTTGTGGCTTTTCAAATTAAAAAAGGTGCATAAATTTCAAATTACAATAATACAATCTCATGTCAAAGAGGAATTGATATTTCATCAAAAGAAGCAATGCTATAAGCATATGATATAAACATGAGCAGGATCTCGGTTTATTATATCTTTCAAAGAGAAAGGACCTATTAAAAGCGTATCCCGCATCATTTGGTTTCGATCCATTCGTGTGTTATTAGCTTGATTTCACCATTCAATCTTTTTGTATTCGACAAGGAAAAAAGAAACATCCAGAGGAACATGAGAGGGGATGAAAGGACAATTGATGAAAAAGGAAGTTTTGGCTAATAAGCATTATTTTAAATGCCATGAAGAAAGGTATTTTCATCTCAATGTGTGAAGCTATTTTACAAAGGCAAGTTACGAAACTGTTGGTTTTATCTAAAATGAACATCTCATCATTGCATTGGATTGTCTGTTTGAATTTGTGCAAGTGAAAAAAAAAAAAATTCACTTGGCCCAATCCTTTGCTGCCAAGGACAAGAGCAGAACGTAGAGGTTGCACAAGATGAAGCCTTGTCGGCGCTGTCTGATCCATTTTCTCACAAAAAGGAATACAATTCACTTCTTCGACATGTACAATCGATTATAAACGTCTAGCACTGCTAAAACCCCTTTGTTGTTTCTTTTAAATCTTTTCCAAACAGTACATCAATAACTTGGGACGGCTATCATCCAAAATAATCTTGTCTCACGATTTAAAAGGATATGTTCGAAATCTGAAAGTAAGCTATTGCTTTACAACATTTTTGTTTTTATTTATTGAATGCATAAAGCTGTATACCTCAAATGATGAAAAGCAATCTGATATTTACCGATTTGGAAACCCTGGTATCTGTATGATCAACGATGTGAATGTAGTACTGAAACTTAAAAAGTATGTTCAATATTCAGTAAAATATCCTAAACAAACTGTTTTTATGAGTGCTAAATACAATATTTATAAGCTGTTATAATTCAGTTGAAAACTTGAATTATTTCTTTTGACGATATGCCTCTTATCTTTCAACAGTTAATCAAGGAACATAAACATTTTAATCAAATGTTCATCAACAAATAACTGTAAGCGTCATGTTATTACTGACATTTGAGTTCAAATACTGTTTTAATTTCACAAAGCTAAAATGGCTGCCATTTCAGATACTGTCCAGATACCACCGAAAACTGTCAGGTCAATAATAAGTCAATACAAAAAACTGTCTCTATACTGCCAGGAAAAAATCCAGAGAGGCCAGGGGAAATAATAGAAGAAACCGAAATAACTGAAGAGATGATACACTAGGATCTATTTACCACTTATGATCAGCCAAAGTTGCAATTTAGTAGAATGGAGATAACCATCTCTAGATCGATGCTTATCCTTTGTTGGAAGGGTCTTGGGTTCGACTTTTTTTTTCTGAACATTTCATATTTTTTTCTCCTGCGTAGTGCCTTGTGGTAATAAATCAACTTTACTTTTATACTTTAATCTTATATTATGTTCACAATTAACAATTTAGATTGGAGAATGTTTGACTGAGGATGAAGGAGTCTTTAGGATGTTATCAATCTTTAGAACGTTTAATCAACTCTAATGAATTGAAATGTGTCTTTTATAGACTGCTGATTCTAAGGAATATCAATAGAAGGCATCAAATGGTTCGAATAGCTATCTTTAAAGGCTTCCTTGAATCTATTCTCCCTATTTGATGGTTTCATCTCTTGTTGATTGACTCATTTTATTTATAAAACCGGAATCTTCTTCCGTATGGAACATATTTTTATATTTTCGTCTATAATAAATTGTTGTGATCGCCCACTAGGACGGTCATTGAGTGATTTCTAGCTGACAAATATGTTCAACAAAGGGCTTATGGGGTGCTCCTAGGTATTATTAACTTACATAAGAGTATAGAAGGGAGAAAGATTAGACAAAGATGATCAGACAGGCGAGAGATTTGTTCATCTTTGATTTATTTGCCCCATTCGGCAAACATGCTCTATTTGTTTGGTCAAGCATTTTACAAGAAAATGTGTTGTAGTCTCTTTTGAATACGTCAAGTATTTTATATGCACTCAAATCATAATCAACAGACTGATCAAAAAGTGATCGCCTGCATTATCTTTAAAAAATACAAAAAATTTAAAAATTTTGAAACATAAAAAAGCATAATCAGGAACATGAGGCGTTCAGTTTTGATTTATACTCCTTTAATAACGAATTTTGAATTCTATCCTTTCTCTAGAGTAAAGCCCAGGCTTGACAATGCAACTTTAGCTTGAATTCCAAAGATTGGTTTATACCAGATAAATATAGCCACGCGAATTAGAGAATATAGTTTGTGTAACAGTGTGCCTTGTTTACTTTTTTAACTTCAATTTATGAAACAGTGCAAAAAACAAAGGAAATTAGTTCAAAAAACTAAAAATGATAGGAGATGGGGAAAAAAAAGGGGGGGAGAGGGGAGTGAAAAGAATGATGAGTGGTAAAAGTTAAATCTTTTTCTATAGAATTATTGTATTTGAAGTAAATCTTGTTTGATTATCAAACCAAAAAAAAAAGTCTGTGAGTGAGTGTGTGACGTTAGAACTCGTGCATCTTTACCAAGGCTGAGACTTTTTTTTTTTTTTTTTCCCTCTTTCTCTCTCTCTCTCTCACTCACTCTCACTTTCTCCTCCTCTCCTTTAACAATCATGTATTCTAAACAACAAAATAAGACAGAATCAAGATTTAGTGTAAATTCAAATTTAATGAATTATTCTATTCCGACCGGAACAGATAAAAGACGAGAGATAAAACAAGGTGATTCTGATACACGCACACGACAGTTGGAAGCACAAATTGAACAGTTGACACTACAAAATGTGAAACTACAGAGAACCAATCGGCTACTAAAAGTAGACACAGATAATTTAATCGAACAACGTACAAGTCCACTAGAGAAAACGATTGAGGAATTAACAGTAGCCAATGTCAAATTACAGAGAACTACTCGTTTATTACAACAAGATTTAAATGAGAGATTAGAGGAACTGAATGGAATGAAAGAAAAACAAATCATTCAAATGAAATCAGTGGGGCCCGAGTATGAATTTTTAGTACAAAATATTAATTTATTACAAAGACAGGTAAATGTGTTGTTTAGAGAGATAAAGACTGATCATAAAATAGATTGCTGGCCATCCTATTTGTGAAGGTACTTGCTGTTTTACAATGAAACCTATCGATCAATCTACTATGATCATGACACTACCATCTACTGAAAATGAAGAAGATGAAGGATTAGAAGCACAACATATTTGTCGACCAGTGATTCATTCTGATATATCACAAGGATCTTATGCGATGGACCTTGAAAAGAGAATAATGAGATTAGAAAAGATTATTGAAGAACAAGATGAAGAGAAAGAAGAAATATTACGTCAACAGATTGATAAAGATAATGATTTTGAGACACTAAAGAAGGAATTGAAAGTGAAGGATGAGATTGTGTCTCAGTTAGAACAAGATTTTATGTGTTTAGAAGATCAATTGGAACATTTGCAAAAGGTAAAATTAATCTAAACAGTTTCGATACTCACTCTTATTAGGAATTAGAAAGTAAAAATGTAAATAAACAAATCAATAATACTATTCAAGATCCAAAAAAACAATCACAGCTCTTGATGGAATCAAAAAGAAGATCATTGGCCATAAAAGATACTGATTTGTTGGAACAGATATTAAAGGGGGATTTATCAGTTGGAGAACAACATTATACCAGCAGCAGCAGTAGTAGTAGTAGCAGCAGCAGCAGAAGTAGTAGTAGTAGTAGTAATAGTAGTTTGGATGAATTCATAGTAGAAAATGATAAATGTGACTCAATCTCACTATTCCCTTGTACTTTTAATCCTCATCCTTGTTATACCAGTGAACAACATCACACAAAAGAACCTTACATTTTATTTACATGCATCACAGTTACACTAGCCATTGCTTCTCAACTAGGTTTAACAGATGACTGGACAGTGCCCATCACCTTGGCTACTTTAGTTTCTGGATTCCTGTGGTCAGAAAATAACAAGAAAAAATCAATTTAATTCATATAATAAATCCTCTGTTCATATTTATCCTTTTACTTGAAAAACATATGCATAGACTCCCTATACCGATATCTTCTGTTTAATCTTTTTAGGAGTAAACTTCCATTCATTTTTAAACACAGCCACAAGTAGAAGTGACGTAAAAAAAAACATTTTTTTTTTTTTGGACGGAAAAAAAAAAAAAGTTTTTTCAAGTGATTCATAAATAGCCAATGAGTGATTGGGGTAAAGAAAAGAAACAGGGGAGAAGAAAAGCATAAACTGAACATTTTCTTTTTATTTAGAAGAAGAATTCGAAGTTCAAGTAAACAATAACAAAAGCAACAATAAGCCCAAGATGGCTTGGGACGAAGAAGATGCTGAAGACGATAACAGTGTCAAGGAATCTTGGGATGATTCTGAAGAAGAAGAAGAACAAGTTCCCAAGAAAACCGAGCAAAAGACAGTTACACCATCTGTCAAAAAGAACTTGACCTTGAAGCAAAAGATTGCTGAAAAGGAAGCATTATTAAAGGAACAGAAAAAGAAGAAGGCTGCATTGGTATGTGATGGCGTGTGTTGAAAAGATGCTAATGATATATTAGGCCAATCGTTTCTTGGATGGCGAAACTGAAGAAGAAAAGTTTGAACGTGTTCAAAAGGAAGCAGGAATTAAAAAGGAAGAGATGGAAGGATCAGAAGGTGTTGGTAAGTTGTCTTGTAGTCATCCAACCGATGCTTATTCATTTATAGCCAAGAAAGCACCTTCGAAACCTGTTGAATCCTTAAAGCCTCGTACTCGTGCTGATTTTGAAGAATTCAGACAATTACTCACTGATTTAATCCTTCAACAATCCGTAAGTTTAAGAATTGAATTCTTTCAATTTTTTTATTCATCATTCCACAGCATGTCTCTGGTTATCCTACTTTTCTTGATCAATTGGCTCGTGATTTAGCTCAACCCATGAAAGACATGGATGTACGTAAAGCAGCTTCTAGTTTAACAGCACTTGCCAATGATAAACAACGTCAACAAAGAGAAGCATTGAAGAACAGTAAAAAGACAAAGGGTAAAGTTCAACCTGCAAAAGCAGCACCCGTTCAATCATCAAGAGAATATTCAACTACTTATGACGATTTTGATGATTTCATGTAAAAAGATATAAAATGTATTAATTCTGATTCTTAAAAACACGAGAAAAAAAAAAAAAAACTCTTTTATGATCTAACGGAGTTTTTTATTATTTTTTTTTATTTTTTTATTTTTATTTTTTTTTCATTCATCCATTTCATTGTAAAAAAGATAGATTGGTTTCTATTTCTGGAATTAATACAAGAAAAAAATACGCCACTTTTTTAATATCTGATTGAGGAGTAAAAGATGAAAATATCTTTTTTTGTTATCAATGCTGATAAAAACTATAAAAAAAAACTCCTTTTTCTTTTTCTCTCTCCTTTTTAATAGAAGCACATGTTAAGAAACGTGAGAAAGTACAATGAATTGAAAGATTTCATTGGGCGATGTGATTACTTTACTTTTTCTTTACTCATTTAACGTTTATCAGTTTTATCATGAATTAAAATGGCGCGATTATTTTTTTATTACTTTTTTTTTCTTTCTTTTTTTTTTGTTCTTCTTTTTTGTTTCTTCTTCTTTTCTCTTTACAAAACAACTTCTGTTTTTAAAATCAATGACTTTATTTGAAAGAAAGGATCAAGAATTAAATATTCCAACTTGGACAGAAAATGATAATAAAAAACAAGAGGACCATCATCCACAGGGTGTAACAGTATGTGCTAATTGTGAAACGACTACAACACCTTTATGGAGAAGAGATACGAATGGAAGAACGATTTGTAATGCATGTGGACTTTATTATAAACTACATTTAGTTCATAGACCAGCAACGATGATGAAGACGGTTATCAAGAGAAGAAAACGCTGTCATACTGAAGAGAAAACACAACGTACAAAGAGAAGACGTCATGAACAAAGTGAAGAAGAAAGTGAAGAAGAAGAAGAGGTAGAGAAAGAAGAAGAAATGCCAATGGTCACTAAATCAAGTACACTGTCTTCTTCATCCTCTGTTACTTCAAATAGTCCATCTCCTTCTATTCAACCCATCGTTTTACCACCACTTTATCATCATACCAGACGCGATCTTCATGTCTGTTCGAATACGATCGAATCACAAAAAGAATACAGAAATCATTTACAAAGAGAAGTTCATCGCCTGAATAACTTGTTATCCGAAACAGTTTCCATGTTACAGCAAATGGATCATGCTTTATCCAATCCAATATTGGAAGGTGATTCATGTCGTCACTGTTATTGTGCTCAAGATACCAAAGAAGAACATCAAGTCGCACGATCCCTATTATCCCTCGCTCGTTCTCCTCCACCCAAAGAAGACAATCATCATCCATTCATGAATCGTTTACCTCCAATTGCATTACCTTCATTTTTACCCTAAACAAAAATTAAAAAAATAAAATAAAATTGTACGATAATTTTATATAAAAAAAACATTTTTATTCTATAAAATATACACACATTTTTATTATTTCTTTTGATAAGCAGCATCATGTACTTTTTGAGCACGACCGGAGGGATCTTCAGGACAACCCCAATCGGCTCTAGGGATCCATCTGACGACGGAAGCAGTACAGGCTTCTTGAGGATACCACTGTTCAAACATGACACGGTACATGTAAGCTTCTTTTGTTGTAGGCACATCTTTAGTCCATCGACTGGCTGCTTGAGCAAATTGATCATCCGAGATCTTGTTCTCACTCACTTGCTTCAAGGTATCAATCCAGCTATAACCCACACCATCAGAAAATTGTTCCTTTTGACGCCAGAGGATTTCCTTGGGTAAATAAGGTCTTGATTCATCATCAAAGGCCTTGCGCAAAATGTATTTTTCCATACGTCCCTGACTACGATCATGTAACTTTTCAGTGGGATCAATGTTCATGGCCACTTCCAAAAATTGCTTATCCAAAAAGGGCACACGAGCTTCGACACCCCAGGCCATTGTAGACTTGTTGGCACGAAGACAATCAGAGGTATGCAAGTTCTTTACACGACCGACTGTTTCTGTGTGGAAAGCATCCTTATCGGGTGCGTTGTTAAAGTAGAGATAACCACCAAAGACTTCATCTGCACCTTCACCAGACAAGACCATCTTGACACCCAAGGCCTTGATCTTACGTGAGAGGAGGTACATGGGAGTAGAGGCACGGATGGTGGTGACATCGTAAGTTTCCAAATGGTAAATCACGTCACTTACAGCATCCAATGCTTCTTGAATAGTAAATGTGTATTCGTGATGAACCGTCTTTAAAAACTTGGCTACTTCACGAGCGGCAACTAAATCGGGTGATCCAGGAAGACCGATAGAGAAGGAGTGAAGACGAGGCCAGAGAGAGGGACCGCCTGTGGAAGGGTTAGTTTTGTTCGATGTCATGATTTGATACTTACTTTCATCAAAGTTTTCAATGTCACTTTCAGATCCTCTGTAACCAGCAGCAATCTTTTCAGTTTCACGAGCGGCAATAGAAGCAATCAAACTGGAATCGAGACCACCAGACAAGAGAACACCATAAGGTACTTCAGCCATCAATCTCTTACGAACAGCTCTTTCAAGAGATTCACGCAAGACTTTGTAATCAAGAGCCTTTGAGGGCACACGTTTATCATCCCACCAGGTAGGATCAAAGTAACGAGTGGTCTGTTGAGTTTCAGAGTCATAGACATGACCAGGAGGGAAAGCCAAGATCTTGTCACAGTCTTCGTTTAATGATTTCAATTCAGAAGCAAAGTAAACGGTACCAGGCATCTTGGAGTTCCAACCATAGTAAAGAGTAGTAATACCAATAGGATCGCGAGCAGCAATCACCCGGTTACGTTCCTTGTCCAAGAGAACAAAGGAGAACATGCCATCCAAACGTGGAACGAGATCTTTATCTAATTCTTTGTACTAAACCATCCTCTGTCAATTCATCAAGATTTTTTTTTAAAAAGACAATCCACTTACGGCGTGCAAGATGACTTCACAATCAGATTCAGTCTTGAAATCATAGTCTTCCTTTAATTCATTTCTTAATTGTTTGTGGTTGTAGATTTCACCGTTAACACAAAGAATGAGTTTTTCATCTTCACTCACGATAGGTTGAGCACCAGAACCTGATTTAATAAAGTAAATAATCATTTATTATTCAATCCAATCATCTCCACTTACTAACACCAACAATAGCCAAACGCTCATGACAAAAGATGTGGTTCTTTGCGATCACACAACCTGACCAATCTGGACCACGGTGTCTGATTCTATAGAGAATATAAGATGATGTTTACAAGATTATAAGCTTACTTTTTTGAAAGATATAAAGCACGTTGACGATAAGCTTCTACGTCACCTTGATAGTTGTATACAGCAAAGATACCACACATTTTGATTGAAAGAAAAAAAGAAGAAAAAAAAAAAAAATAGATGTGATTCAGTATTGGCTTTTATGGTGTCCCTCTTTCTTTTTTATTATCTCCGTTTGAAATGTGTCGTAGTCCTTTTCTTTTCCTTCTCTTTTTCCATGTTTAATTTTATTCAGAAAAAAAAAGTTAAAAAGAAATAGAAAGAAACAAGAAAATGAAGAGAGAAATGATTGATTGAATTTGGTTCAAAGAGTAATAAGAATGAAAGGATAACTGAAAAATACAAGTTTTTTTTTTGTTTGTATGAAACTTGCCCATCATGAGTCACTGAACATTTTCCTTTTATAGAAGTGACTCCTCTTGAATCCATCATGTCAAACATATCTTTCTGTTATCTTATCGTAAAAGCAGTAAAAACCTCAAGTCCTTCTCTCTCTCTCTCTCTCTCTCATCTATTCTTTTTTTTTACTTTTTCTTCATCTTTTAAATAAAAACCAATAATAAAAAGAAAAAAAAAAAAAAAAGAAAAGAATAATAAAAATAAAAAAAAATACGGAACTTATCGGCTTTGATGATATCCAAATGAAGGGTCCTTTATTTTTTGTTATGAATGAGAAACAAGTATGAATTGTGTGTATATCAAATAGAAAAAAAAACACATATTTAAACTCAATGTGCTTATTTTTATTGATTGATACCACATGCTTTGTTATGTCATTCACAGGTCTATAAAGCCTTGAATACAAGATCCAATGCTAGTTGATTAGAGTTTTCTTTAGATCAAGTCCAATTGATTTTAATATCAGAAACCAATCAAATCAATATTCTATTTGTTCTTTGTCCTCTCGACCTTTGAAAGAATTCGATTGGTTTATGTAAAGCCAATGGAGAATGAATTGAAAGGGGATCGTGAGAAATAGGAAGAAGGATTGATTGTAGTTTATAAACTAGACTGTGCATGATGAATTGCGTACAATTTAAATGACAACATTTAACAAAAATAGTTCTTTTTATAACTCAATCTTACTGTCATTCACAAGAAAAAGTAGCGAGATCATTTCATAATGAATTAAGAAAATAACTGCAACGGATAATATTCTAAAATATGAACAAGTCATACGATGATTCAATCAAATTCTTCATTTTTGTCATTTAAAAATTATAAAAGAACCCTGAACGTCCCTACTTGACTTGTTCACTTTTAGAACAAAAAAATAAATAAATGAAAAGCAAATGGACACTTGAAAAAGAAAGGTGGGCGCATCTGCATGCTTGTGCCACATGATATGCAAATAACCCTTTAAGAGTCCATGGTCAATACCCCATTCTTACTTTTTTGTTTTTTTTTTTTTTTTTTTTGTGCCAAGAGAGATTGGCTCATCATTTCACAACCCATTTCTATCTCTCTCTTTCTCTCTCTCTTTTTTTTTTTTTTTTTTTTTTTTTTTTTCTCAGACTAAAATAAAGGGAAATAGGATCACAATACAAAGACGAGTGAGATTAAATACAATAGAAATAATGAATCCTTATCTACTCACTGTTTTGTGTGATATTCAACCCAAAGAGAGTCATCTTTTGTTTGTCTTGATTAATAAAATCAATTGACAAAAAAGATAGCGTGTTCAATTGATATCTCCACTTGTATTTAATATGTAATCATAAATTTTATAAAAAAAAAAATGAAAAAAATGCTTAACTTTATTTTAGATTAAAAACCCTTCTTCTTTTTTTTTTTTTAGTGGAAAAATACGGCAAGATAGTTTATAAAACTCAACGAATAAAAGTTTTTTATATAAAATTTTCCTTTTTTTTTTTTTTTTTTTTCTTCTTTTTTTTAATTCTACATTTTATTTTCCTACTTATGAAAGACACGATATTTGACTATAAAGAAGAGATAAAAAGAGAAAATGTTGTTTATCATTTTCAACCAACTCAACGGTTAGACGCCATTAAATCTGTTATAATGGATCGATGCAAACAAAGGCAATCACTTAAACTTCCTTCTCCACCACCTGTAGAACACATTGGTGGTTTACCTTCTCCACCTGTTGAAGAAAAGAAACCTGTGTTGGAAGAAGAAGAAGTGAATAGGATGAGTTGCTGTGACATTCAAGCCAAGATTGAATTATTAAAAGAAGAAAAGCACAGGTTATTTCAATTAATCAAACAAATGATGTTGGAAGAACAATTAAAAAAAAAACAAGAACAACAATTACTCATTCAAGAGCAAGAAGAAAAAGAACAAGAAGAAAAGAAACGATGGGAGCCATCTCTATCAGAAAAACAAAATTATTTTTATTCACGTCAACGCTATAACAATTCATATACACCAATAGTAAATTGATTATTTATATACACACTCCTCACATCATCATTAACTCTTTTTATTAGCAACATCATCGACCACCACGTCCTTTTAATAATAATTCAAGGTCTCCTTATTCAAGATAAAAATTCACTCTAAAAAATTTGTATTATATTTTCTCTCTCTCTCTTTTTTTTTCTTTCTTTATTCATAATGTCTAATTCTCTCTCTCTTTTTTACATAAAAAAATTTTGTTTTTGTTTTTTTTTTTTTTTTTTTCTTTTTTTTTTTTGTTTTCTTTTTTTCCATAAAACATAAATACGCATATAAAAATTACATTTAAATCTTTTTTGCTATCCAACTATTATATCTGGTAAATCCACGATATTCTTCAAATTCAGTTAATATTTCTTGCACAGCCAAATCAAAATCTTCAGATTCCACTCCCCATTTCGACATGTAAACACTTTTTCTATTTTTTAAATAGGCTTTTTGGATTTCCTTGTTTATAAAGCCAAACTGTTTCAAGTCTATATTTATAATGAGTCTCTAGATAGTGAATTATTTGTCAACATACCTGCTTCTTGTGGCCATTCTCCAATAGGAATATCTAGTGTACGTGATTCTATTTGTTGAAAACCAGTCAATCTCAATTCTTCTTCTAAAGTGGTTGTGAATTTGAAATCTAAACCCAACTCATCACACTGTGTTTGGTGAAATTCGTCAAATGCAGTTTGTACAGGTCCAGGGTTATGATGCCACAAATCTGCTTCTACTAATTCAATAGTACCTTCTGGTTTCAACACTCTATACATCTCACTTAAAACATGCTGCCACTGATTTTTTAAAATGATATTTCCCATATGACGTTGAAAGATACTATACATAACATGAATACAAGATCCCCTTTCTCTCTCCCTCAACTCATCACTTACAAGTCTATCGAGTTGGATTCAATTGGCCAAGGTTGTGTGATATCTGCTTCCATATAAGTTAAATTTTTAGGTTTGCCTTGTAACTCTGCAGGTGGTCTGATATCTAGACCAATGATATTTGCTTTACTTTGTTCTGCTGCTATTTCCAGTGCCCAAATACCATTCCCTGTACCAATGTCAAGTATCGTCATTGATTCATTTAGCTTCACCAACGTATTTGCTTTTCTCGCACTTTTTAATAAATAATGCTTTCATCATCTTTTAGTCTTTTTTGTTTAAATAGAATTCTAATCTGTACCTGTCTTTGAAGTCTATCATATTCCCTAAGATCTTCTTGTGCAAGACTCTTTTTACGTCCCACAAAGAATTCAGTGATTGATTGACGCCTCGATTTAGGCTGTTGTTCTTGCTCAATCCAATCATAATTACCAGAGACCACAGCCCTGTGATGAGAAGATCGACCTCCTAATGTGATCGTGCTTCTTCTTCTATTGGCCCTTCTCTTTTCCTTCTTTTCTCTCGATTTCTCAATCACTTTACTCGCTTGATTTCCCATATGAAGACAAGTAGGAAAGAAGAAGAAAGAGAACCAAAAAAAGTTTTGTTTTTTTTTTATCGGAATCCGGACAATAGAAGCCTAAATGTAGTACAAAGTGGAAACTATAGAAGGTGAAATTGCATGTGTCCTACAATGACGGAGAGAACAAGTGAAAAAAAAAAAAAATTTTTTTTGTAGTATAAACCTAAAGAGTGGGTGAAGTCTAGACTATTTAAAAAAGCTTAATTAAAATCCATTTTTCTTGTAAACCACGTTCTTTTGTTAATCAATAATCAGACATTCGTTTCTATTATAAAACGTATAAAACTCCATTATTTTCCAGGTTTGGAAATAGTTAAATTTTGCCACGTTGTTTTCAATGACCGATTTTAGAACGAATGGTATGCAAGCCTGGTTTTGTGTGATGATAAATAGATGGGTTGACAGAAACAGGATTTGATGGGATGAACAGGACAAGAGAGTGAATAGGATACAGTCTATCCTTTGATTCACACTCCTCCCTTTTTTTTTTTTTTTTTTTTCTGAATTCAATCTAAACATTTCATTATTGGTAACCAACAGATACACACGTATGACTTCATTAGATCTGCACTACACATCCATACTCACAATACACAGAGATTGTGTATAGATTCATTCTCACATGTTAGATCAAGTTATTGTTTATTAATAGATGAATATGATTTATTAAGTTATATCCTAACCTCATGGACATTCCTCATCAATTCATGTCTTTCTTCAATCATCAAGTTCTCGATTACAAAGGCGTGTGCACGTTGATCTGACCTCGCTTCGTACTACTTGTATCACAGAGTAGTAGGTGACATCAATTTGAATACAGAATAGAAAGCAACTTGTGTGTTCTTTAGAATTTTATAAAAAGGGTTCATGACCATAAATAAATCTTTTTTTCTGTGCTCAGTTGAACTGTGAAACATAGTAAGGAGAAATAAAAATAGTATAAATTTATTTTTTATTGAAAAAAAAAAAATAAAAAGAAAGGGTTTGTGAGAGACATACAATTAACATAATATATAAATTAAATGACAAGATGATTTTTTTTTTAAAAAAATGGGGATTGAAATGCATAGAAGAAAAGAAATTACAGTTTAAACATAACATAGGGGAACTTAAATATCAGAAGGTAAGACATGATTCAAGAATCGAACCAAATCCTGAGAGGTTGAACAAGGCAAGAGGTTTGAATCAACATGTGCTTCAATTTCCAAAAGTGCATCAGCTGCTGTTGGTCTTGTCTCTGGTTCTTCATCTAATAACCAAGCGACTAAACCACGCATGTACATTGTAGGATAACTGTAGGTGAATGTCGGACTGGGTTCAGTAGCAATGATGTCAAACAATTCTTCTTCATCTTTAATTCCATAATGAGGAGGTACACGATCCATCATTTCAATAATCGTGATACCCAAAGACCACATATCGATCTTTTCATTGTAATATTCTTCTCTTATCACTTCAGGTGCCATCCATTTTGTTGTACCCAATCTCTCATGGTTTGGACGGTTGATACGAGCAGATAGACCAAAGTCAGCTGTGAACAACCAGTGTGTGAGCAAATGATTTATAGACTTCCTTTGTCACTTACCAAGTTTCACTTCACCATTCCATCCAAGCAAAAGGTTTTCACACTTTACATCACGATGTAAAATGCCTTGACTGTGCAAGTGAGCTAAACCTTTTAATGTTTCACAAATCATGTAAACCGTGTATTCTTCTGGAATACCACGTTGACAGAGGACAGCAAAGACAGAGCAACGCATGAGATCCATGGTCATCAAGATATCTTCCTTCCATAACGAGACTTCTCTTAATCGAATCAAGTTACTGTGACCAGAAGCCATGATACGTAATTCACGCAAGATAGCCGCACGATATTCACGATCAGGATCCAATTTGCAACGCTTGATGGCCACCTTTGTATTGGCCTTCTTACGACATACAGCTCTCACGACAGCACCATTGACACTAAAAAGAGAAAGAGTGAGTAAAGAGGATGAGTCAATCTTGATTATTTACCCAGTGCCAATTTCTTTAAAGTGAGTATAACGAGTGAGTGGATCAGATGTAGAGACAGGAATCTTTGGTAACAATTTTCTCAATTTTGATTCGAGTCGATTGGAATGAGCTGTTGTCTTTGTCGTATGACGTTTGAGTGGTGGAAGTTCGGGGATTTCACAATGCGGACTAGGAGGATACCACGGACGCTATTTCCAAATAAGTGGGTTGACAGTCAGTAAATGATGATGATGATTACCTTGGATACTTGTTTTGTGATATCCGTCGGACGTAAATCTAAAGCGACAGGTGGACTTGGCTTGAGATAAGCATGTCCCAAAATATCAGGAATTTCACAATGTCCAGGTGGACGCCAAATCTATATTTAATAAATAATTAATAAAACATGTGGGATTCGATAGAGAAGGTAGGAGGTAGAAAAGGGGAAAGGAGTGTGATCAATTTACTTTATTGGAAGTAGTGCTGGAAGGTGAAGAACATGAGGAAGAAGAACGACTGATGACATGACGAAGATTTCCTGTTGATTTACGTTTAGGATAACCAAGGACTGATAAAGTATTGGCTTGACAATTGGGTTCAGATTTGGATTTTTGCATCAACTAAAAATTAAAATCTGTCAATAGCTGTTTATTATTCTTGATTTATAAACCTTTTCTGTTGAACGAATACGTCTATTAGCAGTAATAATAGTCATTTGATTTAGTAGAGAATAGAAAGAGAAATGTATTTAATGTGTATTTTTTTTTCTTTTAAAAAGAAAGAAAAAATAAATAAAAAAAAGGGAGAAAGGTTTGAATGTGTGTGTGTGTGTTTGTAAAAAGGAGAGTTAATTCTAAAGGACAGTATAAGATGTTTAGGGGAAATATTTCTTTTTTTTTTTCTTTTTTTCTAATCTATAAAAATAAAAAAAAAACTAAAGAAATATAAGCTGAACTCTTTTATTTAGTTGTTGAAAGGATTAAAGGAAAGTGAATGTAAAGGAAAAGAAAAAAGAAAAAAAAAAAAAAAAAAGAGAGAATGAAATTTATATTTTCTCAAAAGGTTGCACAATCCAATATTCCCTTTCCGATATAGACTCACCTTCATACCATCACATTTCCTATCATCTCTCTTTCTTTCTTTTTATTTCTCTCTTGTATTTGCCACTCTTTTTTTCCTATTGTGAGAATAGATTAGGGAGATCACTCTTCTCCTGAACAGTCAAGAAAGAAAAGGTACGGAGATAGAATATATTCTAACACAGACAATGGTGTGAATGCACAACATCATGTTTGGTCAATCATGTTTACAACAAACAAACAAATACAGTGTTACCCATCTACATTTAATTTAATATGTAAAGATGTAATTATTAATTATTCGATAGATTACTGCAATCAAAAAGAATAACTTAGTTCATTTTTATCCTACAAGACTATCCCAGACAATAAATGGACTTCAGCTCAAATCGTCTATCTTTTTTTTTTTTTTTTTTTTTTTTTTCTTTAACAGTAAAGAAGAGCGCGTGTCTTAATATATAAAGTATAGCTTACTACTTACATAATTTGTATGTTTTATGTATAGGTTGATAGTAGAATAAATGGCAAAGTTAGTTTAGCATGAACGGGATTTTTTTTTACCTCAGTTGACCCGAAATCATCTTTTATGATTTGGTGGGAAATATAGAATGTATTACATGATTGCGTTAAAGAAATAAGCCATGTGCTCTTTTAAAATAGATTAAGTATCAATGTTTACTCTTTTCATTATGTAACAGTTGTACTCTTTTCTTCTTATCCCAGCAGAGATCAACAAGAGAAAGTATAAAAGATCACTCTTTCACTCTTTCTTTATTAAAACTTCATTTGATTATTGTCTATAAAGAATATTTATTTCCAAAAAGAAAACCACGCTGTCATAAAAGTTAATTAATTGATTTTAATGTTGTCTAGAAAAGGTAAATGTCAGCATTTGTCCTTTTTCTTTTTTTTTTTTATTGTCAATGTGTTTCACAATAAAGCACAGAGCTACTTTCTACAATAAGAGTTGATAGGAAAAAGTACAAAGAATGTCAAAAATCCAATTCACTTTCTTGACCATTTTACATCTAATAATAACTCTGTTATTTTATCTAAAAAACACTAGGGTTTCTTTACTTAATCTTACCTTTGACGATCACTCTACAATCACACTTTGTCCTCTGTGCACGGTCCCTGATAAATTACTGTTTTAAATTACCTTGCTTTATTTTATTATAAAAAGTATGCTATCAGATTTAAATACTTCTTATTTGACGAGTACTTTATGATTGTTCTAAAATCCTAGTAAATTCCCTCCTTCCTTGTATTATCTAATCTGTAGTCCAAAGCATTGTCTATTAAGGCCATGTTTACATTTTATGTTGGTCATCATTGTTCATTTGATCTGAAACCGCAAGCGAATACGGTCTGGTCTTTATTTTGTGATGTTTGTATAGTATTTAGCCAAAAGCACATTTTGTATTGAAGGCAGCAGTAAAGTTTCCTAGTCTTCCAAGCATCCTTGCTCAATAACACAAACACGTTTGACCAACTTACGATCACTCTTTCCCCCATCATTCAAGTGGCTACCAAAGAAAGAAAATCATGAACCCTTTTTCATTGTGAAAATAACTCCTCTCTAAATCACAGTGAGGTCCATGTGTAAACAATAAGCACAGTTGATTTCTCGTGTTTATAAAAATTGCGTAATCTTAAATGGAAAATCACGAGGAAATGCTGTTAGCTTTCTTTATCAAGTGATTCAACAAGCAATCGCACGCATGTTCCCCTTTTCAACAGAGGCTATCAGCAGCTTCTTTAGCGAAACAAGCAATACAGTACACTGTTTCTATGTTACAGTATCAAGATTTACATACGCACTCAATGCATCAGACATGTCTTGTTTGGTTTACAGAAGCATGGGCCACTTGAACCCTCTGGCACATGGATTTGATGCCTATATGAGTCAATGCGAGGCTTAGTTGCCTTTTTTTTTTTTTTTTTTTTCTTTACTTGTGTTGTATGATATTATATCAGAAACAATTGTGAGATGAATGTCATATAGATTTGCAAAAATTCATTCTATAACTTTACCTATCCTCTCTATGCTTTACACTCAAGTATGTAATTTTGCCTTTTTCTCATTATTCTCGTGTCTTTTTTGTGATACAAATTACAGTTGCTAAAATAGATTGATTGGTATAAAAGACCCAAATGCCACTACTAGAGTTTTATTGGACAAGAAATATTCATAAGAAAACGTTGATTACAGTTATTAGAAAGATATAGTTTAATAAGAAATAAATTACAAAAGATATAAAAGAAGATATGTAAAAGTGTATCAATTGAAAGAGGTTATGGTATCTTTGTTGTTTAATCCTCTTGATAAGTACCACTCATCACACTTGGCGTGCGTTCATACTCCCACTTTAGACTCAATTCATCCATACTACTGCTACTGTGACGATGAGACACTTTGGCTTGTGAAGCTCTTGTGGGTGTTTGAGAAAGACGGGCAAATACATTGCCATTGGTAGGTGTTCCAGTACGATCAACCAAAGATGAGCTCATCATCGGTCGTTTCACAGCAGATAACCGATGCATCGACATGCTGGGTGCTATCATTTCAGGATCAAACTCGGGCGGATAGGGACTCGCACTTTGACTGATACCCATCGGTGGCAAGAGGCCTCCTTTGAGTGATAACTCGCGAAGAGAAGCTCGTCTGCGCTGCATCAACTGTTGAGGCTGAATAGGAGGTTGCTGCAAGACAGATTGAGAGCGCTTGCGGATAAGTGAGCTCTGTGATGAGGAAAGGGTATGTGATCCCTGTGATGATGAGTAATCTGACTGAAGAGAAGAGCGTCGAATGTCATTGCTGCGAATAGATGAAGTGGACGATTCACGATCGTTGGCGTATCGCGCAAACTCGGCAGGATTCATCATCGTCATGTGGATAGGTGAGTCAGATTCACCGGTGCGTTGTTGCCAAGACACACGTTTTTGGATCATATTGTAGAAACGATCAGGAGAGGGTGTTGATTCACGCGTAGGAAAGCTGCTGATGCGTAGAGAGCTATTGCCTTTTTCTGCCAAAGCGACAGACGCTCTTAAACCAGTAGGAGGTTTTGATGCACTATTAAGGAAATTTGGCACGGTGATCGGCGATGGAGGAGGTAAAAGACCATCAGAGTGCGAGCTACTTTTTCTATCGTAACTTGAGCTAGAGTCAGATAGATGATCAGGAAACTCGCTTATAGAAGGGTCAGGTTCAGGTGTGCCAAGTAAGCCTCTGAGACCATCTTCATATATTTTATCAAAAATGGTATTTCCACTGTTCATGATGTAGTCTTCAATCTTTGTATCCATTCGATCCGATCGACGGTGGGTTCCATTGTTGCGCTCTTCAAGCTTTCTGATCTTGCGTTCATTTTCTACTGTGGTTGTGATAGCAGCACGCTTCATGACAATCAACGTACGACGTAAATCTTGTACCGTCTTTTCGAGGTTTTGCATCGTCATCTGACGGGTACACTCATCCATACGAGCATTGAATATATTATCCACCAATTCTTTATTAATGCTTCGACATTCATCTATTTCAAGAGATTTGAGTAACTTAATAGTTGCTTCATAGATTAATTCAGGAGCTGCGTTTGTTGGTACATTAAATTGTTCCTCTAAAACATCCACATCAGCCCACTCTTCACTTGGCAGAGGGTCAGTCACAATATCGTCAGCAAATGTCACTTTGCGTTTTTCGTTCTGTGACTTTACTGTCTCGGGAGATTGTGCCTGAATTTCATCAGCCTCGCCAGCAGCATCTGATTGCAATGCTCTTATTCTAGCCGAAAGGTAAGAAATTTCAGCCTCAATGAGGTCAACACGCTCATCTGCTAAGCCAATCGCAAGTGTATCCATTGGTTGACCAGTAAGCTCTGCAGTTTCCTTTTCAGCCATAAAGATATTCTTTCGTTCCTCTAAAAGTTCCATTTTTTCTGCAGCCAATCTTTCTCTTCTAAACAAAAGCTGTTCCATTTCAACAATAGCTTGCTTTCCTTGAATATATTGAAACAGCATCTTGTCCAATATCTGCTTCTTGCGAGCCACACGGACATCAACTGGCACAGGATTCTTTTTTCTTCGAGGTGGACGATAGCCGGGCAGGTTACGCATACCTCCACGACGTGCAACAGCTGCAAAACTTCCACCGATTGCATGTGACACCTTGCTCAACAGTTGGTCGTCCAATGTGCCACCTTCACGCACGGCCTTCTTGACTAAATCGGTCAGCATCTTGATTTGATTCTGACTGGCTAAAATTTCCTTATCACGACGTTTCAAGGTAGCTTTTTGAGCTTCATGTTCACGCTCGAGTCTCAGACGGGCATGGTTCACTTCAGATTGTTGACGTTGTAATTTGGATATCTTTCGTTCTTGAATAGCCATCTGTTCTTTGACCCTTTCGGTCTCTTGTTTCATCCTTTTGATCGTTCGTTTCTTTTCGACCTTGAGTGTCTCCACATTGGCTCTTAATGTTCTCAACAAGGACTCTTGCTGGTTCTTGGTTGACTGCATATTTGCAATTGTGCGACTGTAGTTGCGCTTCAGGTCATGAATCTCCATCACAAGCCCCTTCATCTTATTCTCATATGTCTGGCGAGTTTCCAACAGTTGCTGCTTCTCCTTTATACCTGCGTTTGCATCCGTTCGATGTGAGGCGGCAAAGTTTTGTTTGGTCTTGGTCAAGGCTTTATCGCGTTCGGCTTGAAGTTCGACAAGTTGTCTGTGGAGGTTGTCAATCTTTTCATCAAACTTGCGACGCATGAAGGCATACTTGGTCTCAGTCTTTTCAAGGTGTGTTACAAGTTCTTCTTTGACACGAATGTCTGATTGGATTTGGTGAAGCATTCGTGTTAGCTGTGGGTTGGACTTTTCTTGCTCTGCAACAGAGGAAGAAATCACAGACTCCATTGTTGTTGATTCTACAGATGAGGAAGCTGATGTAAAATCAAGATCATCAAAGAGAGAAGGAGATGTTTTCTTTGTGATAGTGCTTCTGGACATGTGGGGTTCCCAAGAAGGAACAGAGAGAGCTTCAATCTCCATCGATAGGTCGAGATCTCCAAGGTCCACAGGAGATGGCGTAGCTGTATAATTACCTTCATCAGAATGGGAGCGTTCCATTGAAGTACCGCATGTATACATGGCCTTCTCTGCCTTTTCAAACGCCTCAAGTTCTTCCTCCCATGACTGAGCAGCCTCCTCCATTGGCTTCAATAAGTCAAGGACTTCCATGCCCTTTTGAATTTCAGCCTTGGCTTTAGCAATACTTTGTTTGATCTCGTCCTGTAACAAATTATCGTCTTCATTAATATAACCTTCGTCATCTTCCGCCTCTAACTGAACCTTTCGAGAGGTCTTGAGGCTAGATGATCGAGAAGTAATTGGTGATCTTCTGACAGAGACTTTACTAGTCTTACGGGCTGCCATCTTGGCTGTGACAGTACTTGTACTGGATGAATTAGGGTACCTCTTTCGTCTAGATCGGGATGTTGTATTGCTACCATTACCACGTCGACGATGTGAAGATGTCTGACGTTCGGGAAAGAGAGAGGCTGAGTTTGAGAAGGAAACGGTTGCTGTCTTGGTACTTTCAAGAAAGGCCAAATGGTCACGAGTATCAG
Organism: Rhizopus arrhizus; assembly: GCA_024220505.1. Classification (NCBI taxonomy): domain Eukaryota; kingdom Fungi; phylum Mucoromycota; class Mucoromycetes; order Mucorales; family Rhizopodaceae; genus Rhizopus; species Rhizopus arrhizus. The sequence goes on along the minus strand of JAKZZE010000033.1, from coordinate 330,704 downwards.
ACAGTTCGTTTGTGAGATCTTGAATTGTCTTTTGATACTGCGCCACCAGTGGATGAGTCTCGAATGTGGATGCCGTCTTATTCTCTGGATCTTTCATGATCTCGCTCAATTCACGTTCCATGAGCATTGTGTCGCGTTCGCTAGTCAATTGAATGATATTCGTTGACATGTCTTGAATACGACTTCGCAATCGTGTTACTTCCGCCCTTAATGTACGGACTTCTTCATCCGAACCCAGTGAATGTCCCTCTGATCTGACTGAGGCTAGTTCTAGTTTAAGACGTGCGACTTGAGCCTTGAGTTGATTGACTTCAATGGATGAGCCTGCAAATTCCTGATTAATTGTTACACGGTTTTTGATATTTCGAGCACGGTTAGCATATTTGAGTGTATTGAGTGTTTCCATAAAATTTGTATCTGCAGGGGAAACACATGCAAGCATAAGCGTCTGACTGTTACCACCCAAGGAGTCTTGAAGTAACCGAGTTAATTTACTATCACGATAAGGAACATGCGCCCCTCTGCGAGATTCATCGCCTAAAGCAGAAATGACATTGCCAAGGGCCAAAAGACCAGCATTAATTGAAATACCTTCTTTAGCTCGGTCACCTTGAGCATTTGTTCTTTTCAACTGATATTTTGTGATTAATGACAATGAATATGCAAAAAGAAATACTTACTCTTTCAGAACCAGCCAAGTCGACAAAATGGAATTTACTTGTCAAGGAAGGTTCATCGTTTGATTTTTGAAGTTTTAAAATGACTGAAAAGACAGCGTGCGATCGAGATGAGACACTGTTCATATCAGTAGAACCCGTGGTACGACAAAGTGAACCTTTGGCTAAAAATGACAAGAGTTCTTCAGGGCTGTGACAAATTTCCTCTTTGACACCACTCCAGTAAATATTTCCGGCGATATCCTCACGAATAGTGACTTCCACAGGTGAGGCATTAGCGGGTAGATTGCCCTTCTTTTTCATGGCTGTATGAGGATTGAGCAAATCAATTAATTCTTCATTATATAACTCTAAGAATGAAACGTAGACTTCATATCTAAACTCTTCACTTGATTCGGATTGCTCGCGTAATCTTCGGAAAAGGTCAATGATACAACGTGGCACAATGCCTGTCAAAGTTGTACAGTAAATAAAAAAGAAAAATCGGGCGAGAAAGGTTTGTGCACAGTTACCTTCATGTTCAGGATTTACAGTTGCTTCTAAACCTGTACCCATACTAAATGTCTTTCCAGAACCTGTTTGACTGAATAAAATGTTTAAGGGGAAAAATTTATTAATGACGTATATATTTTACCCGTAAGCAAGAATAGTGGCATTAAACCTAAAAAACCACAAAATGTAAATATCGCACTGACTTTTTTTTTCTCCTGTAATTATATTTACCCCTCAACAAACTTTTCTAACAATGGAGCTGCTGCTTTTTGATATACTTCCTGTTGTTGTGTTTCACTACTAAATACATAATCATATGTAAATGATTTATCTGTTCCAACTAAGACTTGAGGCTCATTGGGTATAAAACTTATGCATTCTGTGCAATTGGCTAATTGTTCTTTTTGAGTTAAAGGTCTAACACGCAAGCCAACCCTATTTTTTTTTTTTTTTTTTTTGTGAATGAATAATAAGAGATGAGAAGGTTGTTGTTGTGTATACCTTACTGCTGTTGATGTCATGTTGAATTCAGTAGTTTTTGTATATTTTGTTATTAACTAAAATACTATGTTTCACTTGCGTTTGGTAATTTATAAAGGTCTTCAAGCTCTTTTCAAATAAGATAAAAATGTATAAAAAATAAAAGAGAAAAGAGTAGAAAGAAAGAAAAAAAAGAAAAGAAAGAAAGATGGAAAAAGACATTTTTTTTATAATCCATTCATTACACAAAGTCAAATAAGGCTTCATCTTTTTAATTTCATATTCACCCCTTTTCCGTTACTTCCGTTAGTCAGACAATGTTTATAAAAAAAGGTATTTTATTATTAAATGGAAAAGCCTATATCTTTTGCAACAAAATTTGATTTCTTTTCAACCCATTCTAAGAGTCCATAATCAGCCCCACCTCCATTATGATTGGGTGAATCCACCCGTTCAAACATGTTTTCATAAGTTTGTTCAAAAGTCCATCCGAAATACTTACCAGGCGATCTTTGCTTGATCGACCTGTCCCACTTGAGATCAGGAGCAATAAATCTATGATAAGCTGTGACACGATCTCCTAATACTCGCTTGTTGAAGATTGCCTTGACTGTATCAACAATATATGATTCAAATCGAGCATGAAGCCTTGGATTTTTGAGGAAGCCATTAATTAATACAGCATCAGGATATAATGAAGGGTAATCTGTGTAAGAGTAGTTCATAACATCAATGCCCAAATTTACACCAAATGTTGCATCAAAGTCATGACCAAGGTAATACCATTTATCATTGTTAGCATAGTCTTTGTAAGCACCATCATTTGTTTGCATCATCCAGTAACCATCCCAATGGCCTGCAAGGTATTCCATGACCATAAAGCGAAGAAACTGGTCGACATCAAATATTTCTCTATCAAATCTATCAACTGCTTCATCGTCCATGATATCAAGATCAGCAAATGCTTCAGCCAATGATAAAATAGCATCAGCGTCTTCGGGTGAACCCTTAGTAACCTTGAACATATCATATGCATCCTCATCCAGTACTTGGAAACCAGCACCAGTAGCACCATTATAAAGAGGGCCCATTTGAGCAGGAGGATTACCAGCATAAAAATTGGCTCGGATATAAGAGTACTTGGGAATATCATCAAGCATGTTAAATGTACCATATCCCTCACCATTGACGTACAGACGAACCATGTTGGCTTGGTTAGCATAGGTCCCCATGGACCTTAGGATATCGGCATACAACTTCTCTCGCATCTGTGTAGGATCCTCTTCCATATGCCGAATCTTGAAGTTATTTCGATTGTTGATAAAGTCTCCTTCATCAAATGTCCATCTCCAAGACTGTTTAGCTGGATTGTCAATTTTGCCAGCACCAGTGATACTAAACTTGACATTCTTGAAGGTCTTGTAGTAGTCTTTACCTACCATAGTCAACTCTACCTTGAATTTCTTTTTTGGAACAGTCTTGACCAGCCTGTTCATATCACTAGGGCGACCAGTGACAAAGATAGTAGGGATATAGTTTGTATCAAAAAGATCAGGGTCTTTATCAGCACGAGTCCACTGCTTTCCATTATCTAAAGGTCGTGGAAGCTGAGGGATGTTAGCATAGGTAATTGGTCTACCAAAGAATTCATTAAACGTCTTTTCCACACCAGAATGCAATGTACGCGTAAATTTCTCTTCTTCTGAATCGGCCACATAGTTGTAACTTGTTTCGTCACCTACATCGGCAAATCCAGTGTACAAGGGAACATTCGGACTAACAGGTTTTAAAGTGGTAAGAGCACCATTCACATTCACTTGGACAACTTCCGATTCGGGAGATATTACATTGAATTGAACAACGGCAGCTTGAACTAACGTTGTGGCCAAAAGAGCATAAACACTGTAAGAAAGTAGATTCATAGTTAAAAAAAAATAACCGAGGAAAAGAGAAAAAAAGAAAAGAAAACAATCAATAAATGAAAGAGGATAAATTCAAGCTTTTTATGCTCTATTTTTAAATCAACTCAAGATTTGGAGTAAAGAATTTCATGACTACAATTAAAACTGTTGGCAGTAAAAAAGAAAGCTTAATCCAGACGAAAGCTATGCTTTTTGTTTACCAATTTAAGTGATTCCAGATTAAATAACATGATTTAAATAGCTTCCCTTCACTATTTACTCGTGAAAAAATAGATGTATTTTTCCATTCCTTTTATAAACAAAACATAGGGAAAAATGACATTGATCGTCTAATTGTACTTTGATTCCCCCATACATGTTTTTTTTTGTGCCTGTCTCTTTTAATCTCCTAAAATATTGATGAATCGAGGCAATAAAACACACTTGCATGCCGAATCGTTTATGTAAACTGTGTGTGTAGGATTGTAAATCGAACGCTTTGCTTTTTTTTCTTCTTCTTTTTTCTTACTGCAACACTTGGAACGACAAAATTCTTGGGCCTCTCCATGTATTGCATTTATCAGAACAAACTGAAATAAAGCAATAGGAAATTTTATTTTCTTGTATTCGTTTTACTCATTGTAAATGTTTTAATGTAAGGCAACAAACAAAATTTTGCCTGCCGTAGAGCTTGTTTCATTAAATTCATTATTGGGCCCGAACTAAGGCACTTTGGCTTCGGACTTCTTTAAGGTTCTGATTTGCATTTTTTTATAGCAAAATGCTTATCTTTATACAAGATATCTATCAAAAAAACAAAATGCATTGAATGTATGATTTACAAAGATACTCTGGATCCTTTATAAGGATTGTTTTAACATATATCCTGTACCTTTGTTTCGCTTTCGCTTGGTTGAGAATGTCTAATTTCCGTGTTTAATTTAATAAATGGGAAGGGATTAAAACAATTTTATTTTCCTAAAGCATAAGCAGAATAGTACTGTGGTTGCCATTAACTCATTCAATATGAAAAAGTTGTACATAATATATACAAGATTGATTAAAGAGATTGGTTTAAATGTTTGCCCCATTTTGTGTCAAAATACGAGTGTTTCCTTGCATAACAACGCTTTCTGCTTCCAATCGCATGACATCGCGAAGTTCTAATAACAGCTGGTTGATCAGGGTATTCTCTGGTACTTCAAAAGGTGGAGTATCAAACATAGATTTTGTCTTTGCTATTCGTCTTTTAAAATTTGCAATAAAGACAACTCGCTCTGCTTCTTGTTCTTCTTGCATAAAAATGCTATTTCCAATCTCATCAAGCTTAAAATGATGACATAAGTTATCTTTTTATGTAGATAATAATAATAATAATAATAAAAGAACGATTGCTTTTACCTTTTCTAGTAAATCCTCCAAAAGACTATTCCATTCATATTCATTGACTATCACAGCCTCGCTGCGTGCGACAAATAAGAACTGCAATAAGGATAAAAACATGTTCCAGATGGAAATACCAACACTTCCTGGCTATATATCATGTATATTGGATGAATAAAAAAGAAATAAAGTAAACATCATGTTCACTTACAGATAATAAAGTTGAAAGCTCAACCATTTCTAACAATCTTCTTAAAGCTGGCCATACTGTAAACCAAAATGATGTTTGATTCATATCTTGCAAATCGCCAATGCTTCTGCATCTTATCTTTAATAAAGCCCATGTTCTTAGCAAAACGAAACAAAGAAGTAGAACTTCATTTGAACGATTGTAAGAAAAGCTAAGGTCAGGAGTATGAAAATCAATCTTGACATTATATAATGTTTGTACAAGAAGATCTACAATGATACTTTCATAATCGAGCATCTTGAGTAAAAGCACGTTCAAATTTTCGGACAGCAAAACCAATCCAAACCAGTTCAAAAACCGAAGACATTCGGGTGTTTCTTCAAGCTAATAAGAATACAGATTAGTTTTTTTTTAGAAAAAAAAAAAAAAAAAAAAAAAAAAGAGGATGCCGTGTATTAAAAACCTTCAACAACCCAAGTACGTTTGCTACTTGACTAGCATCCTTTGAACATTGATAGGCGACCAGATGAGAAGCAATGTTGTATATCTTGAAATCCTTTTTTGTAAATTGTTGGCTGGTTGAGGATAGTTTTAAAAAGTTCACTAAATGAGGTAAAAGCGACTCGATCTTGTTTTGAAAATAGCGAGTACGTTCACGGCTTTCGTCTGTCGTTGTTTTCTCAATCTCCATATACCATTTTTGGCCAGTTGGCTTCAGGTCCCAGAAGATAACCTGCAGCAACATTTGCATCGTTTCCTTGCTCGGTCTATTCACAGAGGACAGGTAGTTCTTAGTCTCTTCCAGTATGACATTAGCAAAAGGATTTTCAGAGGAGACGCCAGGAATCAAGACTACAGAGGAATACGATGCCAAGAGCTTTGCGGCCGTTTTAGGTTGCACAACACAATGCTGAAGGCCGTGTTTAAATACTGTCTGTATAGGAGAAATTAAGCTGGAATATTGATACGGATGCTCTTTTAAAAGTCTAGCAGACATTATCAAAACTGGATTGATGTCCCAATCAGATCTTCGCCAGTCTGCTGTATGTTTAGTTAACGCATTCAGGAAGCTAGGAAGTTCGTTCAACACGCTGAGAGAATAGGGATGTGAGTGAACAGTTTCTACATAGCGGCTGGTATTGCTTAATACATTCGAAAATGCTTTACGATCCATTTGTTGTTTCATCAGTTTGTCGAGCACATCGCGCACTGGTTGGTCATATAGGTAGACTGGTTCACCATGAATATCCTCATCAGGAATGGTATCCTCAGGATCAATCACTGTGCGTAAGACAAAGAATAGATCCATCTCCTTGTTATTTGAATCCGACGTAGACTGATTTTTGAACAACAAGACAAACAATCCGGCAACAGCAAATCGAAGGAATGCGCTTTTGAGAAATTGCTTTGCTTTCAGCAGTACAGGATCAGAGTGTCGAAGGCCATGTTTTGTCAAGAGTTTGCCCAAGGCCATGATTTGCTTTGAGAGTACCATTGCTGTCAAATGGTCTGAACGGCGAAGAAGACATTTTAGGATCTCTAATATCAAAAGCTTGTTTTCTTCACTGATATTTGAAGTTAATAATCCAATTACAACCTTCATGCTGTTGACAATATCTCTTTCGCATTCTGAGTCAAGAATATTGTGCTAGTAACTATAAGTTAGCCAGTGAAAGGATGTTGTACTTGAAACCTTTACCTTATATATAACAATCAAGAACGTTTCCAACCATCCTTTTAATACCATATGTCCAAGCTGAGTAAGATCGATACCTGAGTTTATCATTTTGAAAACAACGTCAATAAAGTATACACCAGGGCTTGTATTTTCTGATAGATGCAATTTGCTATGTTCAACAGATTGAGAAGCCATAACAGCTACGGTTTCTGCAGGTAATGGAGCAAAACTATCCATTACTTTTTTCAGTCCTCGTACACAGGACGTCATTGAGGCAATCTGTGCAATATTTTCTGAATTATATCTTAGCGGACCAAAATCAATGATAATATCTCCCCCATCATTGAAATAATGGCAGTTTTGGAACCCCATTTGCTGAATTAGAATGAACTTTAATCTGTACACTTGATTTTGGGCTATGCTTAAATGATTACTGAGCATTTGCATAGCAAGTGTGATCATCAACAGTTTTATATTTTGACTCTCTACAGTTTGTAGCGTCTCGTCATCATCCTTTAAGAGATCGTATGTCACTGGTGGTTGTGCATGCTTATCTATAAGATCCATATATAAACCTGGCTCTAGTGCTTCCAACAGAGATTCCCATTGTAAAACTTGCCAATCAGGGAATAGCGCGTTAAGTTGGATCATTTGACGAAGCAGAGGCACTTTTTGTTCTTCAGTTGCTGTCAGGAAATAAGCTTCCCAACATCGGAAGGCAGAACGAAGATGGAGTGTCGTAAAAGCTCGCATAATTGCAAACGCTTTGGATCTAACATACTCCTACAAATGCAGATGTTAAATTATATCCTTTGCCTGTAGAACACTTTCACTTACTTCTTTATCCCATAAGCTTTGAACAAGGTAACTAAACGCCGGTCCAAGATGGCAAAGTAATTTGAGCCATTCTGTTTGAAATTCGGCATCCATTTTCGAGAATAATCCATATAAATTATCCAATCCTTGATACCTTTTTATTTATTGTTTAAAAAGCAAAAAGAAAATATATGTACATGAATTCTTACCTGTTCTCCCAGCAATCATTTTCAAAAATGTTTTGAACATAAGATCGGAAATAACCAGCGTTAACATTAATAAGCCTCATTAGCAAGTCCAAATTGACACTGCTTAAATAGTCAAATGGTGGTGTTAGATTTTTCCATATACTACAGACAGGAGTTAGAGTTCATATATGTATATGTAAACAATTGTGATTGGCATACTTTGGCATGAGTTGCGGCATACAATTTGACAGGAACTCATCCCTATTGACGATTGCTTGGCCCCAATGGGACAAAGAATAAAACAATTTGATAATGCATTCGTTTGCATTTAAATGATTGTAGTTCAGATATTTTAAAATACAATGAAATATAGGCAGTTTTTCATCAGGCTGCGTAACGGTTGCGTTGTTGGCATGTAATGTATTTCTCTTGCTTTGTCTATAAAGAGAGATTCAGTTTTATAAATTATTATATTAATATCTATTTACGGCAGATGAGAGACAACATTGCTAATAGACGGTACAATATCAAGTGTAGATATCTGACTTAATGAGCAACCAAAAGCATATGCTGTTATAGCTACAGAATATCTAATATAGACTTGTGCATTAAATAAACATTCATTTGAGCTTTGATTATGCATGGTAAGTGAGTCAAATGTAGCTTCATGAAGATGGCCCATGATTTCTATAATGTCGCCTCGTGCTACAGGGGCATTCAACACGTTGACGATTTGGAACCAGACAATTTTCACAAACTTTGTTATAACATCTAGAGGGGCGTGTGCTGAGATTATCAGCGTTGTGATTTGAATTAATATCTTGGATGGAACACCAGCCCTAAAGAGACATGAGCGTTTTTTTTTTTTTTTTTTTTTTTTTTTTTTTTTTTTTGTAAAACAAAAAGTCTCTTACCCAGCATGAACGACAAGCTCCAGCCATCTCATACCACGTTCTATGCTATCTTTACTTCCATCGCTAAATTGAGTAACAAGTATATCTATTGCTGAACCAATTTTTTCAACTCGTGAGGTTTGAGTTGCCTTTAGTTTAGTAGAGCATAATTTTGCTAAATGTCTGATCTCTACAGGCTCTTTATCCTAAAAAAAATATAAACTTTCCCATAATATAAAAGTAAAAAACACTTGCCTGTAAAATTCCAAGTTTATTAAATTCCTCATATGCTTGATCGAACCATTTTTGGATGAGAGAATCAAGAACACCAAAGACTAGCTCATAGGTCTTCAATTTTAGTATATAGCTTACAAACTGTTCATATTTTTGTACAACATATTTCTAGAGTAAACAAAAGGTAAATTTTGACGATTATATAAATGTTTTTTGTTGCTTGATAACACATGTTTATACCTTTCTATCAAAATCTTCGTTCCAATCGGGCACAAGGCATGCTTCGTTCTTGCTATCAAGGATAGATTGAATTGCATTATACAGCATATCTGCATAAACCTGCTTGTCCATGTCGTGAACGGCAGCCATCCAATATGCAATATAGCGATCTTTTAATGCGGTACGTGTGGCTACATAGATAGTACTTGCACCACTACTTACACCTGCAGTATGGTATAGTGCACTTTGTCTGTGCCGATTGGACATTTCACCCTTGATTTTCCTTGCAAAAGCTGTCTGGGCCCATTTGGTTTGCTGCTTATTAACATTAGAATTTCCGGATGTTAGTTCAGCGTGCAGTGCAAGTAGTCTTTCATCTTCGTCAAATGTCCATTGCAAAATAGCGTATATAAGTCTTTCATGCGTATAGCTGGACATGAAAGGGTCTGGCCAGCAGCGACGAACCAAGAGAAGCAGACCGCATTCGTTGATCGATAGATCCACATTATGTAGACATGCTTCAATCGCGTTAATTGTAGTATCTACCTTAAAAGAGTTGGGAATTGCAGAAGGAATTGGAAACAGACAGGCAACCGGGTTGCTCTCTTCCTGATTTGCTGAAGAAACCTCATCTGTACGAAAAACTACAGGTGAGCCATCCGATCTTTCAAATAAACCAAGATTTCGCATATGCTGAAGTAGCATCTCCGCAACTTTTCGGCTCTTAAAGCTCAAATTGGTCATCATCCAAGAAAGCAAGAGGAATCGGTCTAACTGTTCATGCGGAGTTTGATCCTGATCCAAACTGTCTTCGTCTTGTTCCCAGGCAGGCATAGAATTCACCTGTAAAAATCCTCGCGAATCACCTGCCGAACGTCTTTTGTCTAGTGCAGGCGGGGATGAATGATAATAGCCTGTAGGGCTTGATGGAGCATAGCTTTCTCCGAATAAAGTAGTCAGGCTCTTCATCATTACACTCAAGTGGCTTAAATAGCTCTCTTGGCTCAGTACACATTCCTTTACTTGACTTGATTGCTTGTAAAAGTCAGTAAAGAAGGCAGACCTTTTGCATTGACTTGATGTTAAATAGTCCCAGCAGACATTGATGGATGACGACAGCAAAGAGCAAGAGCCCGTATCGTAAGGCACACGATTTTCAAAAGAATCAGTATTTTCTTTCTGAAGAATTAGTGGATCCTCGCCATCGTCACTAATCAAGATACATCCAGCAGCTACACCACAATGAATGATATTATTTTGCAGCAGTAAGATGTTGTAAATCGTACCCACTTCTTCAAAGCTTCTTCCTTTAAGGTCTTTGGCTTTGAGTGGTAATGCATCATCATAGAATTCACGCAGACTTTTGGACAAGTCAGCTGCACCCACACACAAGTCACTTTCCACCAAAAACCGCCCTGGAAGACACTTTTTGAATCCTTTACCATTCTCCTCGGCCCTTGATAGACAATGGGGATGAATAAAGTGATTACAAAGAGAGCAGTGATAACACTGATGTGTGATACCCCAGATTGGCAAATGGCAACTTGCACATGTAGTCAGTGTAAAAAGATTGACGAGATCAAATATGTGCCCCATAAGACCAACGCGTGTCGCATTTGATTTGACATTCCAGTGGGCAACACCAAGATTAACCATCTGCCTGAAACGAGCCTCGGGGCGTATAGAGCAAAAGTGAGGTGTAACAACCTTTTGGATCCCACCCGCTTTTAGGTAAAACATCAACCCTTGCTCTTCCTTGAGGGTTGCGTGGGAACAGTGGTAATGAAGACTTGCCCTACACTGATAACAACGAAGGCCGAAACCTTTGATCGGTTTAAAGCATTCCTTACAGAAGGCTTCTTCAAAATCATCATGCACCTCAAAGCCTTCTCCAGCCGGATGCTTGCTCTCTATTTCCTTTGTCTGCTCAAATAGATGCGGATACCATGTATGGTCCTCGGCCGTATCCATAGGTTCTAGTTGGGTTGTAGCCTGTTGCTTTTGTAATCTTCGATAAGTGTCCGAGATTCTTGGCTCTGCCTGGTTATCCTGATCTGTGATCTGCTCTTTTCTGCGTTTGTCTAAGGCTTCGATCTCTTCTTCGGTACTCATCAAAGATACAGGGTTTGTAATTAGTGCATGACCAACACAGTTGGAATAATAGTAAAATAAGGTTTGACAAGCCCTATATCTAACTGAATTTGTGCTGTGGGAAATAATGTCAAGGATGTCGAGATATATATCTGGTTTGTAATACATCATGTAGCCAAGTGCTCGATGAAAGCTACGAATTGAATTAGCCTGCTTAGTCAGTGTGTAATCTAAGCTTTCTTTTTCTTTTTCATTCGACATCAGATATGGGTCGAGATATTCCATCATGAAAAGCAAAAGAGGTGTAAACAATGCGTAAGTGTAATGCGATTCGGGTTGGTGATGATTTGTATTGTACGGTGATGGTAGAGCTGTAAATCCATCAGTGTTTGTTGCTTGAAGGCGCGTATCAATTGTAAGGTGGGACATTTTTAAGGCACTTCCAGTTGCCGTATCTTGATCAGGGCTTTGAATACTAATCGTCGGTGTATTTTGCTTATTGTGAGCGGCAAGTAAAGTTTCTATTTTCAAATAAAATAATTAATAATCTTTGTTTGGATTGAGAGAGAATGTGAAACTTCAATTTACTTTGAGAAGGCCTTTTGGTATCATTTTCCGTGATGGGAGTATGCACATCCTTCTGATGTATTAATTTTGGTAATAGAGAATCTAAATATAAAGATAATAGTTTTCCAAGCATCGGACCACTTGAGAAAGCTTCAAAAGCAGGCAAGAAAGTAAGACCGATGTTGTAAAGACCGATTGTATCTTCTTGAATCTGAATGAGGATCAAACCAATATCGATCAATACACTCTGCATTGTAAATGGAGGTACGGACGGTTTTGGATTAGCTGATTTGTATCGACTGTCATTTGATATCAAGTCGCTCAAAGCGGACAATATTTTCTCAAATTCGGATCGTTTATCATTCTTCGGCTGTATTGCTGAGGGAAGTATTGATGCCATATTTTCTGGAGACCGGGAAGGGCTTCCCATACGTGGTGAAGGAAGTGGTGAATTAACTTTAGATGAAATAGGTGTTGCACTAGGTGTGCGTATCCTTTAAAGAATACACTTATTAAATATGTGCTATTACTGTTTCTTTTTTCTCTTCTTATGCTTTACCCTTGTGTCAAGACTTGAGAGCTCAAACCGACAGAGTGGCATACCATCAAAGCAGATCTAAGTTTGATCAAAAGGTCAATTGTATCTTCGTTTTCAAATTGATCTGCAGATTGAGATGGCAAGTATAACAACGAGGTAGGTGGTCGCTTCCGTTTGAGAATCTTTCCCATAATGTGCTGAATCATCTTTCGATATTCTTCTACTTTAGGTGATTGCTTTAATGGGACTTGATGTGGCTGTATTGAAGGCTGATTCATCTCTGGAGAACCACTGGGAGAATGTATGTTGATGATTGTTGCATTGGATTGTAAATTGACATTGCTGTTTGGCATTTCCAATAAAACAAAGTTTAAAAAGTCCCCTCTTTATTAATAGATAGACAAATGAAGATGCTTGACTATAGATTGCTTTATATAATTCAAAGACCGCTACGCCAAGTGTGAAACAAAACACGCTACTTTTACAAATGCTATAAAGGCAACAAGCCGGCGCAACATTTTTTCCTGCAAATAGTATATAACCTGTCAATAGCTTACGCGTAACTTGCAGACACTAGTGTTTTTATTTGATACTTATGTTTTAAAGCTGGATAATGCATTTATTTGAAGCATCTAATTACTGTTAACGCTTCTTAGATAATTTTTTTATAATAAAACATGTATATCATTTTATATTTTTAATGCTGTTTAAAATAATATGAGACATGAGAAAGAAAGAAAAATGACTAAAATACAAAGGGAATAAATTAAAAATTAACTAAGCATACCGGCAATAGCGGCAGAAATAAAAGTACAAGCAGCACCACAGAGCATAGCAGAAACTGCCAATTGAGCGATTTCACCACTACGTTTAGGAGCCAAGGTACTCAAAATACCAATTTGCATACCCACACTACCCAAGTTGGCAAAACCACAGAGAGCATAAGTAGTGATGAGAATAGAACGTTCAGACAAGATACCCTTGTAAGTTGAAATGAGAGCTTCATATGCAACAAATTCATTGGCCCATATCTTGGTGGCCATGATTTGTCCAACATTTACTACATCCTTGTTTTCAATACCAATGAGCCATGCAACGGGCACAAAAATGTAACCAGTGATCAATTGAAGAGTTAAATTTTCAATAGTGATAAAGTTACCAATCCAAGTTAAACCAGCATTGACAGCATACAAAAGAGCAAGAAGGGAAATTAAGTTGGCAATCATAAGCAAGACAATGTTAATACCAGTTGTTGCACCAATACCAGCAGCGTGGAGGATGTTGGATGGACGATCATCATTAGGTGGTACACTGATGGTATTAGCAGTCAATGGTTCATCAACTTCAGGCATACGCATCTTGGAAACTGCTAATGAACAAGGAATAGACATGATACAAGATGTCAAAAGAGCTTCACCAGATACACCCATGGCAATATAACCGTACAAAACGGAACCAGAAATAGTGGCAAAACCAGAACACATGACTTGGTGCATTTCAGAGCTTGTCAAGTAAGGCAAGAAAGGCTTAATGAGTAAAGCGTTTTCACCTTGTCCCAAAAAAGGTGAAGCAACAGCAACAATGGATTCTGCTCCAGAAACTTGCAAAACTGACATGAAGAAAACAGCACATTTTTTCAAAAGCCATTGAAGGGCATTGATGTAGTAAAGCACTTGGACAGTTGCAGCAAAGAAAATAATCGTAGGAAAAACGGAGACTGCAAAAATACCGGACTTTGCGACTGTTTCACCAAATACAAATGAGGTACCATTGGAGGCTTTTTCGAGGTAACCTTGAGCAAAAGAGGAAGCCCACTGGAAAATATCATGACCAACAGTACAGCGGAAAACAAACAAGGCGAGAATGAACTGAAGAAGCATACCAGAAAAGACGGTGTTCCAATTAATCGCCCTGCGATTACGAGATGTTATATACAGAATAGCCAAAAAGACAACCATACCAAACAAGGCAACCAAACGCTGAAGACGAGTCGATTCAGGTTTTTCGGGTAAGCCAAAGACAGTAGCAACAATGACACAAAGTACCAAAAAACCGTAGGCAATAGTACGATATGTCTTGGGAATCTTCATGATAGGTTTACCCACTGCACGAACACAATACATCCATGGTTTAGTAATGATGGTTGTAGGTATATAATTGAAAGTTATTTTAAGGACGACAAACGCATAGATTAAGCCCAAAATAAGGTTCTCTTGATTGTATCCTTTAGGTACTTGAAGAGCATAAGCAGCAGCAAGGAAACCGGTGAAGATGAGAAGGTAAGCAAGACTATAAAAGGGAAAAAAAAAATTTAATTTCCCTAAAAAAAAATTTTTTTTTGTAACCGGAAATAAGCCTTACTGGAAGAACATGATGTATCTTCGGTAAAATTTTTGGATATTTCCAGGTTTCTTGTCTACTTCATCATCATCATCAACGCATATATCATCTACCTTTTCGTTAGACACAGTGGGCATGTCAATGGCGGTAGACATTCCTTTGACGGATTCAGGATTCAGGTCAGCATGTGATCTGGCAGCCATAGAAACTTCATTGTTCTTGCTATTGGCCGTCTCTGTTCGAGAGATAGGCAATTCATTTTCGTGAGACATCTAGCTACAGGTAGGAATAAAGGATGCGTTCGATCAAGAGAAAACAAAAGCTTCTTTTTAATGGATGTTTAAAAGAAGTGTAAGGGTAATGATAAGTTGCCTTTTAAGAAAAGGGGAACGATATACGTTATTCTTTGTTTTAAAAAACTCAATATACAAAAAGAAAAAGAGAAAAAGGAAAAAGAGAAAAAAAAAACGTTTTGTCTGTGCGCTTATATACAAACTACTCGATCTTAATTAATCACTAAGGAATTAAAAAAAATTTTAATTTGTTTACTTTACAAACGGCGATTTACTCGGTTCATAAAAAAGAACAGTTTATAAATGACTAAAAAATCAATCACGTTTAAATATTCAAAAGTAACTTTCGGGTAACCCTGGATACTTGTCTCGCCCTTGGAAAACCAAGTATTGTGGGAATAATTTTGCACAATACAAACATAAAAATAGAGCACAAATGTGACAGGTCGCACATGGATATAGCGGAATTTGAATCATTAACCTTATCGTCAGTTTTTAGGGGTTTGCACCTTTATATGGTATATCGCGATGGTACAGGGTCAGAACCCTTTGGAAATCCAAATATTGATTTCTTTTTAAGAATTTATTTTATAGAGTTACTTAACACATATAATGTCTTGCAAGTATTTCTCTTTTTTCATTTGCTCAACTCACTATAATCCCAAAATGAGCTTCGTGATTCATACAACTTCAAATTTATCGACTTTCCTTAAAAAATACACGCTATCGCAGCAATTATCCAATCATTTTATTTTTTGTTTAGACAGCACCAATCATCAAGCCCATATTATTTATTTATTAATTTTATAACGGAGCAAACCATTCCTTCTTTGGTTCTCGGCAGCGCGCGTGACAGATGAATAAAAGTTTACGTATGCCACACCTCAACATGAGCCCTAAAAAACTACATCCATAAAGTGCAAGAGAGATGTATCAATAATTGTATTTCAAAAGCTATACATAATCTAAGTTATAAACCTTTATGATATTACAAAACAAAACAAAAAGGATTAAAGAGTTTACTTACAACTTGCAATAAATACAATCTTACATTTTTGTTTCATTATAATGGTTTTTGAATATATGATTTTACAATTTTTTTATTGTTGATAGCTTTTTTTAAAAACTTTTATAGACTTACTATTCACCTAAACTCTTTATCACCAACATTCTATTCATATAAGAATATTATCCTTAAAGAAAAAGTAACTTTACGCATATCAAATGGTTTGTCATGACATTTCCAACATACTTCGATGCCTTTAACATCACTGATGCTTCCATTCAGTAAGTAACGTTATAATTTCGTTGGATTCAGCTAAAATCAATAGATTAAGAGCATCTATAATCAAAAATTTCAAGTTTGTTACATATTTATATAAAAGAATACTTATAACACTTCATACTATGTCATTTGTCTACCGCTTCATCTATAAAAAGACTTTAGATAAAACATTCCTTCAATATATCTTTCCTAACAAAGTTGAGTTTTCTTGTCGTCACATGCATATTGCCCATATTGATTACACTAAGCATTTGGCTTTCAATTGTCCATTGAGCAAGCTGCTTGGTAAGGAGTTATTTAGGAGCTTCTCTAAGTAGCAATAGATACGCAGAACCTTTCTTGAACCTTTCAACATTGAATTTTTACCTTATCCGTTACTATTGAATTTTTAATCTGTCGTCTACATTCGTGATCATTGTTTTTCTTGTTAATATAAGTAAATATCTTTGACAGAACATTTCCAAATACAAACTTTTCAGTACACCTTTGTATTGTATAGAAACCACAATAATATTGAGCAATACGATTTATATTCAGTAATATCCTCTGATTTAATTGTTATATTTTATATAATTCCTCAAATTTTATTTTGTATATTTATTTTCTTTTATTATTAATTTCCCTTTCCTTTGCATTGCACCTTTTAGTTTGCTTGTGTCTCTGAGCAGAATTTTTTTTTTTCTAATTAACGCGGAGAAATAAATAAAACCTTTAAAAAAATATGAAAAATTTAATAGAAACTTTTCGATTTTTCACGAGGCGTTAGCCGTGTTTTGCTCAAATCAAGTTGTTAAGGGAAAATTTCAGGCTTAATAAGATTTATAATTTTGGCTACAAATCATGATGGTCCTTTTTTTATTCTTTGGCAGAATATTAGTTGGTTCCCAGTGCTACATCATTAATTTGCTAGGACAAATAGCTGTTTTGCGGAGATTTTCTTTTTAAAAAATACAGAGTTAGTATTGAACAAGATCTTACAAAAAAAGCATTGAACAAAAATGAAATAAGGCTATTGTAATGTGATGTGTAATAGCGTAAGTTAAGTGAGATATTATTGACTTGACTGCATATATGCCTATTAAGAATCTGTCTGTTTGCTACTGAGTGCTTTTGCCTTCTCGTCACGTCCTCAGTAACACAATTTCTATTTTTTCCCGGGTTTTCTATCCTTTCTCGTACTTCATCCTTTCAAATTTGGAATAATCCGAGTGAAATTTATCGAAAAAAAAAAAAAATGCAAAACTTCGTTATAAGGAAATAAAGTGATATTTAACTCTTTTTATTTCCTTAGTCTAATAGACTTAAACGTAAATCCTTCAAAGGAATAGGCGTAAAATTATTAATGTCAATTCCAGATTGCATTAGCTTTTCTCTATAGTGCGTTGGAACTAATTTATGTATAAGATCAGGTCTAACGGAAAGCTCTAATAAATTCAAATAAATGTTAGAAAGGTTTTTCTTTTCAATTTCTTTTTTAACCTTCTCTTGTAAAATTAAATAACTCGGGTAGATCACGCCCGTTCGCCATTTTTGTCTCTGGATTGCGAAGTTCATCAAAAAATGGATGAACCATAGCTTCACTTGCGCTCAATCTCTTTCTAGGATCATATTGTAAGACGTGTGATAGTAAATCAATAGCTTCAGGTGGTGTCCTTGATCTAAAAATCTATTTTAAAAAAGTTAGACACTTAAAGTAACTTAGTATGCGTGTATTATATTACCTTTGCTAAAGAATGAGGTTTAATGGTTGGAAACTTGTGTTCCTTATAATTTGGATTCATGACCAAAACTTCTTCCTTCGTAGGAGTACCCAAAACCTTAATGATTTCGACTAATTGATCTATTCCACTTTCACCTGGGAATAAAGGCTGACCCAGCAACAACTCACCCATAACACAAGCAGAAGACCAAATATCTATACTAAAAGTATATTGACAGGCGCCAAAAATCAATTCAGGAGCTCTGTAATAGCGTGAACAAATATAAGCTACATTCATTCCACCTTCTACTAGCATTTTGGCACTACCAAAATCACATAATTTTAATTCACCTGTGATCGGATTTACAAGGAGATTTTGTGGTTTGATATCTCTGTGACAAATACCCAAAGTATGAGAATAAGCAAGTGAGCGAAAAAGTTGATACATGTACAGCTTGACAATCAACATAGGCACTCCTTGCTTTATTTTGGTATAGTGTCGACATACACGATAGACTGTCTCTGGCACGTATTCCATAACTAAGTTGAGATATATTTCATCTTTCTATTCAAAGTAACATAAATTTCCACACTTTTCTTCTATTATTTATCTATTTAACCTTGCTATCCCCTTGAGTATAAAAGTATGCTTTTAATCCACAAATATTAGGGTGATGCATCGTTCTCATTATTTCTAATTCTCTATTCTATTTAAAAATGTGTCAAATTTCGTCCACCTTTTTAAAAAAAAAACTGTATACCTTGAATCGTCTATCCTGTAATACTTTTTTAATAGCAGCGTCTTGGTTATTTTGGGTTAGTTTTATGTGATATACAACACCAAAAGAACCATTTCCAATCACTTTTTGGTGAATATATTCTAGTTGAATATTCTGTCCACTTATTCCATCCTTGGCTGGTACACGTAATGCCCTAAAAGAGTCAAATGCATCGGTCACTAGTAAAAAAAAGTTATTCGTTTATCACAAAAGGCGAATAATTTATTTACCCGAAAATTTGAATTGGCTTAAAGCAGACATTTAAAGTTAGAAAAGAAAAAAAAAAAAAAAAAAAAAAAAAAAAAAATACAAAGATAAAAAAAATAATAATTTAAGCCCAAAAATTAAAATAGAAAAAGATATAAATAGCAATATACCAAATTTTACTAAAAAAAATAGCCTCTCCTTTTCTTTCTTAATGGTGATTTCAATAAAGACCAAAAAAGGTCTCATTTGGAAGTCTGGTTTAGTTTTTCTCTTTGTTGGGTTTTTTCTTTGGTTACTTTACCGTCCTTCTTCAACCTTTATCTTATCTGACAGCAATGGTAAAAAATAGTTTGAGAATCGTTATGTTGTTTTTTTGCAATATTGTTTTGTTAAAGAGAGGTATTTATTAGATAAAAAACAAACAAAAAGTTGTTCTTCTACAAAAGACGGTCAAGTTTCAATTGAATATGCCGTCATGATTGACGCTGGTTCATCAGGTTCAAGAGTGCACGTCTATCGATTCAGTGTATGTGATGAACCCGTATTAGAAAACGAAGTATTCCAGATGCTAAATCCAGGATTATCTCACTATGAGAACAATCCTCAAGAGGCTGCCGCCTCTCTGACAGAACTTTTGGACATTGCTGTTCAAAGTGTCCCTGAAGGAAAGCAAAAATGTACTCCGATCGCCGTCAAGGCCACTGCCGGTCTTCGTCTTTTGGGCGCTGAGAAAAGTGAAGCGATTCTGAATGCTGTACGCAAACTTCTCGAGAGCTATCCATTCCTTATTACAGGAGACAATGCTGTTGAAATCATGGACGGTAAAGATGAAGGAGTGTACGCGTGGATCACTGTCAACTATTTATTGGGCAAGTTGAAAAATGATGGACAGTCAGCTGCGATATTCGATTTGGGCGGTGCCTCAACTCAGATTGTGTTTGAGCCAACTTTTGTGAATTCGGGTCAGTTGGCTGAGGGCGATCATAGGTATCAATTAGAATATCAAAATGGCGTATTTGACTTGTATCAGCATTCGTATCTCGGATATGGTCTCAATGAAGCTAGAAAGAAGATTAAGACACAAATGATTAATATGTGGAAAGGCAAGGATCAGGTGTATCATCCTTGTTTACCAGACGGATACAAAGAACAATTCGAGTACGAAAAAGAAATAGTGACTTTGATTGGAACTGGTGCTGGACATGCTGCCTGTCGAAATATCATTGAAAAAGTATTCAATAAGGACAAACTTTGTCAAACAAGTTCGTGTGCATTCGACGGTGTTTATCAGCCTCTGCTAACAGAGACTTTCAGGAATAGAGATCTTTATGTCTTTTCCTACTTTTATGATCTCACGCAGCCACTAGGCATGCCTTCTGAATTCTCAGTTAAAGAATTGGGCGAATTAGCTGATCGTGTCTGTAAAGGGGAAACAAGACCCTTTGAGCATATTCCTGAAGCACTTAAACATTTAGCTGATGATCCTGATTACTGCTTAAACTTAAGCTATATTTATAATTTATTAAGATTTGGTTATGATATCCCATCCGATCGTTTAGTACGCACTGCAAAGAAAATTAGAGGAGCAGAAACCGGTTGGTGTTTAGGTGCATCCATTGCTATGTTAGACCAAGTTGATTTATGTAAAGCTTAGAATATACATTAAATAATAAAACGCTCTATTTAATAATCTAATAATGTTCTTATGATGGAATGTATGCCCTTTTTTTTTTTTTTTTTTTTTTTTTTTTACAACCATCAAGTTTTAATAGACATCAATACTGGTATGGTTTTAATTTTTCTCGATTTTGACTTGCTAGTAACTGTAGATAATTAGGATCTTCATGTCTCTTTATTCAATACATAACATCATGCCTACGGGTTGATTAAGTATAATACACAATATTCTCAGCTTGGTTAGTTATACAGATTAATTATTTCGTCAATTCACGATTTTGTTCCTCAATAAACATATCATTGGTCAATACTGCCTCACTGCTCCTTGAATCACTTGAATCGAAAATCATTTGGCTATCATTTTTTTGAATATCAATTGAAGGTGTGAGAACCGTCTGAGACTTAATGTAATTTAACTTGTCTTGCTTCACTTTCAAGTATTCTTCCAAACTGACGAGACGATGAAGACGAGCTACTGGTCTTGGAAATGCAACCTCAGCAACTGGCAAGTTCCAACTACATTTAGGTTTGGCTCCTTCCACATCACAATTCATACAAACAAATTCAAGTGTTCCACCTTGATCTTTAAGTATAACAGGTCGCTTACAGAAGCAAGTGGGTACAGTGAGAGATCTTTTTGCATAAGTATTAGTGACTGAGAACATGGCACAAAAGGAAAGATTATAAAGTGGACAGGCTCTCAATTCTCGATGATCTGTGGCTATCCTTACACCTTTTTTTTCCATTAATTTTGCTTTTAACTTGCCCCAGGAGTGCATGTGCATGTGAAAGCCACAAATATAATTTATCTGAAGCGTTGGATCCTCAATCTCCATTTGATAGTTACCACATTCTAAGATAGGGCCATATTCATGTGTAAAGGCAAGGTGAGCTGGTTTTTTGCAAAAACATAAGGCGGGTTGAGAAAGAGCAAGGTCAAGCTCTACTTTGGTTGGTTTACGTGTATTCCTTTCGGATAAAGAATACTTCTTATATTGCGCTATATTTAAATGATGGCACATTGTTTACTCCAAAGCAAGTGGAAAGTGAAAGAAAAAAAAAAGTAAAAAAGAAAAAGAAAAAGAAAAAAAAAAAAAAAAAAAGTAAAAAAGAAAAAAAAAAAAAAAAAGTCATGAAGTTTAATTCATGTTAATTGATTTAACGTTGATTTTTAAAAAAGGTGTGTTCTGAATTTATCTTGATTTATTTTATAGTTGAAAATGTCATTTTTTCTTATTCTTTTATTATAAAGAAGTTGATGACTATACCAACTTGATTCATATATAATAATGCATTTTTTCTTTTTCTTTTTGTGTTATTGTTTTCTCAGAAACTCTACAATGTAAAGAGAGAAGACGCAATAGCATAATTATATTTCCAATACAAAAACTTTAAATAACAACAGATGGTTTCTACAGTATGATGGGATAGAATTGGAGAGCAAAAAGTCATAGATGACCTATGCACTATTACGATCTTAAACATCCATTATAATAAACTATCCCTTTTTACCTTTTTAAACCTTCGCAGCCTTTTTTTTATTATTATTTATGACTGGCCCAAATATAGAATAGTGCTTTCTATGCCTCATATTATCATACCTGAAATATAAATAGAGAGGGAGGGCTATAGCTTAGTATTTTCTCCCAAATAAGGTTTACATATACACGTATTGTGATAAAAGTAACAAACTATCGGAGATATCTAATTTTCTCTAGGACATTAATCACGTTTACTTATTCTCAGGCCAACCCTTCTCGCCCTTTGTGTAGCTTATAAAAGGGCATGGATAACAGCATAAAGACTATTCTTTTGCAATCTCTCCTTTCTGGACCTTATTTACAAAAGCATTTTAACAAATAGAGAAAATAGGCAGTAACGTTGGTACAATGCCAATATATGGCAGCAAAAAGAGAATTGCGAGAGAAAACCCTCTTTTCAATAAAGCCCAAGGTGTTATCTAAAAATATTTACTTTCTCCCTTTTAATGAAGGAGAAAAGATACATTATATCAGATAGGATGAAGTTCCTAAACAATCACCATCAGAGCGAATAATAAATTCTAATTAGAAATAGAAGAAAGGATAAATGTTCTTAAATGCTTCGCTTTTACTTTCAAATCGGAAAGCATTTAATTAATATAGGGAGTGACTCTAAGGTAATTAAAGGGAAGTTTCTGCGTACTTATACAACAACAATAGCGCCTTTAAGGTTCTTCTCCTTCTTCAATCTTGCTTTTCTTTTTAAGATTGTATTCTAGGAGCATTAATAACAGTTGATTATTTTATCCAGAAAGAAAGAAGAAACGAAAGTAACATGAAAAGAGTAATAGAGAAACTCAATGAAACTATCTTGCAAGAAGCATCAAGTTATCTAGTCTACAAGACAAATAATTTTTTTTTTAAAAAATGAAGAATGGTAAGCATCACAAAAGTGATATGCTTGGTTTGACTGGCATAAGCATTTTAAAAGAAATGAAAGCGTGCTGCTGAATGAAGAAAAAAAAAAGAGAAAGGAAATGATTAAGAGACCTTGATATGTTTTATTTCACCCTCTATAGCAGCATAGTAACGAGGATTATTAGAAAAGGTACATAAAAATTGAAAATAACTTTTGTTTCAACTTGAAAATACACCTTAACTCCTTCTTTATATGCTCAAGTTATTTGTAGTATATATTTTAAAATCTCTTTCTTACCATAACTTATGCATATTTGTTTATCTCTCAATAAACTCTTAAGTTTATTTATCTTGTTTTCTAGTAAATAGCATTTCATAAAAATAAATCTTTATATGATAAAACGATTTATTTAAAATGCAAAATAATTGATATTGCGAATAAGTATTGTAATATATACAGATAAGAGAGATACTAGAACACTAATCGATAAAGACAGTGTAAATAAAGCCACCGGCCAACCCTCCCAAGATAGGAGCAAACATAGGCACAAGAGCATAATAATGATGCACTGTAAAAACATCAATTCCCCAGCCAGCAACGGCTGTGAACAGACGGGGACCAAAGTCACGAGCAGGATTAAGAGAAAATCCAGAGGTGTAACCGATACAGAGCGAAATGGTGGTGACACCAAGAGCAATCATGGCACCTTGAGCTGTTCTGAATGGCAAGTTGTTTGGATGACCGGTGACCATTACAACAAGTAAGAGCATGGCAGTACCAACGACTTCAGAAGCCACAGCAGATCCAGTACCAACATAGAGTGGAGGGTAAGTACCAAAGATGCCAGCTGTACCCAATTCGCCTAAAATCTGACGCTTGCCATGATCAAATTGGGAGATGGCAGGTTCAACAATACTGTAGAGTAAAGCGGCACCAGAAAAGGCACCCAACAGCTGAGCAGTGATATACATAGGTACTTTTCGAATGGGAAATCCACTAAATACACAAAAAGCGATGGTGATAGCAGGATTCAGGTGGCCGCCCTAACAACAGCCACAAAAAGATAAGTAAGATCTTCTTAAAAATATGTATGTATAACTAACTTACAGATACGTGGCCTGCAATACAGATGCCAATCAATACAGAGAGGCCTACAAAAAAGCAATGAATATTTGTTATTTAGAAAAAAAAATAAAAATAAACTTTATGATTATTTACCTGAACCAAGAGAAGAGGTTAACCATGATTTTGATTTTTCAATGTTTAACGTTTGTTCTGCACAGAATCCACAAGTCAATAATACGAGGATAAGAGTACCAATGAATTCAGCCAAGAATTCTCTATGCTATTTTACTCTTAAATATCAAATGATCAAAGAAATATATCTTTACTTACTTGCATCTTGAATTCTTGTGATCGTCGCACGAATTTTTGGTAGCTCGATCTTTGGCTTGTACCAAGTTCATCTGAGTTGTATAATGTTAGTACAGATGGCTCTTTTGATTGTTTATTTTCAAATGGAATATCTTCATTATTAACTCTGGAGAGGTTATTATGTATGGCAGTAAAAGATGAACGTGTAGAGGACATTTACGATGTATTCAACCAAAAAAAAAAAGAATTATTTGGTTTTTATATACATGACATCTCGCCCCTCTTCAGAGATAATAAGGATTTCAAAGTTTACCATTGCTATTATTATTAAACTTGTAAGCATTATTACTAGTATTATATTCTTGACGTTGATCAAATGAAGATAACAAAGGATCTCTTTCGTTGATAGTTAAATCGTCTCTTAATGACATGTTATGTTTGAAAAGAAGAAGTATGTCTTGAGGTACCTTTTATCTTATTTTTTTAGCCCGCTTTTTTTACTCCGAATGTTACACTCTCTCTTTCTCCTGTTTACTGTTTCTCCATCAGTAATTGTTGTATTTTTATAGAATAAATGATTGGTTAATTATAAAATATTATATATTGTAATCCTCCTCATGAAGAATGACGACATACAATTAAATGTTCATAGCAAGTGAAAAAGATTATGAAGCGACACGCTAATCAATTCAATGATGTTTCTTTGTTCTTCTTTAGCAAGATCAAGGATGAGATGAACTGATAATATGACATCACAAGGTATTATTCATCCTTCAGGGTCCAAAGTATATCTTCATACACAGACATTTGAAAAAATTGAAACTGTTTAGAGGGGTATTCTATTAAATACATTGTGCACTGCATTTCTTGTAACAATGAAGAAAAAGAAGATCCATTTATGAAAGACTTTATCTCATTCTGATTTATAAAAAGGTACATAGTAAATATTTAAGAGCAACAAAATTTAAACATAAGAAAAAGGATTTGGGTATTTTGTCTTATTTTGTTATTTTAGTACACGTAGGGATCCTATTGTTTCGTTGTGTTGTGTAATCTAGATTTGCATCAATAAATCATTTTTATAACAGATATGATAGAAGGAGCTTTAAGAAATTACAAATAAGCATTTAAGACAGGTGAGGAAGTGTACATTCTTCTTTCTACTTGGAAAAAAAACTGCTACAATTTATCGAAGAGGTAGACATAATTATTAAAAATTACTTCGAATTTAAATTAACAAGACTAAACATCAAACGCACTTGATGCACACGTTGAGGCTACATGCTTTAACTTAAGAATATGTTTTCATTATTAGAATGCATAGTGTGTAAGCAATAGGTATAAATAGTATAAAAGCTCTTGTAAATGATTTTATTTATCGATCTTTATTAAGAAGGCGGGAAGAAGGAGGTTGCTGTTAGTAGATTTTTTGATAAAAACTCAAATGGATTGTAGTGCTGGGTTAGGGTTGATACAATATTGTAAAGTTTACTCATCATATGTTTCTTCTGGAGCTTTTATATAACTTGTCACACACTGAAAAGTGCACGGACGCTTAAGAAGCTTTGCTTACATGGCTACTCTTAGCTTTCTGTCATTGAATGCATACGTTTAGTAATAGCAGCAATTGGGACAAATAATCGGTTTGCGTAACTTGCCTATAATGCGATCACTCATCTGCTTTTAAAAATGTTGAGCGCGCACTTTACTGACAAAACCAACATTGCTCACACAATACAGCTTCTATAATCAAACATTCACACATGCTTGTAAAAGAATAGCCACAGTCAACTGTTTCTCCCTTTTTATTGGCCAGATTTGAAATATTTCGCGGTTCGAGCGAGAAAATAACTAGTCATACCTTAAGCAAGACTTGCTTTTTTTTTTTCATTGAATTATTTAATCATGTCTTCTCTTACATCTATTGGCGTTAGTATGTTATTATAATACTTCATACAAAAAGAAAAAAAAACTCAATTACTAATTTTCATTAAAAAGACAAGAATAAAAAAAATTTGGACCTACAATCAATAAAAGTAAGAATCGTGTCAAAAAGCCTTCAGAAGCATCGTCTTCCAGTCAACCAATTGTAATTCAACAATCGTCTTCCTCTTCTCAATCAATCGCAAATCAATCAACATCGTCCTTTTCTCAACCGATCACAAGTCAACCACCTGTCTTAAGCCAACCTGTAAGTCAACCTGTAAGTCAACCTGTAAGCCAACCTATAAGTCAACCTGTAAGTCAACCTGTAAGCCAACCTGTAAGTCAACCTGTAAGCCAACCTGTAAGTCAACCTGTAAGCCAACCCGTTGAGATCGCACAGCATAAACCCACACCAGAACTAAAACAGAGGATCTAACGGAGGAAGAGCTGGCAATCAACAGTCAAATTGAAACTTCTGCAAGTCATCAAACCAGGGTGATTCCTGCAAAAGGAATAGCAAAAAAGTCTGCTCGTCCCAATATACCAAGAGTCATTGCTGCACCATCACCTTCTGACGAACATAATACGGTTGATGTGCCTGTAAAGAGAGAAGAAGTTGAAATTGAAAAAATACCATCTTCACCCAATACTTCATCAACAAACGATAATAGAATACCACAGCCAAGTAGCAGCATTAATGCTTCACAAAAAAACAGCGCAACAACATCAAGAGCTTCAAAATCAACGACCAGCACTGCAAAGAAAGGAAGTACATCAAGAAAGACACAAAACAAGGACAAAGGCAAAGCGAAAGAGGCAAGCACGATTGAACCTAAACGAAAAAGCACACCTATTAGTGCTGGTAGTAAACCCACAGCTATTGCAATTGGTATAGGAGTACCCTCCACAAGCGCTGCAACCTCTAATGAAGAAGAATCACCAGCCAGCAAACGTAGAAGGCTGATGATGGAAGCGGCCAAGAAAAAAAAGGAAAGTGATTTCCGATTACCAGAGAATATGAGGACTTTGGACGATACTAGCGAGGATCCAGCCAAGCCCGATTTACTTGATAAATCCATGTCTTATTTTACAAAAGATATTGATGGTGTTGTTAGCAAGACATTCAAAGAGATGGAAATGAAGCGATATGAGGAGTTGAAAAAGGCAGAGGAAGCAAAGAAGATGTCATCTGAAGAACTTGAAGCATTCAAGAAGAAGGAAGAGGAGGAAGCAGCTAATAAAAAAAAGATAGAAGAAGCTAAAAAGGCTGAAGAAGAGAAGCGTAGGAAAGAAAAAGCAAATTCTGTGCTACAAGAAACGTAAGGATAATACAAAGGAAAGAATTAAAAGTCTGATTTGTATTTGATTATAGATCCACTGCACCTCAAGTAAGATTAGTGAATGGACAAATTGTGCTTGATACAGATTCGCTTACAGTTGAAAGAACTCAAGCAGGACAAGAGTTTTATGAGGGAGCAATGGAAATAGTTGAAGAAAATTCAATGACCAGAAAAGTAAACAGCCACACATATGGTAAAAGACAACCATCGAGTCGATGGGGGGCAGCTGAGACAGAGTTGTTTTATGAACTATTGTCTCAGTTTGGTACTGATTTTGAGACAATCTCAAAAGCAATTCCTAATCGTACACGTACGCAAGTTCGACTCAAGTTTAATAGAGAAGAAAGATTGTATCCAGAGAAAGTAACTGAATATTTAATTTCTAAAAGAAAGCCAGCAAGTAAGTTACATCGTTTATTTGTTTTATTATTTAATTAACCAATTGAATATAGACTTGGAGAAGTTTAAAGAAGTAGCAGGGATTGAATTAGAAGCTGTCCCAGATGACTTTCATGAGATGCAATTAGTTTAATTATAGTAATAATAAACGAAAAAATTAGCATAGTTTCGTAGTCATGGCTTGAATAACGCCTCCCTTTTTTACTCGAATGACGGTTCCTTTATCTCCAATTATTGGTTGATTTGAAGGACCAAGTTTGGTTTCATCTGTGAGAATGTTTCCGAGGTGGATTAATTTGACTATTTGAACAGATGGATCCAAATAAGGTACAAGCTGCTTTTTGATATTTGCCACACTCAGATACGGTGGTTCAGTAGCTAATCCAATCTTGATGTCCTTACCAGTATTTGTAAGTCGAATAGTGATTGCATAATCGAATTCAATAATAGGAGTTGTAGGTGGAGTGTAATAGGTTTCATTGTCTACTGGACGATAAGAAGGACTAATAGTGTCATCTTGTTTTTTATGTTGAATTAAGATTCTGAGAGCTTGATTTATTCGCATTATAAGTGAATAACAATGATAAGAGTAATAATAATAAAAATAATAATAAAAAAAAAAAGAAAAAATGGGTTGTTTTAAATACTTGAGCATGTTTTAGAATACGTCTTCTGACACTATTATGAGACACAGTAAGAACAAGATGTCATTATTGCTTAACTTACATTCATCTTCGGTATTATTGATGTTGAATCTTTGCCTTACATAAGTAGAGAATAAAATGAATTCAATGACTATTAAAGTGTCAATAAATAGTTGAATTGATCCACAAGCAATGAATTGTGCTGGTGATTGTGTAAAGACAAAGTAAAACAATTTAAATCCATCGCCCAAGAACTGTCGTAAAGTAAGTGAAATGTCTCTTATGTCTATAAACAATTTACCCATGAAGCAAGTACAAGTAAACTAAATCCTTGGGTTGACCTATTCCTATAGTTGGATATACATTGTGGTAAAGGCAGTGTACTTTCAATTCCTAAACTAAGTACACCCAACATCTCAATAAAGATCGAATGAGAATGAAATACGAGATAAAGCAAAGCAACTAGAGTAGTAAATACTAATAAAGTAATCATATAATTCAAATAATGTTCCCAATGCCAAAAGGTGCTCTGTTCGTATCCATTGGCTTCTGCCTCCAAGTCCCTATCAATGTCTGACGATGAGAAAGATGCTCTCAATTCACTATAAAGCACAGGATGATCTTGTCTATATCGTACTGCTATCTCCAATAATATAAGCATGGAGATGATCATAAATATACTTTGAAACAATAAGGTCGTATCAAAGCGTTTTCCTAACCTTTCTTTTTTGTTAAAATTTTGATATTTGCTTTGTTTTTTATCTTTTTTACCAAAAAAATATTCTTAAAATACTGTACAAAGAGACTATTTAATAAGCAATTTTTAACTTTTTGTTTGCATTTACTTTGCAGATAAAAGTATGGCACATGTCACTAGATTAAAACCAGCACTTGACTTATTTCTTTTAATCATAAAATACTAACAAACGCCTTTAGTTGCTTATGTTCTTTTATTATCTCTTGTTTTATTTACTTGGTCAATATATCCAATTACTGGACCAATTATCATTGCAATCGATAATATTGTGGATGCCATATTCTTTTTTTTGTTTAAAAATAATAACAAAAAAGGTAAAATGACTTTTTACCTATTTAAATCGTTAGTCACAATACTTTAGAAAAATTGTGTTGATTTGTAATTTCTTTTCATGATAGCAGCTAATCACCATAAGCATTCTCTACCCTAAATTCGTGTGCATATCAAATACTTTAAATGACAACATAAAAACAGCAAAACCTGGTTATTTGTTTCTTTATCAATGGCTTTTTATACTTTTATTTCACATTTGTTCACAGCAACAATGCGGTAATTAAATATAAGGTGTAGAACCAATTGTCACTTTTGATAAGAACTTGATCCATAACCAGTCTAGACATGTTTCTTTTAAGCAACTTGACATTAACGGCCAATTCTATGCTGCTAATAATGAGTTCTTGTCATATATAAAGATTTAAGTGGTAGCATTAAAAGAAACGAGCATTAGAACCTTTCCATCAACGTGAGATGTTTGGAGTTGTTAGTGATTAGGAAAACAAGGAGTCGTGTGTTTCCTTTTTAATTCATTAATATCCAAGATGTAGACAATTCAAGATCTTGTATGTCTAATATAGATACCAGTGGCATGCATATTGCTTGCAACAATACGATAAAATGCTTTCCAGTATCGATGACTAGTTGTAGCCTCAACAGTGAGTCTAAGTGGTTCTTACCAGACAGCTCGATGAATTATGGCAACTATCAAACAGGCAAGGAACTATTAAAACTAGACATCTGGGATCGTGTCTATTTTTTTTAGAATGAAAATGTATCTGATAACATCCATTTTGATGACTACAAAGCATACTGAAGGGTGTTCTTATGAACATGGACGTATCCGCCACTTTTGTAGCTCTTTTTTTTTTTTTTTCTATGTGGATTGTGTTGTAGGGTATTATGAACATGTAAACAGACTGCGTTAATAGTTTAAAAAGTGGTATAAACAATTATAAATAAATAAATAAAAAAAGCAGAAAATTTCTTTAGGTATTCTACTCCATTTAGACATTGATAATTGGACCTTTCAAACGCGTATAAATCTGTGGTAAGATGAAGTCAATGCAAGTTTAAATGTAAACTTCCCCTTTATCCTCGTTTATGATACTAGCCAATCAAATCACAACTATTGACGAACTCTGAGTTTTTAAAAAGCAGTCAGATTTTTTTTTTGTGTTTGTATCAAAAGGAGAAAGAGAGATTATTAAATAATGTAATATGAATTGAACCTTGTTTTATTTGTATTATTATTACATAGAATGAAAGCATAAAAAATATCTTAATCTATTTTTTTCTTAAATTTGTTATGATTGTCAGGTTCAGATCTTCTTCTTGTTGGTCTACTCATATTTGGATGTTCTGAATGATGATGTTGATTAGATGATTTTAGTAGTGGCATAGATATACGATGAAATAGTTGCTTAGACTGAGTGATTGGTTCATGCATAGGTTCTACAGGTGAATAAACTAATGGCTTAGGTGGATATTGTGTAATGGTGGGTGGTATAAATGGTGCTGATACAGTTTGTTGTTGTGGTTGTAAAGTAATAGTAGTTTTCATCATTACTTTTGTTGGCTGACGATGCGATGGAGTAGAAGAAGCTGTACTTGATCTCTTGTTACTCTTCAAAGATTCAAATTTTGATCTCAAGAAAGCAGATGATCTTTTTAATAAGTCACTGGCAGAAGATGTTCTTTGTCTGCTATTGCTATCACTGTCTCTTATTTCTCTAATTGATAAATCTTCTCCTTCTGATTGTTCTCTTATAGGTTCTTCGGCCGTGGATGATTCTAATGAAGGTTCCTATTTTTTTTTTTTTTTTTTTTTTTTTTGATATAAAAATGTCAAATTACCAAAATTGGGTGAATACACGTTTAATACCTCTGACAATAAGCCTAGTTCAAAATGAAGTCGAGATCGTCTTTTATCAAATTGACGTAACAGATCTCTCGAGAATGAATCATCTTCTTGCAGTGATATATTCTTTGGTAAAGAAAGTACATATGAACCTTTTGTCATATCATAAGAAGGAGAAAAAAAAATGATTTAGAAAGAAAAAAAAAAAAAAAAAACAAAAAAAACAAACAAATAATAATAATAAAATATAAAAAAAAGAAAAAAAAGACAAAAAAAAACTTTTTTTTTATTACTGAATGCTTGCACGTGTAAGATTTCTAATGACAAAATATGGTACAAAAAAAATTGACAAGCAATAATGAGGAGTAAAGAAGGGGGGGTATAATTACGTAATCAATCAATTCAACTTTAAGTTATGTTAAGCCCAACAACCTTAAATCTTCATCAACATCTCGCGAACTAAGTCCACTTGGGTTGGGTGCCATAGGAAATCCAATGGATTTCTTAATCTCAGTCAATTCATTCATTTCCTTTTTTTGTAAAATCATTTCTCTTTTTTCAATGAATAGTAATCGATCTATTACAAGCTATACTCAGTATCAATTGATATAATTGTTTAATTCACCTTTTGATATATTATTTAGATACTTACGTTCATTCTCAATGCTCCATTTCTTATTGTTGATATTGTTTAATAAACCTCGTCTTAACGCGTTTTTTTGTGACTGTATTTAATTTAGTTAATTCAGTGACATGTAGACATGAGCAAATAAATTTACTATAAAATGGATATTTGCTTGATATTCATGTCCTTCGTACTGTCTTTTAAAGTTAGCATATTGATATCTACGCCATTCTTTTGCACTGTTGATCCTTTTCATTTTCCTTTCTTCTATCTCCGCCATTAATGATAACAACTCTGGGTGTGTACCATTGGCAATCATCAATGCTTCATTATTTAGTTCCAACATCTTTTCTTGGTACATTCTAATACATTTATCTGATATATCAATCATTCCTTACATCTTCTTTTCTCATATAATCTTTCTTACTTGTCCCTTAGCCGGGCAAATTCAAGTTCAATATGCGTAAGTGCAGCAAGTGCTTCTTTATGCTTTTGTTGGTAATCGTCATTATGTTCTATAATAACCAATTTAACTTTTTATAATTTCCATACTCCTTAAATAGTATCTTACCTGCCTCTTCTTCATCAATGCTCACTTTTTCTTCTTCCTTCTCTTCTTTTATTTCATTAATCACTTGTTGTTCCTCTCTTTCTTTTGTATCTTCAGTTTGTTTTTTTCTTTTAGTTGGTTTTCTTTCAGATCTTGTCTCGGTTTCAGAATCACTCCGTTTTTTGTTGTTTTCTTCTCCTTTTGCACCCTTTTTTCGTTTTCTGGCTGTTTGTTTTTCCGGTGAAGCAACCCTTGAGGGTTGAGAATCATTAGATATAGAAGAAAGAGACAAGTTATCATCGTCTTCATTTGACGGTGAGCAGGAAGAACCTGCTCGTAATATATTATTTAAAGCTGACAGCTCGTCTTCATTTAAATTCTCTGTTGGTGTCAGTGGTTCTCCCAATTCCTCTTCGTCTCCACTCAAAACAGAAGGCGAAGAATCTAAAGATAACTTTGAACTTTGTCTAGTGTTTGACTCATCCATGAAAGAAATAAAAAATAGAATAAAAAAATATTATGTAAAAAGAATAAAAAATGGAGATTGTGGGGGAAAAGTGACGTCGCCCAAAGGAAATATGCAGATCACATGCTTACTTGACTTGGTAAATAATAAAATAAAAGCCAAAAAAGATAGAATACAGTTCTTAATCATACCATTTCATCTTTCTGTTTTTACTCTAAAGCTCTTGTAAAAACGATTGCTATTTAATTACATGACTGAAGAGTATCACATATGTGGAATTGACAAAGACAATAAGGATTTTCAAACACCGTCTTACAGTTCAATTTTTGTCCCTGAATACTAACTTGTAGCTTCTTAAGGTAAAGGCTAGGGTGATATAAATATTGAAGATTGCTGAATCTGTCAATACTCTGGTACATACAAGTGTAACATCCAAATGTGCTAGAGAATCTCAAGTTTTTGTTGTGAACTGATAGATATAAGGACTTGTTATTTTATTATACAAAAAAAAAAAGTTAAATACAAAAATTCTATATTAAATATACATAAAGAAGCACTGATTTTGTTAAAAGCGTAAAAATAGCTTTACATGTCTCGCATTCTAAAGAACATCCTCCCATCCGAACTTGGATTGTTCTTTCTATAAAAGTAGAAGCGAGCGCCAATGATAATAGCCACAATGGCCACCACTCCTATAGCTATACCTACTTTGCCACCAGTCGATAGTCCATGCTGTACATAGCTGTTTTTAGAGTCTGAGGGACCTGTGATAGTGTTATTATTTTGGGGATCAAATGGAGCAATGGAGCAAGGATTGATTAATAGTCTTTCATAAGGATTAGTGCAACTAGGATAGGTTGCGTTAGATACATAAACAGCTCGAGCGGATTGAGCAAATGCACGAAGCCAAGTCATGTTGTAAGAAGGTTCATATGTATTGTAGACCATGTGAATAATGTCCGAAATAGCTAAATCTGCTCTAGCGGGAGATCGAATAGGATAATCTACAGGGAGAGATGTAAGCGATTTTTTGCATGTATAGACTGAAATTGTACGAAGAGAGGTTTACCAGAATATCCTTTTACATTCACAAGCCCATCTGTTCGATAGACATTCTTATTATTAATGAAACTGAATGTAGCACTTGGACTCAAATTGGCTGCAGCCAGCCATCCAGCAAAAGAAAAGTCCTTGAAGACATCTTGAGGTGTTTCATCAATCACAAAGTCAACGCTGCTTAATACATTTTGGAATTCAGTCAAGTTGCTGATTGCTGTTGTTTGATTGTTGACAGAGATAAGCTTCATGCCTATAAAATTATTTAATAAGCAAGAGCATTGTTTATACGTGTGCACATGCCTGCGTCTTGAACCAATGATTTAGTATAATTATCATATTTTAACAACCATTGTTTTCCATCATAACTTGTCCAAGCAATATTTTTGGCACCTGAATTCTTTAAATTAGACTGATGACATTGATAATTCTTTTCTAGTGAATGGAGGAGTTGATTTGCTTCATTTTCCATATCAAAGAAGTAGGCAATATAAATCAGCCATGATGCTCGCTTATATCAAGTATTCTTTTTTTAGAAAAAGAAAAAAACAAATATTTATAAAAAAAAAAAAAAGGACTCACCTGAAGTGGACTGAGTGAATAATGGTCAGCAGAAACACCAACATGTTGAGGAAGAGTAGATTGTGTAGTAAATGTAATAAGATTAGTTGTGTTCTTTGGACTATCTGTCAGATTTGCATAACAAGGCGATGTAACATTATCAATAGGATTAGTAGATTGAACTTGATTGGTTACATTGAGTAGCTATGAAAAAAAAAAGAATTAAGCTTTTTTCACTTCATCATCTACCTCTTGTACCTCAAAGAAAGGTAATGCTTCTAATGCTTTATCCACAGCTATGTTATTAACAGGTGTATTAAATACGCCATTAAATCCAGTTTGATTATCAACAGATAACCCACAACACACAAGTTTGTATCTTTCATTGTTCAATAAATTATTTACAATTTTGTAGTTGTCGAAATATTCAACTAAAAATCCATTGGAAGAATCAAGAATAACTTTCGGTTTATAGTAGCCTTGTCCCAAAACAATGCTTATAAAGCAAGACAAAAGTAGTGCTGATAACTTATTCATTTATCTTTCCACCTTTTTTTTTCGGTCGGTGAACAAAGGAAAAGAATAAGAAAGATGGAAGAAAAAAAAAAAAAGATATTTATTGTTACATTTGTGTAACAATTGATCCACCAGACCTTTTTTTCCTATCATTTTGCAGCAATCACTCTAATGACAAAAATTTTTTTTTAGAAAATTTAAAAATGATGATAATGTTTTATGATTTAGCTGTATTTTGCAATGTAACAAATGTATAAAAGGGCTTTTGATATCAATGTTCATACAAATTTTTTGTGACACAGTCACATCTCAAAACAATCTTTGTCGGAGTATTCTGATTGTGCGTCGGACTTTTTTATATATTTTGATTCATACCACAATTCTTAACTCTGTAAACTGTACCATTATAGAATGTGTCAGTTTACTTCACTTTTGATCTTTCTTTTTCATTCATTTTTAACTTTTACCAGTCATTTGGCAGTAGTGCTATGGAGACAATGTTAATTTTTGTTGGAATAAAAATTCTGCTAATTTCTACAAAGGAACAAATACTGTACGAGTAATATACAATTAGAAATTGACAAACAGCCCAATACTTTAAGTGTCTTGAGCATTTTTGCCGTGTCTCTTCTTCACTGAGATCTTGGGGAAAACAATAAAATAACAGATACGATGCTAGTTTTCGTAAAATTCTCTGATACATCCGAACTATTTTTTAATGTTTTTCAACTTTTGATTTCTTTTTTTTTTTTTTTTATAAATGTACAAGGCGCTTGCTTTCACTAAAGTCATCTTTATTATTGCAGCGAAAACACAAGTTAGGATCAAGGTCCTTAAGAAGACTTACCAAGAAATGAGAAATAAATACAATAAGATTCCTCGGAAAATGGCTCAACTTTATACATGAGCAACTGACCTCTGTAGATATGATACTTTATTTACAACATAATAAGCATTTGCACTGATAATATAGTTCTCAATGCAGTTCAGGCATAAATATTTGCCTCTTTTTCCTCTCAATTTCAAAAGCTCTTTTTAAACTGTCTCCTGACAGAAATGACATTGTTCTATAACTTGTTTTAATGTTCCTTTGATTTGATATCAATACTCTGCTAATATTAGTCAAAGTTACTTACTTTTAAAAGCACTTTGGAATTTTTAATAATTTCACTAGAAGCTACAGTCACTTTATAAACTTGATTAGCGCTTGCTATCATTATTCTATTTCTTCTCTTTTGACCATTTCAAATGATAAAAAAAAACACGTACACTTGAATTCCAGAATAGATTCTTTTCTCTTGTGAAAAATACCAATGAAGCCTGTACGGAATTACAGATGAGTTTCTGTAGTCGAACAAAAGCAAATAAAGGTAAAGAATTGCAAAATGAAACTGAGTAATGATCTTGTAATAATAATTAAAAAAAGAAACAAAGCAATCAATTTTTTTTTATTGTTGACAGGCCGTTCGTTGATATCCAATGACTTTAGTAGGATCAGGTTCATAAGCACAAAGAGAAGGATTTACTTGTATTTCATTGATGAGTGTCCTCAAGAAAGCTTGTTCATATTTAGAGTTTTCAAATACAGTAGTCAAGCTTTCAGCTGGACAACGTAAAAAGTTGGGTGCAAATACCATGGCTAGATTATTGACGTTCATTAAAGTATGTGAAATAATCTCTGGATCTGTAAATTCCTGTATAAATAATGTAAGTGTACGAGTAAAACAGTAGCTTTACATGAATGCTACCTGCAAGAAATTAATAATAAATAAAGCGATTCGCCTATTGGTATCTGGTAGTCGATTGATGATAGCAATAGCCATTTCTGCATCCTCAGCGTACTTGATACAATCATAATAATCTTCTGAACTAATGATGGGATCTGACAAGTCTCTTAACCAATATTTTAATAAAGAGGCTGGCACATTAGGATCTGTTATGCCCTCTGCATCATAATTTCCATTTTCAATACGAACTCGCTATGGATTATAATAGGATGAGCTATAAACAGAATATGTTTACTATTTTGATTTACCAAATCAGTGACTGCGTCTGCATCACCAGGCACACGAAAGATACCTTCAGAGGATTGACCGTTTGTTTCTCTTACGGTGTTTGTCAAGAAGGGGACAATCATGGGTATTTGAATAGTTGGATCTGTTTGTAATTCCATGATGAGTTCTAATGATTCACCAAATACAGAAGGTTTAAAAGGTGCCTCCTTTGCACGAGCAATCTCTGCAGCTGTTAATACTTTTCCTTTTGCGCCTCGTTTACATATCCTCTTTAGCTTATTTGAAACGTGTCTACTCATTGTGGATATTTTATGATCCTGTGAATCATGATGTTGTTCAACAAAGTCTGTTAAATAATTTTCTAGATTTTTGGATGGAGGAAAGGTGACACTGACAATACATAATAATTCCCAGCCTTTATAAACACTGGATCTACAAATCTGTCAGTCAATTTTATGATTATTTTGTATTTCTTACGAATTTGGATTTTCATGGAGTTGTTTACATAATTGTACATAAATTTCATCTCTCATTTGTCCCTTTGTAATACCACAAGTCAAGATGGTTTGTATGTCTTCTGTTTCATTTCTGGACTTTGATTTATCGCCCATGATGATTTGTATTAATTTGAAGCATTTCAATGCGTCTTTGTATAGCTCTTTATTCATCATAATCAACGGTTGACGCAATGATTCCTATTGAGTCTGTGAGAAATTATATAAAAATATGTCACTCTATTTACTTTTGTCCATTTCAACATTTCATTCATTGGCACTCTTCTTCTGAATAAACCTCTTTTATGAGTAGCAAAGAATCTTTTAGCAAATCCATCAATAGCAAATCGATTAATTTCTTGTTGTAATCCTACAGGTAAAGCAGGCCTATTATTCTATAAGCTCTCTTTAATTTTGTGACCATTGTTGTTTGCTTACTTTCTCAAGGTGGCCACAGGAGTAGCAGGTGGTGAATGTTGATTATTTAAAATTGGATGCATAGCAATAGCAGCATCTATTAATCAAATTAGCTCCCAAATAATCAGATAACATCATTGGCATGCGTACCTGGATTATTTGTAGGTGAGCTGATGGCCATCGAATATCGACTTGTTGGTGAACTAGAACGTGTAACTAAATTTTTAAAAGGACCTGTTTTAAATAACGGTAAATAAGATCCTCTAGAGACCACTGGTTCCTATAAAAGGTAATTCGGAGTGTCAATAAAATGAGGAGTGAAAGAAAAACAAACGGAACCTTTGCAGAACAAACACTTTGTTTTCTAGGGCCATCTTCGTTCTTTGGTACTTGATTCATGATATCATTGGCTATGCTATCAGATGTTGATCTTTGGTGTTGCCTCTTTGGTGTATCAACTATGGTTATTTCTGATAAATCAAGCGATCGACTATTTCTTTTCATTGTGTTATTATTTGTTATAGAAGGCCTTTTAATCAACAAAGACATTTGACTTGAAAATTCTTTTGAGGGCTAATTATTAGATAAGTAAAATAAAAAAAATTAAAAAAAAAAAACCTACTTGAATTTTGACAAGAGAAATTATATTTGCGTCAGTGGGCCGAACCCAATTAGAGATATTTGCACGTGTATGGTAATAATAAGGCAAATTATTCTTTTCATCCCACAATTCCCACCAGTCACCTTCTGGATTAGTTGGTAATCTATTCATAATTTATTATCAAACACTTCTTTTTCTTTTTATTACTATTTACATTCTCGATTCATCTATTGGCCTTGACCAACTACATTCACCTGTTACTTGATTTGCATAAAAAGAGCAAGAAAGATTAGGATTTGATACTTCAACCCACTCATATTCAATAGACATAATAAAGATGAAAGAAAACAAAAAGAGAAAAGGGGAATAAGGATTTGTTTATAAAACAAAAACATGTGCACTAAAAAAATAGGAGAGCAAAAAAAAAAAAAAAAAAAAAGAAAAAGGCCAAGTTTTTTTTTTTTTTTCTTCAACAAATAAACTCCTTTGACTTTTAAACAACTTTTTCAGAAACAAGTGTAATGTTCTCAACTATTACTCAACGATGAATTAAAGGAGTTGAATATTATATGCAGTAAGTAATTATTTCGTCATATTTTATGTTTATTTTGTCCAGAAGGAAGTTCATAACAACTAATAAGTAGGTAATTACTTTCATTCAGCTCGTAACCACTACCAATGTCCACATGTTGTGTTGGTTTGTTATTATTGTCTAAAATAAGATCTGTCATCTGTCTCGACACGCCAAGTCCATGTTTTGTTATAACAGTCGTCAAACTTCTCCAACCCTATAAGGATGAATTGTTTAAAGCAGAATGTAAATTTATCTTGTATATCACAATAGAAATTTGTTTTCAAGTAAAGAATTTTCAATTTGGGACAGGTCTTGATCGATAGAAGAACACGATGGGTTGACAATCGATTCGCAATAATTTCTTAGAGATTCCCGTATATGTCCAACCAGTATTAACTCCTTAAGCCTACGACATACTGATATTAATGATCCAAGATCTCCCTTTGATGAAACAATATTTATGTCATGAATTAGACATAGCTTATCAATATATAGTGCAACATGACCTAAACATGTATATTTTTCACATACCAATTGATTGACTTTATGTATCACCGTTTTCTCATCTTGTTTTTCCCACAAACTGTACATGTTCACAGATTCTATTTTGTGAGTGATTAGTTTTCAGCACATTTCGATAACTGTTTTCTGCAAAGGCGCAATTCAAATGATATCACATAGTCTCAATTAGCTAACCAAGTCTGCTCCTTTCACACAGTAGTTCAAAGCCATCATCATTGATATGTAATCACGTACAAAATCTCTTTTCAGGCCGCATCAATGAAAGATCAACGAGTCAGCTGTAGACCACATCTTGTGATGAAATTCTTTCAAGAAGGTTTATTATAAGAGTATACTG
This sequence comes from Rhizopus arrhizus, assembly GCA_024220505.1. Lineage (NCBI taxonomy): Eukaryota > Fungi > Mucoromycota > Mucoromycetes > Mucorales > Rhizopodaceae > Rhizopus > Rhizopus arrhizus. The sequence goes on along the minus strand of JAKZZE010000033.1, from coordinate 290,369 downwards.
CTGTTCGTTTGGAGTAAAAAGTATACTAAAATCGAAAAGTTTCAGGCAAGTGTTGAGTATAAACTGTTATTCCTGTGTATTGGCCATGAAAGTATAAAGGGGTACAGAGACATGCCAAGAATCGAACGGACGACAAGAAGCTCGTATCTTTTTTTTTGCTGTCAATTATACAAAGAAATGTGCTTGCTTTTGTTTTTAAAGAATACATAATTTATTTTAAATGAAGGATGAATTGTATTCAGTAATTAAAAAACATGGAATTCAGTACCATTTAATGTGAGTATTTGAAGTTGACAACAATTTATAATCAGCCGACTGTCTTTACTTGTCTTGCAAACTTCAATTCTTTCTTTGCATGAAAGTCGTCTTGGCTTGCGTTTTGGCTCTAGTCTATAACAAGTGGATCCAGCTTTGGTCTCTACAAATAAGAGAGATTTGCTTTGTGGCATAACAATCTCGAGCCTTTCTAAGGACAAGTTGTATAAATTGGCTTCAACAAAGTAATACTGAATAGAAGATGAAGGGACATCACCAACATTAGCTACATAAGTATTGTCTTTCAAAGAAAGAGACTTTAGATTGGTACAGCAGTTAGCCAAGTCCTGGAAAAATTTAGGTCTGACATAAGAATGAGAGACCAGAATTTTTTCAACAGATTTTAATGTAGGAACCTGAAAAGACTGCAAGACATAATCTGTCAGTGTCACTTTTTGAAGCCCCTGGTATTGCGCCATGAATATACCAAGATCATGTTGTAATAATGAATCGGATAATATTCCTCCATTCAAAATCAATTCATGAATATTTGATGCTACATGCTCCAAATGCGTAAATAGGCTGTTACCAGAGGGCCAGATCAAATAAAGTTTACAAACAAGCAGATTCGTGTCTAATCTTTGCCAGGTAGTGCTAAAGTCAAGATATCCTTTAAATCCTCGTCTGATTGTTAATACGTTGTATATTTCATAGCATTGGCTTTCTGCAAATTGCGGTATAAGCATACATCTCAAGTAATGGTATATGAGTTGATTGAGATGATTGCCATCCTGATTGTATTTCCTCATCACATCATCTCCTCCATTTTTGATAGTCAAACGAAGACTAAACTTTTTACGAGTTTGCATCAAAGCATAATGGACAAGTCTGTCATAAGCTTCGTCTTGTAACGAATGATTGACAGATAAACGATGCATGATGAGATGTAACTCAGAAAGACAAATAAGTCTATCAGAGATACAATCAATAAATCCTTCAGGTAATCTCATACTATAGTTTTGAATCGTCAACTGTTTTAAGTATGGGTAAATGCAAAGTGATTCTTTTTTCTTCTCTTTGATGTTCAAGGATGCATTGAGACTTGTCAACTTGGGACAGCTGCTGAGTACAATCCCAAGCTCTTCCATGGTTGTCAAAGGTAAAGATGGAGGTAAGCAAAGATACTCGAGGGAGCGAAAGGACGATAAGAAGTTAAAGTCGTTCTGATGATCTAATCCTGTAGTCAATTTCACAAGACATTTGCTATATTTCATGTTGTGTTCAAACGAGTTGCAATCGGGTGGGAGTTCTTTGAGATGTTTCCATTTAATTTCATCACTAATCTGAAGCATATAACTCGAGAGCTCATCTTCTTCTGCATCAAACCTTTCTACATATGGACAACACTTGACCAACTGTTCAAATAAGGAGAATGAAAAATGCGTTTTCTCACAGAGTCTGTCGATACCAATCACAATGGTCTTGACAAATTTACCCATGCTGCCAAGTCGATAAGTTGTCGTTTCTAAAAGTAAATTCAAAAAGCTTTCAAGATGGTGATCGTCTGCAATCAGAAGCTCATCAAATGAATATTGTGTACCGAGAGAATACCACCTAAAACATACTAGTCTACATTTTAGAGCTTCACTTTTATTAAGGTTTTGAAAGACTATCTCCAGTATCTCTTGAGGAAGTTGGTTAATTTTGGCCATGTCGATTGAGTAAAGCAAAAAAAGGAACCGTAACTAAAACCAAAGTCCGATTAAAGGAGTATGAATTAATTCATGCAGAAAGAAAAAAATAATTAAACATTTGATGCACTATTTGAGTTCTTGGTGATCAAATATGGTTGATAAGTGAGTGTATGGTAATTTAACACATACTATATATCTTTAAATATACGCTATATAAATGTATACTCGACTTATTAGTATTTGAATTTATATATGTGGTATTTTATGTATTGATATATACTTAGTGTAAAGCTATGAGATAAAAACTATATAACCTTTGCTATAATCTTTTTACATAAATCACCTTTTTAAGCTCGAAATAAAATTATTCGAGGCAGTTGATAAAAAGTAAGCAAATTAAGCCCAGTTAATAACTAAAAATATATCAAATATCAAAGCCATTTAATAAATTAAAGCTCACAATACACTTAAGATAAAAACAAATTGGATGGCGCAGTCCTTGAGCTTTAAACCATGTTTGATTTCCGACAATGTCATGGTTGATCACGGACAGATATTTTTAAGATAACTAATAAAGGTGCAAGATGATTAATTAAGCAGTAAAAAGTTAATTATTTATTTAATAACTATAAGGTCTATTTATACCATTTTATGTTTGCTGTGGTGGTGATGCTTGACACTTGTAATTATGATGTTAATACTAAGAACACTGTGGCTATACTGCGATTATACTGCGGTTGATAATTTACAGTTGAAAGGCCAAAAGAATAATCATGTTACATACCAAAAATGGAACTAAAGATATGACAACAAAAGTAGAAAAAGATACCGGTCTTGCCGAGATTCGAACTCGGAATACAAGTAGATTGCCCAAATGCAGTGTTTAACCATTACACCACAAGACCTTTTTTTTTTTTTTACTTCTTTCGCACTTTTGATTGTAACACTAATTTTCACGGCTAAACAATCATCCGTTCACACTTCTTTAAAGAAAAACAAAGCAATCCATCATTAGTTCAATCAATCCATCCAAGATAAACAACAAACAACAACTCTCACCTTCTAAGATCGAAATTCCATCGAGAAATCCAACAAATACTCCTCTAGACAGTCAGAAGAAGAACAGCAACAACAAAATACAAACTTCCCCTGACCCTGAACCCTCTGCCGCCACTAAACGCACCCTCGCAGACCGTTCTCCGCCCTTCTTACCTATTGATATTGATCGTCACCCAACCGGCAAGCCAAAGCACAACATGGACATAGCCAATATCACCAACCCTACCAGCACCAACACCACACTGGCAAGCGAGCCTGATTTTCATTTTGGCCCTGTCACTGCTCCTACCGCACCTGCCCTCTCACTTAATGGGCCTCTTGACTTTGGTATTCTCCCTGGCATGCCTGATTGGTTCCAACCGATCATGACCATGACTACAAGTCAAGGTCAACGCCTTGCATACCTGGAAGCTCTGACCAAAGAGAACCAGGACCTAAGAGCTGACCTTGAGGCGGCTCATCGCCGTATTAAAGAGCTGGAGACTCTTACTACCACACTCCCTGCAGCAACTATCAAGCCTGCTGGATCTGAGGCCACCAAGCGGAAGTCATCTCCCACTCCCACCTCCACTCCTACACCTACCACTTCCTCGTTCGCTTCTGCTGCTCGTAAGGGTATGCGTATCACGCAGCCACCCAAGCCCAAAACTACCACCCGTACCCGTAAGGCACCTTCCAAACGCCAATTCCAGGTCGCTGCCCGTACCTTTGCTCCTCCTCCTACAAATAATGGGTTCCAATACCTTTACCTTGTCGCTTCAGGGAGTTCATCACCAACGTTCGCAAGAAGGTAGGTATGCTTGGCCTGGAGAACTGGCGTATCCTCGACGTCTACCACCCCACCACCCGCGTGGTAGCACTCCTTGTACACAACGAGTACGCTTCGACTGCCACCAATAAGCTCGATACAGCTGGTATTAAGCTCATCAACAAATTTGATCCACGTGATCCCACCAACCTGCGCGATGTCAAATACCAAGACCTCTCAGAAAGTGAGAAACAGCAAAAGATGGTGCAGATCCACACCTCTCACCTTCTCACCGCCCTGGATCGTATGCGTCCTACTGTACGCTCAGCTGTGGCTCGTGATTTCATTGCCAAGCAATGGATCACTACTCAAGCCTTTGTTGACCACATCAAGGCAACCACCTCCACTCCTTTACAAGCCACTCCTGTTGATACCGACATGGACGAAGCATCTCAACCTGTTCCTGCTGGTAATGGCGAACCAGACACTGAACAGTTATGAGTCAGGTAAATAACCATAATCATAACATATACCGTTTATTTCTTCTCGTGTAACAAGATTCTGCCCCTGACCTGCTTTGTCTACCACCGCTTTATGCAGCCATACACTTTTTTTTTGGATCAATCCTGTTTTTTTATACATTCCCATGTTATTCTTTATAATATTCACTCCAAGGCGAGACATTATGCCCATAATGGCCCAGTCTCCATAGCCTTCTCTAATAAAAATCTTTTACCAAGACCTCTGTTGCGCTCAGATTTTGAATATAAAACATCTCTTGCTTTAATTACGTGATTTTTTACTCTTTCTTTCATCTAGTTTTTCTTATTTTTGTATTCCAATACATGGAATAACGCCCCTGAAAGTTGAAAAGAACAGTTCTTAATTTGTGAGCAATTATAGGGAATGAATAGTTGCAACAAATTTATTTCAAAGATAAACATAAATGATGTTTAAATCTTTTTTTTTATGGATGAAAATTTTAATATTTATTAAAACTCATCAAAGAGTATAAGGGTTAAGAGCGATACAAGTGTATGAAACAGTGACTTGTCACGGAAATACAAAAGGTATTAAAATAAAGGATTGTAAGCGGATAGTTTCAAGATGTTTAAAATTTACTCACACATACTATATTTTCGAAGCATTTGAGAAAAATGTAAAAATAATTTAGAAAAAAAGGATTAAAAATTATAATAATAATTGGAAAAATTTGATGGATTAAATAATAAAATATAATAAATTAGTACTTTCTATGAAAGTATGAATCATTTTGTTATGGACTTACCATTATAATGTAAATAGACAAACCTCTGAAAGAGAAACTGTTCCCTCTAAAGTGATTTTTCTTGTAAAAGCTTCATGACGACCTTTGTTTTTGGAAACAGAATTTGCAATCTCATGCATATTTTTGCTCGCATTAACTTCTCATTGCCAAATTATTCCACATATTTTACAGTCCAGGATAATGTTGGCTAGCTTTTCTACATGCTCTAGTCTTTTTCTTTCTAGTTTTCTTGTATAACGGCTATTGCAAATCTATACCAGATTAATAAGTCAGGATGAAGTTGAATAATGATTCAAATATAAATGTACTGGAGAAGTCAGGTATTCATTTACATCTATTAATGCACAATGTATTTGGTTTCACTGTTCAAGTAGTTTTGCTCTACAAAATATTGGTGGTATCAGAGAGAGCTTTTTTTATGGAGACACTATCCTTCTTCTTCACTCCATAGCCGAATAGTATCAGCGATAAAGCTTCAGGTTGTTTATACTTGGTGGGCAATCAACGATGTATATTTTTCTCTTTTGGTGTCTTGTTTCTCAATATCTTCTTGGTAATGAATTTCTTTTGTGTTTTCATTCTTTTCAGATCTTCTTGATCTTCTTCTCCCACTGTTTCACCTTGTCTGTTTCCTTTTCTTTTTGTTGTATTTCTTACCACCGTCAATATAAAAATTTGCGATCTCATTATTGGCTCTCTTACGCCCTTGATAATCATGGAATCTGAAAAGACGAAAACGTTAAGGACGACATGAGATGGATTTGTATACAATGATTGCATATACAACTTTTTATTCACAAATTTTTAAACTATTTTGAATTTTGCTTTATGGAATAATCCCTTTTTTCTTTTTTCAAATTTATAAACAATGACGTTTTCCTTACCCTTTATTAGCAGTGCCCCTTATGACCAAGCACCCAGTCCATTTTTAATAGAACCCCTTATAAAAAGCACCCAGTCCGTTTATCAATAATGATTAACCAATAAAAGCTTGGCCAAAAAACAAGCAGAAATTCTCTAAAAAAAAGTATAAATAAAGCAGCTTTTTTTCAGCTTTCCACTTTTTTTTTTTTTTCTTCACTCAAAGAACTTCCTGAACACTCGTAGGCGCAAGTTGAAAGGTGCGATGGTAGACATTTCTTTGCCCGACTTCGGAAGGGTTTTCTTTAATAAAAACTACCTAACTGCCCAAAGGCTTCGGCTGGAGGACGGGACGATGGAGGGTTTTTTGCAATCCTTTCCCATTGCACAGTGGGGAGGATTTTTTTACACAAATTTTTAAATGAAAAATTATTTTAATTTGTTGGCGACTATTTCATTTTATTGTAATCCTCTACTTGCAGTTTTTTTTTGGCACTAGAATAAGGCTATAATGTATAAAAATATCAAATATGAAAAGTATAACTGATTTCAACAGTACTTAGAAATAAATTGTTTTATACTACAGTTCTAGAACTAGTTTTAGAATACGATGTGATTGATATCAAATTGTATCTTTTTTTAATTCCATTCAAGAAATTTCTGTCTTGCGCTTTTTAAATACAATCATGTTATCAGCAACATACGATCCTATTCATCTTTTTTCTCTATGCTTTAAAAGACTTTCTTTTATATGCTTGATATGATTTTCTTCCACTATAGACTTATCAAGTACTATGATGGATGTAATAAAAGCAGTAGTAAGGTCTCTATAGCTTTATGTTAACCAACAAGCTCTTTTAATTTGGCCTGTTCAGCTCTGTTTTTGCTTAACTCAACCAGTACACTCAGTTTTACTGTAGTATCTTCAAACTCCCTATCTTCTTAAGTTGATACTGAGATTTTTGTTATAGCATTAGATAGTCTTACTTATTATTGCACTAGACAGAATTAAAACTGTCTATAACTTCCTTATCTAATAACAATGAATAAATATGTACCAAGTAACGTTGTTTTAGGTACTCATTAGCCCACAGTTCGTAATGTTCTGTATTTAAACTTAAGTCAATAGGCTTTAAATAGTAGTGTTATCTAAATTTGTCAGGTTTACTTTGTTGAGCCTAATTGTTTTAAATGTGTAAAAGAAAGAGAAAATACACGACCCAAAAGATGTGTGTATGTTTTTTTTAAGTGCTAGATGCAACTAAATATCACCATTTTTGAATTTTTCTATTGTTTTGTTGTATTTCAATATGTTCAATAACAGAGTAATCTTTTTAAAGTGGGTTATAATATAATATTCACCAAAGTGTCTTGAACATTTCATTATTAATAATAAAAATTAATTTGTTCTAGCAGGGCGTACCATATCTTTTGTTGAGTAAAGAATGGGTGTATACCAATATAATAGTACTATCATACTCATAAAATATTTTCGTTGTTACGGCATACTAAACTATGCCCATTAGATTTTGGGATACATGAAACTCGGTATATCAAGGTAGAGGCCATATAAGCAAAAGGTTGTGACACATAGTAAATATAGAAAAAGGAGCCACTTTGTATTAATCGAGACATATTTTATTACATAAATAACAATTAAAATCGCCCTGAAGTGATTCTGATTATCCATTTTTCTGCTTCTACGATTCCTATAAGGAAAATTACACAAGCAACAGTTATCACCCAAGATTGCCAACCAACTTGAGTTAGTTCCAGCCAATGAGATATACCTTTTTATATATAAAACATTAAAGACGTTCAAAAGGCGTAGTCATATTTTACCTGGGGCATAAATACCAATGATCATCAAACCAAATGAAATGAAGAAGGCAAGCATCATCCACCTGTTTTGAGTTATTCCTGTTTTAAATATAGATTGATGTACGCTTCGAACATTAAAAGAATGAACAAGTTGTAACGTAGTTAGTGTTGTAAAAGTCTAAAGAGAAAATTAAAATAATTTGAATAAGAATGGTTGCTTTACTCTACCATTGACTGAGATACTGATAAAGGCATCTTTAATACATTCAAACTAATTAAGTAAGTTCCCAAAGCGAATAAAGCAATCAACATTGAGTTTGAAAATATCATGAGCCAAGTTACTTTTGTCAACACACCCATCTTTGGGTTACGGGGTGGTCTAGACATCAGATCCTTTTCATTTGGTTCTACGCCCAAAGCCATGGCAGGAGGAATATCAGCTGTTGTACAGAAACTGTTAATCTCCTGGTTTTTTTTTTTTTTTTTTTTTTTTTTTTTTTTTTTTTTACCAATGATGTTTGCCCACAAGATCATCATAACAGTCAATGGTACTTCGATATTAGCTATTGTACAAATAAGCATCAAAAATATTTCTGCACCATTACAACTCAAAAGATAAACTATGAACTTTAAAATATTATCAAAAACATGTCTGCCTTCCTCAACAGCTTCAACAATGGTCGTGAAATTATCATCTACCAAAACGATATCAGCTGCTTGTTTAGTAATCTCGGTACCAGCTTGACCCATAGCAACACCCACGTCAGCCCTTTTGATGGCAGGTGCATCTGATATATGTGAGTCTTTTTACACTGAAAGAAATGTGTTCTATACCTACCATTAACACCATCACCTGTCATAGCAACAAGCTCACCACGCTTTTGTAAAGCACGAACGATAGATAACTTATTATCAGGACTAACACGAGCAAATACACTAGGAAAAGGATCAAGAGCTATGATAGCATCATCTGAAAGCAGATCCAATTCACGTCCAAGGATAGCACGATTCTAAAAGGGAAGCAAATATTACTTTTTTTTTTTTTTTTTTTTTTTTTTTTTTTAATTACCATTCTAGGGATATGGTTTTTGATGATGCCAAGTTGGGATGCAATAGCAGTAGCGGTCTCAATGTGATCACCTGTGATCATTACAACATGAATACCGGCTTGCTGACAAGTATCCACAGCTTCTTTGACACCTTGTTTAGGAGGATCGATTAGACCGACAAGACCGATAAAGACAAGATCTGATTCCATCAGGTTTTCATCTTCTTCATCCCTCAAGCTTTCACAAGGTATCGATTTATAAGCTAAACCAAGGACGCGAAGGCCTTGTGATGCCATCCGAACATTTTCATCTTGAACCTGAGAAGCAAATTCGTCTGTCATCAAGAGATCCTTGGGACCCTGCTCTGTTGTGGACATGTAATGATTGCATTTCTGGAGCAACTCTTCTGGAGCACCCTTACAGACGACCATGACTTGTTTATCAGTTGCTTGTGTATAGGCAGCACTCATCAACTTGCGTTCACTATCAAACGCACGTTCAAATATCTTTTTGAATCCCAATTGGTCTATCCAGTAAGCACGATCCAATTTGGCCTTTAAGGTAGCGACAGTCAGAGCGATCTCTGTTGGATCACCTACTGCTTTTATCTCTCCCTCTTCATCTCGAATAGAAGAATTATTACAGAGAGCAGATACCATCAGAGCATAATACATTTGACGAGCGTAATCTTCGGGTCGCGTGGTGTCGATCGCTTTGGGCTTCATTGCAGCATAGTCCTTGATGATCGTCGAGGTATCGGGTTGGTTCGGGTTAGGTGAGACGGTATGCTTGACGTGGATCATACGACGGCGCAGTTCATAGGGTTCAAGAATGATTTGACCTTGGTTGGGGTCCATCGAAGTCGATTCAGTGAATTTATAGAGTGAGTGATCTGCTGTCCATAATTCAGCTGTACCCATCTTACCCTCCGTTAAGGTACCAGTCTGTGAAGATGGGCCGATAAGAAAAAGCAAAATTGCATAATATAAATAGTATATACCTTATCAGAACATATGACGGTTACACTTCCTAATGATTCCACGGCTGGAAGTGTTCTTACAACACATTGACTGCATACAGAAAAGGATTTATTTAATACTTCTTTGTTTATAGTTTAGTAACACTCACTTTGCAGCCATACGCCGAACGCCTAAAGCCATGGTTACAGTTGTTACAGCCACTAAACCTTCAGGTATCACAGAAACAGCTAAGCTAGAAAATATGAAAACATAAGCAAAAAAAAAAAAAAAAAAAAAGAAGGATAAAAATAAGAAAAACAAACCTTAAGCCAATGTTGATCATGTCCTTTACATTCTTTTTCCATGCAATACCAATGATAACCACAAGTGCACATAGGAAAATAGCCAATGCTACCAAATAATGACCAAGTTTTGTCAATTTCTTTTGAATGGGAGTCTTGACTTTCTTGTTGGCATCTTTTTGAATAGCTGTACTGATTTTACCAATCTAATGATGATCATATCAATAGATGCATTAAATGAGATAGAAAAAAATCTTACTTCAGTCTTAACGCCCGTTCTAACTACGATGCCCTTTGCTCTACCACGAGCTACGGTTGTAGACATGAACGCATTACCTTTACAATCAGCCAAAGGAATTTTACGGGTCTAGAAAAGGAGAAGGATTAGATAAAGTAAGAATCAAGAATGATGTACCTTTGATTTGATAGCCTCTATATTCTTTTGAACAGGAACACTCTCACCAGTCAGGATACCTTCGACCACACCCAATTGAGATACTTCGATCAGACGAATATCAGCAGGAACAGCATCTCCTTCATCAAGTACGACCAGATCACCAGGAACAAGTTCTTCTGATTCCACATACTTTTCCTGTCCATCACGAATCACTTTTGCCTAGGTAATGATCAATATAAATTAAGGAAAGAATGATCTTACCTGTGGAACAGATAGATTCATAAGAGCATTTAATGTTTGACTCGCTTTCCATTCTTGACTGAAGCCGATGATAGTATTCAGAACGACGACGACCAACAAGACAATCATACTATCAAAATCTTTTTCGGCTGCTTCAACAATAGCAGCAGCGATCAAGATGAGGACCATAAAATCAGTGAGTTGATCCCAAAGCATCTTGAATGGATTTGGACGTGATGGTTTTGGCAATTGATTTGAACCATACTGTTCCCTTAGGGCAGGAATAAATGATTCTGGTAGACCTTTTTCTTTATCAGTTTTAGAAAACATGGCCAATAGTTTATCAACCGATCGATCAAAATAAAGTGCTTGTGGTGGTGGTAACAGGTTGGATACCTGAGCTGCTCTCGGCATCTTTTCTTTACTCTTTTCAATTTCAGTAGCTAATGATGATTGAAGTAGTCTTTCCAGATCACCTTGTTCACTTTCTTTGATCAACTCTTTCCAATCTCCAAACTGATGAGGAAAATGACGGGTGAGTAAGAAGATGATGGCGATCGCTCCTCTTTTTTGTTCTTCGGTTGAATTAGGTTGACAACGATAATGAATCTTTAGTTGACGACGTAAATCGGAAATATCCATGTCACTGATAATCATTCTGAATTCTTGAACTTTAAAATCATTAGTTACATTTACATGCATTCCTTGCCTTGTTTACCTTCTTCAAGAAAATCACCAAATAAAAAGAATGCGACATCTGCCGAACGTGTCGTCTTTTTCCTCAAGAGGTGTCCCTCGGTATGACCCATAATTAAGAATAATCCTTCAGATAACCTTTTCATTAGGTTTAAATCAAGATGTGGTTGATGTCCACCTTTTATTCTATGATCCATTACATAACGAAGACCTTCAAATACTTCTTCTAATGAAATTGATTTACTTTCTTTTACATTGAATAAATCATTTACTATAAAGAACATCATGAGCTTTACTGTCTATTCATCAATCATTTACCATAAACTTCAATCTGTTGCTCCACAGAGAGTTTTCCATCATTTATAGAAAATATATCAATCACAGCATGTTGACTATTCTCTACCACTGTTTTATGTTCCATTAAATAAATATTCCGAAATGAAAAGAAGTAATTAAAAGGATTTAAAATAAATTTGATTTTATATAAACGTATCACATTACTTTTCTATGCATGAAAATCAAGCAGGATGAAAAGAAGGGGACACTTTGGAGTTTAAAATATAAAAGGGAGCCAATGAGATGACGAGAGAAAGAAGGAACTGAATGAATCGTAACAAACGTCATGAAAGATCTGCTGGATGATAAAAGGGCTTACTTATGATCATTACAATAGGCTACATTATCACATAACCAAGTTTATTTACCGAGTAAGGATTATATGTGCAGTAGAACACATTCGGGATATTTCTTTTTTAAGCAAATATCAATCACAAACAACCTAATTTGAATGGGTTGAAAGTATTCAACATCAAAAAAAACAAGCTGGAATGTTCTATACTTTTTTTTTAATGCTCTCTCTCTCTCTCTCTTTCATTTTAAATGATGTACTGGTTTCAATCATTATACGATAAATAAAGCTTGTTGTAAATAAAACCTATAAATGCGGTTGAATTAACTTATAAACCACAAATATACAATTAGCCCTTGTCAAAGATGAAGTATACAAAAGAACAATAAATTCTCTTTGTTAACATAAGCATATAAAGTAAATGAATTCAACATTTAAAACAAGGTATCGATTGTTTGATAAATAAACAAGCTCAAAAAGCCAAACTTTATAACTTAATGATGATGTGGTCAAAGCAAAGCAAACTGTGACTAAAAAAAGAAATAGACAAATGGGAAAACATCAAATGACTGTAAGTTGAGGAGCAATATTACTGCTCTATTGTCACAAACAACTTGAATTTTACATGATGGCTGCATTCTATCAAGAAGACAAAAGACCGGGCATGCTTGAAAAAGTTGCAAAATGACTGTGTACATTGTATCATTCATTAAAAATTGAATCAAAAGCTTTAAATAGCAAAGTTATTTCTGCAGTGTGATATGACGTAGATTTCAACTGTCTGTTTGTACAATCACTGAAAAGTGGGGTACGTTGAGGAGATGATGTAAAATAGTCCGTGAGGATGAACGTCAAGTCGTTTGTTCACTATTCCTGTCATGCTCCTTGATAGGAATAGAGTGGTTAATACGTATGCTGGTTGATAACATGAAAAGAAGGAACCAAAAAAAGAAAAGAAAAAAAAAAAAAGGTGGATCCCGATCCAATTCCCAAAAGATCCTTCATCAAAGAAAAGAATCCAACCATAAAGTGAACAAACTTCAAAAGAGTGTAACGAGAATTGTCATTCTGATTAGTCTTTGCTGATGTCTGCTGTTGTACAAGGAACATGAGTTTCAGAACATTATTGGCCTATAAAGTTCTTTTGGTAATCTCGCCCTCTTGAAATCAATCAATAGAGCTTTATTATCTCTCTTTATTCATTATTAATCCAAATAAGGCTTAGAGTTGAATACAAAGAATTCATAGCAAAAAAAAAAAAAAAAAAAAAAAAAAAAAAAAAAAAGTTTCATGTGCTTATTTAATATGTATTTTATGAAACAAGCATTTTTTTTTTCTATAGAAAATAAAAGTTATATACAAAACAAGGATGATAATAATAATGATATTTAGCAGTGTCGACAGTGAACGTTGGTTGGTAAATTTGAAGTGATGGAAGATATTGATCTTGGTTGATTATTTAATAATCTTAAATGTTCGAGTGGTTTATTGTTTTGCTTTTTCTTTAATTGTTCTCTTGTCATGATCATTGCTCGAATATCTTCAAAAGTATGAGTGATAAGTTTTATATTATTTTTACAAACATTACCTTCATATGTAACAAGGGGAAAAGCAACTCTATTATTTTTTTTTCAATATGTTAATTATAATGATAACAATAAGAAAGTACCTGATAAAAGTAAATGCAGCCGTACCAAACACTGCGCCTACACATAATCCAACTGTATTTAATTTCGCAGACATTATCATTGTTTTATGATGAAAACAAGAAAAAAAAAAAAAAAAAAAACTAATTTTTAAAACTCACTTTTTATATGAATTTGTTTTAGGTTTTATTGTTTTATAAACACTGTTTCATTATTTTATGTAAAGAAGCCCAAAACTATTTGTTTATTTTATTTTCAATAAGGTTGTTGTCTTATGTACGGAGGATAATTCTGATGACTGTATGGATAATAAGTACCATTTGTGATGGGCTGTTGTTGTACATTATTAGGATTGCTATTATTTGTATTGACTTGATCTTTATTGTACATCATCTCACTGTGAATTGTGGTTGGCACAGAATGATGTTGATGGTGATGATGATGATGTTGTTGTTGTTGCTGCTGCTGCTGTTGTTGTTGTGGAGGAGGAGGATTGTTATATTTTTGATCATAATGAATCATTCCTTGATATTCTTCATAGGGTGGATATTCATATCCTTTCCCTCCATACATTGGATACTTGTAGTAGTTATTGTTTTGATAACTAGGATGATGAGGATAGTAGTAAGGATAATAATAAGGTTGTCCACTACTTCCGTATTGTTGTTGTGGTGGAGGTGGAGGTGTGTTGTTATCTATCATCACTTGTTGTTGTTGCTGAGGTAAAGGAAGGGGAGGAGGGTGGTGAGGGTGATGAGGTGGCATTGTACTATACTTTTCTCTATACAAGTGAGTAGATCCAACAGAAGGTGATTGTGTGTATGGGCCATAATATCCCTAAATGATGTTAGTAAAGAGTTGTTTATATAAACGTCAATCATTGTTTACCATTCTTTGTGTATCATTATTAGAATAAATTGTATTATATTCTCCTCCTGTATATCCAGCTGCTGTATGTGGTACATAATATGGGTTTATATATGAATCAGGCACAGGTTGCTGTTGAGTTTGTTGCATTGGATGATTGAGACCAACAAGACCACCAACAGGTAAATGCGTTTGCTGTATTGGATGAGGTTGAACTATAGTAGGTTGTGTGCCGTTCATTGTTCGAACTTCTTGCTGAACAATAGGCTGAGACGAAACTTCGGGTTCTTTTACAACCTGTGCCACCTCATCAGCCTTCTTTTCCTCTTCTTTCACCTCTTCCTTCACCTCTTCCTTTACTTCACTTGCTTCTTCACCATTTGAAATAGTCAAACTTCCAAATCGAACATGGACAGATGTTGTGGGTGCAGACTGGTTGGTTGGTAAAACAACAGCTTCTGTTTGATTTAATCTTCGAATTGTTCGGTGTACTTGCATCACTTTCTCATCCTTAACAACTGCCATCTCTTCTTTTATTTCTTCCTTTCTCTTTTCTTCTGCTACTTCTTCTTTTGGTTCCTCTTGTTTTAATTCTTTATCCATTTTTTTTTCCTGATCTTTATTTAATTCTTCCTTTTTATCTTCTTTAATTTCTTTCTTTGGTTCTTCCTTTATCTTCTCCTTTGGTTCCTCCTTTGCTTCTTCTTTATTTGTCTCTTCCTCTGTCTTTAACTCTATCTTCTTCATTGGTTCTTCTTCAAGCTTTGCCTCTTCTTCCTTTACTTCTTCCTTTACTTCTTTAACTTCTTTTTCTACTTCAACCTTTTTTACTTCTTCAATTGCAGGAGAAGTAGGTCCTTTAAGAATGCTTGCCCAAGATGGTTTTTCTGGCTCTTGCTTTTCTTCTACTTTTACCGATTTTTTCTTTTCTTGTTGTTGTTTATTTTGTTTGACTAACAGCAAAAAAAAAAAAAAAAAAAAGAATAAACACCATAGTATGCAGTATACACATAAAAAACTTACATGGTTTTCCTTTAAGTTTTTGGCTGCGTACATCTATCATAAAAAAGTATGAATATTTATTCCTAGTTTGGTACTTTTTTTTTTCACCTTTGATTGGTTTCTTTTGTACAGGCTTTGTCTTTTTCGTCTTTACTTGACCCCATTGACTAGCATAGCCTTCCGAAATGCGGTTAATGGCTAGATCAAAATCACCTTGACACTCATCCATCACAAAAAGTAAATCTTCTTGACTCCAGTTTGGAAATAATTCAACAAGTGAAGATAGATATTGTTTATAACGTAACTTTAAGGTTTTGAAATCATTTTGACTTTTGGGTTGATTACGCTTTGATGGCATGGTTTTCTCTCTCTCTTTCTTTTTTTATATAATGTGTGTGTATGTATATATGTATAGCTAAATGTACATATATTATATATAAAATGGAAACCAGTTGTTTTTTCTCTTTTTTATATATATTCTGTATATGTTTAAATGTATTATAGAATTGTATTAAAAAAAACTCGTCTGTGCCAAAAAAAAAAAAGCGCGAATAAAAAACGGAGATTCAATTTGTCTAACATTACTTGTTATTGCCTTGCAATGATTTTTTAGTGAGTTTTGCAACAAGTTTTTTCGAAACAGTTTGCTCATTTAAAATAAACTTTCATTCAGTTTACCAAAACTGGTTTGCTTACTTTCTACAATGTCTCCGTTACTAATTATCACTTTTATAAATTTAATTATCGATCCTATATTATTTTATTGAGGGTTTTTTTTTGGGGGACATTCGTTTATGTACAATGTCAATGGACGTTTTTCTCAGAAATCAAATCGTTTTATTTATATAATACAAGTATATTAAATTGATTGTTTGTTCAAGCAATTTCAAAAGTGTTCATTGAGTGCTAGATAATTTTTTCAAAGTGAAGAGTAGGAATACTGCTGTAAGCTTCTGCTATTCTTGTAGGCAAATCGACTTTGTACTCAAATTGACTGCGTCTTACTTTATTCTTGACAATAATCCAAGACTAATTTGATGGAAATAAGCTTTAGTGAATATAGAGGGAGATTGATGCATCGATAACCTCTGTTTGTAACTATTGCTTGAGTTTTTTCAGCAGTATGAATAGGTGTGATATCCATAATCAAAGCTTATCCATATAGTCTAATACATTGGATACGAATCTAATTTAATGATCAGTTACAACTCCTTTACTTGTTTATGGCAAATTCTCTATCTCTGTTACCTAGCTAAATAGTAATATGATATGTAAGAAAATAAAGCTATCTATACCCTTTTATACCACTGACAACTAAAAGCCTAGAATACAACAAGTTAAACTTTTACAATTGCTGTAATAATGATCGTAAAACATTATGCATCATATAGATATAGTTGTAGGCTATATAGCATGTGGGTTTTTAGTAATCCCATTTGAAGTTGAACTATTTAATAAGGAAGTACGGCAAGTATGATCCATTTAAATATTGTCTTCATACATCCTGAAGAAATGAGAGAAAATAAGTTGTATTTTATTTGTTGTAGGCATCAATATAAGCTTTTGAAATATCCATTTTAATGAACTAGTAAGCTTATTGCACGTTCGAACTTTATGAAAAGCATGAATTCATACATCAGTTTTTATGATCTTCTTATTCCATTTCTTCTAGTGATTATTAATATTTTAAATTAATAGTCATTAACTTGACCTATTGATTATGTACATTATTAAAGTTAGAGAGGTTCAGATATTTTTTTTTCCCCTTTTAACCTATAATGATGCGGTTTTCCTAATCTTTGTGCATTTATATACTTTCTTCTCTATGGGCTTTTAATGAAAAATAGTGTTAATTTAAATTGAAGATGGTAGTATTCTACCTGTTCTTTGCAATTTTCATGAATCATTTGTTCACTGAGGCATGCGATGTATTACATAGACTCATTATCACCTTGAAAAGACTTTGTCAAAATCTTTATTTTGGAAAGTGTTCATCCACTGAATTTAAAAATGATGAATAAGAAGGAAACACGATTGACGATCCAGAGGTTTTCAAATGGTTTCATACGACTTAATATGATGTACTGACTCACATTTGTTCAAAATCTTTCTAACAATTCGTCTCTAATTCTTTCAAGGCTCATTGACTCTCTTTGCTAATGAGAGGTTTCGATGTTTATCGCCTCCTTGCTTACTCTCGACAATTTCTTTAGTAATTTATTTTTCTTTTATTATCCATTCAGAAAAAAAAAGTTTCTCGATGAACTTAAAGGAATTTTATTTAATATAGTGGCAAATATATATATTTATACACATACACAAAAAACCTATATTTCAAAATTAATTGAAATGATCCATTGACAAATAAACAACCACATATGTCATCAATCCAAATCCTGCCAGCAAGCTTCTTCTTGTCCATAATCGGGTATCTATTGTTGTCATGGGTGGTTGTTGTCTAATGAAAGGTTGTCTTGGTATCGTTTTATGTGTGAGTACTTCATAAGCATATTTAATATCTGTAAAATGCTTTGTTGTATCTTTTATTTTCGATACATCCGGATGGTACACTTTACACAGCTCAATGTATCTTCTTTTAATTTGTTTTTGTGTAGAGTACCTCTCAACCCCTAAAATCTCGTATGGTGATTTACCATTCAATCCCATGGGTTCAAAAAGCGTAAAGGTAAAAAAAAAAAAAAAAAAAAAAAAAAAAGAAGCGGAAAAAAAAAGAACCTTTTAAATGTCACAAGGGTCATTATTTTGTATATTTTTCATACCAAGTGGATAATTTGTATTGTCAATAAAAAGTATAGTTTTTTTTATCAATAATGTTTAAAGGGCTTCTTGCTTTGATTTATTTTGAAAATCATTGTTTCGTCATTTTCTTTTCTTTGTATAAAAAGGTTAATTTTTTAAGAAAAATACTGCGGTTTACCTTTGAGTACAGAAAGGCCGGATGTCGAAAAAAAAAAACATTTAACCTTTTTTATGCAAACTATTACATATTTAAATACTTTAAGTTCTACTTTTTCTTCTTTGTATATTCAACTTTTAATATAAAATGGAGTTAAAAGGATCTTGTCACTGTGAGAAAGTTACTTTTAAAGTAGTTTCAAATACTCCAGCCCCAGTAAGTAAAATTGCTATTTATTTACGTGTGTCATTTACCATTTTAATAGTTTATGCATTGCTATTGGTAACGCGTATTTTTATTATAATTATTATAATGCTTAATCAGTAACTTTATAAAGTTCTATCTGTCGAAAATGTCAAGGTGGAAGTGGTGCTACTATTAACATTATGGGATTAGTAATTAAAATGATTATAAACACCTTTCTTTAATAACCTTTTGATATTTATTTAGTCTAAGACACTAGAGATTACAAGTGGAAAAGAGCACTTGAAGTATGTTTAAGAAAAAAAAAAAAGACTTAAACAATACCAACTAATCGATTACATAGAGGGTATCAAGCCTTAATGGACAAGGAAAAAAAGAAATTAGCGTAAGTTATGGTTGATGTTTGATAAATAATGTTTAATTATTTGTTTTAGAGGAAACATTCGATACTTTTGCAATGAATGCGGTTCTCATCTTTATGCTTATGATGAGCAATACAAGGACTATGTGTATCCCTATGCTAGCGCTATAGATACAAATTTACCCGAATTAAAAGCAAGCGATCGTCATTATATCATGCTTTCCTCAAAGGCCAACTGGGTTCCATCTCCTCCTTCGGAATCCAAGATTTTTGATGAGTATCCCGATTGTTCATTGGAAGATTGGCATAAAAAGAATAACAAGTATGTTGAATAAATAAAATGCAAAGTTGAAAAATATATTCGAATGATGTATAAATATACAAGATATTATATAAAAAAGATATACATAAGATATTAAATAATAGGTTATTCTGTCCAGCAATGATTTTCTTTTTCTGTATTTATCCATTGTCCTTGATTATTAAATAATTTGTTATTATTTTCTATTGCTTGAGTTGATGATTTTTGTATATTTCCTATCAAATGTCAATCTACTTTTTTATTATTGCTCATCAGACTAATTTTACCTGGAAATCCTGTAGCCCAAACAACAGCAGCCATAGCATCTACAGAAGATTGTCTGCTGGTTTGTCTCTTTGGATAGTGACTACTTGTACTCGTTGGACTTGTGGTACTGCTACTATCCGAAAAGCTTGGTTGTCTCTGATGTATCACTGCCTTTTTATATTCTTCTTCTTGAAGCAAGATTTGGGGTTCACCAGACGTGGTGGGATAATGAAGGGTCTGAACCTCAGATTCAATGAAAAATTTAGACCAAGACCGCTGCGTCTGATTCCAACCCAGCTTGGGTACAGGGTTAGACGGTTGAGGTAAAGGTAGCTTGGTCACATCCTCTCTCTTGTCTTCAAAATAAGGCGGGCCGTCCATCAATAAATAACCATACATCAAAGCTTCTTCTTCTTCTTGCTGCTGTCGATCAAGATAGTCTTCCAATGGTTTGACACGCTTAGGGACATAGCTTGAGCGATCAGAAAAAGGAGGTTCACAGTAATCAAAGAGATAATTTATACTTCGTTTTTGTCCACTACTGTTCATGGGAATATCAGAGAGGTATTTGAGAGTATAGTCTTGGCGAACTATGTCATCCAAGATAGCCTTCAAAGTCTCATCCCATGCAAACGTAGTCAAAAGTTGAACCAAAGGCGTGTACAGTGGACTCGTAGTTGATTTACAAAAGTTGGACGCAAAGAGGATCGACTGTATGACAGATTGAGGTATGAGTCGGGTGGTTGTCGTGAGGATATGATGAGCAAGGGTGATGATCTCTAGACATTTTTCTGTACATAGATCCTCTGCTGAGTTGTATATTTGAACCGTGAGCATATGGTGATACAAGGCAATAATCTTTTGTGGTGTTTCAAGAACTAGAGCGTGTTTTTTGGGTAGTTTTATTTTAGTGAGTGTATCCAATGAATCCTGTATACAGAAAGATTAAGCCTATCATATCTTGAATGTACTAACTTTATGCACTTACCCTAATTATTTTCATTTCTATCGGTTTTCTTTCTAAAACTATACATTTTAAGAATTTAGTATAGGCTTCTGTGACGTCAAAAGCCCATTTTTGTTTTTCACAGGTAAAAGCAAATTTGGAAGATGAAACATCCAATTCGGCTAAATAGGGTTTATTCAAGTAGACTGTCAACCAGACATACCAAGCCTCCAAAGTCTTCAAGAGAGGCATACTAGTCGTACGAGTACTAACCAAGTCCAGAGCGATACGTAAAGTCATAAAAGCCTGTGTTTCACTCTTGGCCATACACTGATAATGAACAAGCAAGAGGGCAGTCTCCACCAGGAATGGCTCTTCTTCCACTTCTTGATGAGGAAAACAAAGTTCAAGGAATCTTAAATGAACTTCCCGATAGAGCAACTCAGCCTCTTTTTGCCTTGAGGTCTGAAACATGGTGATAGCCATAAAGGCACCCGCGACCAAGACTGAACCATCCTGCAACCAAGGCGCATAAAGTAAATGTTGACTCATGATCCAATTAATCAGTTTCTTGGTGGATGGATCATAGCGCAAGATACGATCGATGGAAGGTATCGCTTCATGGTCGATAGGCAGCTGAAATGCGTTGAGAAACAAGACTGGACAGGCTGTCTTGTGATATTGGGTCTTGTAGTTGTTATTTAATAAACATTGTGCTTTGTCAGGTAAAAAATATACTTTAGGAGTGGGTTTTGAACGTGGTCGACTTGGTTTGTTGCTATAAATACAAGAAGTCTTGTTGGATTCACATCTTTGACACGGAGTTTCTATATAAAATCAAACATCAACAAGAAAGGATTTGTTTAATATTGTATTATTTTACTGCCATCACAACGCATCTTTTTAGCTCTACAGGGCTCACATGCTTTACTCACTTTATGGCGTTTAAGTGGAAAGTCCTTGGTTGAACACGAATGCCATCTTAATGTGCTTGCCATGATTTATAAAATAAAAAAAAAATAAAAAAGGGGGAAGCACACACAAACACACGTAACAGAAAAAGAAAAGTAAAAGAAAAGAGAGAGAAAGAGAAACAAACAAAAAAAGAAAGAAAAAGCAGTTTTTTCTTTTTCTCTTTTTGTTTATTGTACAAAAAAGTTATTTCTTTTCCTTCTCTAAGATCATCACACTTTTTTTTTTCTTTCTTGTTCTTTCTCACATTGTTTTTATGTTACAGTTGAGTTAATTTAAATAAAAATACGCTTTGACCCTCTCTTCTTTCTTTATAAAATAGATGTTTTTCACACTTTCGGCTCTTTCGGAAACAATGTCTTTTTTGTGTATGACAAGTTGATTTGTGGAAAAAAAAAAAAGATTTATTGTAAAACTATGTATTTGAAACACCATTCTTTATTTTTATAGAAAGTCAACAATAAGGTAACGATTGCTGTTACTATCTCTGTTATTAAATAAAAGAAAGAAGAAAACAAGTTTCTCCATCACTTTCACTCACTTATTCCCAATTTCCTGCTCTCCGAACCGATATTGTATCATAACTGTGTCACACAACAGGGATTTTTATTACTATCCTTCAAACTACTTTTAAAGTATTATTTGAGTTCTTAATCACACGTAAGCCAAATCTTTTCCCTCTATTAAAATAACGTTGCCAAACACAAGCTACTACCCAAAGACCAAAGATACCACCCAACATACCATAAACTTTGTAATCAATTATATATTTTATCTTTTCGGGTGACTTCATTTGCAATAACTTGATGATTGAATTAGAAAATCCAGTTTCAATAAAGAGATCCAGACCCAAAATAAATAAATAAGAGCCCAAAAATGACATACAAATAATCACCGCAGCAAATTCAATTATCATGGCTGTCACAGTAAATACAAGGGCGATTGATAAACTAGTTAATTGTCTTATCAATGCATGCTGAATCACAAAGTCTTCTTTCCAACTCCAGATATACAAAGAAAACAGATATCCTGCTACTCCTACTCTAAAATGATGAGCTATTTTTACATTGTTGTGATTCCTTATACAGTATTACCGCAGAGTAAATAAAGAGTCATTCTCCAAAAATATAAAGTAACAATAGCAAACACTAACCCTGCACCAATACATGAGCAAAGGTAAACTGTGGATGACAGTGGATAGCCTTTTGGTGGTTCTACTGTTTTTAAACAAACCCAGGTGATACCCGCTATGGCAAAAAAAAAAAAAGGAGTAAATAAACGCGTGTGTATACTTCGATTTGTTTTTCAATGACACTTTACAGCCTAAGAGCAAGCCAACCATTGCCATAGTAACAATAAATAAAGGAAATCCGACGCTCATGAAATAAGCACCAATCAAGATCAGCAGGCAGGCTGCGATAATGACCTGTATTGGGTATCGAAGAGGAGGATCCATACAGTGTAACACTTCTTTGTGACCTTTATCCCACAACGTTTTACCAAAGTGATGCTGATAACATGGTTTATATGCAGATACAAATGGGTATGTAAATAGTATAAGTGTAATAAATAAAGAAGACATAAAAGAAGGATTGTCATGCATTCTTTTTTATGCCTTTATATAACAATACAAGAGAATTCATTGTTTGATTTCAATGGCCGATAGTAAGACTGTATTTTTTTTTTTTTTTTTTTTTTTTTTTAATTATTATTATTATTATTACTATTATAATGCCAACAACAAAGGAATCTATACAAATTGAATTAGCAACATATAAACCAACAGAAGAGGAAAGACAAGTGTTGAGATCTGCTTTATTCAGAGTCATTACGCCAAGTAAATTTAACAATATGATACGTTATTTATTATTCTTATATGTTATTATGACTAGTGGCACTGGGTGCAGTTTCTTTGGGTTTATCTGCTTCTTTAATTGGTAATGATAACAATAAACAAACAATAATAATAAACTTCTATTTATAGGCAAATCAAGACAGTGGAAAAGAACTTATTTGACTACATTTTGTAAAAAGAAAAAGAAAAAACACGAAAAAACATACTAATTTCAATCAGTGGGAGTCAATACAGGTATTTTATTTGGTGGGTTACTTGGAACGAATAGAGGAATGAATAAATTGAGAGAAGGATTGCCTGAAGATTCAAAAATATTATCTATTATTCATGAACTTGATGAATTAAAGAAAAATAATAATTAAAATTGTTTTTTATTATACAAGGCATGTCCCTTTTCATATATATTACAAGCTTTTTTTTTTATTCCATAAATAATCCATTTCGAGCCAACACATTCTCTAAATGCTTGGGCACTTCCTTTGATAGCTCCTCCTCTTTCTTTTTATCCATTTTTTTAGTAGCCAACCCACCTTTACTCTTGATGTATTCTGCTAATTTCTTTTGTCCCATGGATTTAGCAAGGTCGTAAGGTGTTGTTGATTTTTTGGTGATATACAAATTAGGATTCCCTCCGTATCTTTCCATCAACAATGAAACCACATTAATATGACCATAACGAATGGCCCAGTGTATCGGTGTCTCACCTCGATCATCTACTGCATTTGCTGATATACCACAAACACAAATGATAAAAGCAACTAGTTCAGTATGGCCAGAAGCAGAGGCATAATGTAACGTATTGGCTCCTAATACCTGTTTAGTTATTTGCTACTCCTTATTTACAAGCTGTTTTTCTTACCTCGATGATCCGTTTCAAGGTTCAATACACCCTGAGTGATGTGAATGATGTATTCGACTACAGAAATGTGGCCATTTTCTGCAGCTACATGTAATGCTGTCTTTTTGCCTTCACCTCGAGCAGACATCAGATCACCACCGGCTTCAACCAACTTTTGAAGACCAGGTAACCAACCGATCTTGGCTGCTAAATAACAAGGAGATACCTAATACAGGTTTAGTTGGATACACTTCAATTTCCCTTATTATCACTTACTCGATCTTCGTTTATTTGACTCAATGTCATCACATTTGGATTAGCTCCTTGTTGCAGGAGTAAGTCGAGTGAAACAGGAGCCTTAGTAACAATAAGAGCATGAATCATACCGTAACCGTATTTCACATGATGAAAAGAAGGCGATTGTTTAGCTGTATTAGGTGATCCACCTCGACGTAAAAAATTACTATGGATACGTCTCAGTTTATTTTGTGATGACAACCATCATTTTATACCTAATAATTTTTTCCACTGTCACGTCACTTCCCCGACTTTTAGCAATTGTATCCCAAAGAGCATCTGACCCACCAAAGCAAAGGGGATCCGTCTTTCGTTGCTGAATCATGTTGTTTGAAAACCGCATTGCTGTCGGAGAAAAAAGTACAGAGGAGTTTGAACTGGGTGGTGGTGAAGAATAAGAACTAGCCATAGAAGGATTCCTGGACACTTTAGAAGAACGATGTGAATAAATACTCGTGGCCTCTGTTTGATTTGAGTATCCACTATAAACACTTCCTCGACAATCTGTTAATTGATCGTATTTTCTTTTAAAAAACTGCATCTCTCGTACTGCTTTTTCATATCGCTTTTGACTTTCATCAATAATTTTCTTTAGTTCTTCATTTTCTTGACAAATAGCTTCATGTCTTTGCTCAAACATAGCAACTAGTCGTTGATGACTGATTAAAATACGTTGATAGGCTTGATACATCATTGCCTGCAGTGACTCATCACTGACTTGCTGTATTAATGAATCTAAACGATCTTCTGTTGAATTTGAAGAAAAATCACGGCTTAAACGGTCCATTACGGTTGAATACATGATGAATAAAACGAAGGAAAAATAATATTTACAAACAAAAAGATTGAAAAGAAAATATATATAAAAAAAAGAAAAAGAAAAAGAAAAAGAACGTGTATATATTTTCAAGAAGAAAAAAAAAAAAAAAGGAAGAGGAGGCAAAATATAGAATATGGTTCGTGATTTTACCTCAAAAGGAAATCAGTGTCCCTTCTCTCCCAAAACAGGAGCAAACATAATATTTTATGTGTCATTAAAATAGGAGGCGAACTTTCTTTTTTATTATTCGAAAAAGGTGTATGTAGTGGCAATCATTGGTCTAGTTTAATTAAAAAATGTATCATTTTTATATTCTCTTGCATTTGAGCTAAAAAAGTTTAAATTGATTTGTGAAACAATAAATCTGTGATAATGCATGGATCCGTTCATCTCAGTTGCTTTGGTTACTGTTGTTATAGCAATCGATTGAAACTCAGTGGACTAACAAGAACAAGCAACAAAAAGGGGGAAAATTGTAGTGAATAATGATAATACACACTCAGCAAGATAAAAATCAATTATTTTTGACTGCAGTATGGCCCAGCATAAGAATAATGTCATCAGCGGAGATAGGATGATCAACATAAAAGTCCAAAAAGTCTCCAAAAGGTAATTTTTATCTCTTTTATTCTATACAACTTATGGGGATTTTTCTTCTATGTCTGGGAATTATCTGATATGTTACCATCCTTTTTATATAACTGTTCTTGTTGTTGTTTCCTTGTTAATTTTGCATAATCTGAATGAAAAGTGAGAAGAGAGTAAGGAATTGAAGGATGACTTACGTAATCCACAAGCATTACATAATGTACGTGCACCGTCTGGACCTCTTCTCCATTCTGGTGTCTCTGATATATTACATGAATGGCATCTACCTTGGAATGGAGGTCGTTTCTATAATAAGGAGATGAATAAGATGAATGGAGAATGTAATCTACTCACAGTCCTTTTACGCTGTCTCGTACTATTTTCTATTAGACATTTTTCTGTTTGTTCAATAGCCATTTGATGTTTTCTTAGTCTTAATAGTGCATTTAATATCTCATTCGCTCTATTCACCATATCATCTAACCAAATTCGACTAGATGTCATACTTTGTTGTTGTAATTGATCTTTAGCTTGTAACATGTTATTAGAAATCATATTGCATTGATGAACTACTTGCTGTATATCTTGATCTAATTTATTGTCATTTTCATCCATCATAAATGAATTCCAATATTCCAATCTTGGTGTTGGTAAAGAAGTTGAAATAAAAGGAGGTCGATCCATAGTTGAAATAGGTGGTAACTTGAATTCATCATTCATTTTATGTTTTCTCTAATAAAATTTAAAAGAAGAGAAAAAAAAAAAAAAGAATAGAAAGTGGTATATAATTTATCTATTGATAATGATTGTATCACGTGAAGATAAATAAAGCCAGTGAAATTTTTGTGTGGGGAAAACAGATGGTTTGATAAGATGTCAGATTTGATTCGCTATAAATGATGACAAACAGTCAATCTACCTTTTTGTTATCATTTCAATCTATTTCGCTCTCTTTCTTTTTTTTTCCCATACCCTAATTAAACATTCGCTGTCCCTGAAACATAAATTCATGCACCCTTTATTTGATATTTCTCTTTAGCGGGGATTTGATTATAAAAGAGAAAGTAAGATATTTATTGAGAATATTCTTATTCATAATAAAACTTGACAATTAAAAAGAGAGAGGGAGAATAAGATTTATTTATGAATGACACAAATACAAACAAAAAAAAACAATCTTATTGTAGCACTTTTGAAAATGAGGCACTCTGCATTACCATAACTTTAAAAAACAAAAAGATGTGTCTCATTCTGAGAATGTATTTATTTGGCTCACATTTATCTGTATTAAAGTCAGAGCGTTCTAAATTACACTCTGGAAATTATAAAAGGAGAAAAATTCGAGAGTGAATGCTAATAAAGAGAGAAAGTTTTTTTCTAGTCAATACAAAGCTTACACATTCAAAATATAACAAAACAAAAGAAATTGCTCATCTTAGTCAACTTGTGCTTTTAACTCAAGTTTACTAAAAAAAAAGCATATCAGTACTTATTTTTGCGCATAACTTTGTGCTGATTGAATAGACCAATAGAACAAATTTGTGTTGGATGGGGATCATATTTGCACTGTCAAGAAAATAAGAACCTCTCCCGCCACAAGGCAACAAACAGTGGCTGTACTGCTGCCTAAAAAGGAGAGCAAAGTCAACTAAAAAATTGGAGACCTATATCATTAATATGTGCCAATGCCAAAGTCTTTACTAGATTGTTGGCAACAAGGGTAAATGAAATGTTACTGCATCTAATCGACCTACATCAGACTGGCTTTATGCCTAAACGTTTCATAGCCGATAATGGTGCTACCACGCAATTGGTTATGAGCATCTCAGAACGCTTTAAATAGCCCTCCTCTTGGATCAAGAAAAGGCACATGATCGCATCCATTCTCAGTACTCGCAAGCTTGCTTAGAACGATTTGGATTTCCATCGTCTTTGGTTACAAGCATTTTGTCCTTGTTTTTTGGTACCTCACTCTGTATTAGTGTCAATTGGCTTTTTACAGCATCGATTCAGCAAGCAAGAGGTATTCGACAAGGAGATCTTCTCTCTCCTTTGCTTTTCATCTTGCAATCGAGCCTTTTTTGCGGTCTATTTGGTCCTCCTATTTAATTTCGGGTTTTACTTTTCCCAGGTCAATTCATCCCGGGTTAACTTTTTTTTTTGTGTGGGGATTTTATTCTAGTGCCGCACAGTTACAAAACAGTGAAACCATATTGGATGATCCCATCTTTCATGGATACTCTTTTACCCAAAACTACCTTGATCCGGCCACTTCTCCCGATCTGCCTCCTATTAAATTGTTTAGCTACGCTGATGATACATTGCTCTTTTTGAACAATGCACATGATTTTTCCATTGCTCAATCCCATCTGGAAAAATACAGCCTAACCTCCAACGCGAAGATCAACTACCATAAGGTCAAAACTATATCTCTCTCAGGCTACAACCTGAATGACTATTGACTCCCTCTGCTTACTCCCATGATATCCCATCTATTCACTCAAGGGGCGATCCTCAGCCTATCATTTATTTGGTATTTCCCATGATACTCTCTCGCCAGCAATGTGTTCACTTATTCTTGGATTTCAATCAGAAATTAAACGCTTCAATACTGCTTCATTCTTCCAGAGCTATTTCTTTATTAGGTAAGGCTTCCATTGCTAATTCTTTCGTTTTGCCGAAACGTTGGTATGTATTCCGTGTCACTCCTATCTCGACTGCTGAACTCCAAAAGATTCAATCAATTATCTCTCACTTTATCAACATCAAAGTATTTCCAAAACTTAATTGGCAAACAACGTCAGCGCCGAAGAAACTTGGGAGACTTGGCGCCTTTGACCCTAGTGTTCAACAACAAACCCTGGTATTTCGTTGGCTGGACTCAATCCTTTTTAATCGTGCCTGCTCCAGCACTATTCATTATTATATCAAAGTTCACTTACAAAACAAGTCTTGATCCAACAATCTCAACGTTTCCTACTTCAGGAATCTCATTGCCCTTCTCCACTCTATCTACTGCTGCTATGCTTATTCGATCGATGGATGCTATTCCTCGCCAGTTTCATCTCTTCGAGCCGAACCTAATAGAGCGTCTCCTTCTGCCAATCCTTGTCATTTTATCGAAATCTACTGCACCTTCTCAATTCAAATTACCTCAAAAGTTGAAATCTACTAAAGTAGAAAGATTCTTTCAATACTATCCTGAAGGTCATTATCTATCTCAAAAAGCTATAGCTGATGTTGCTCCCTCCTTGAAAGTGATCAATCATAAGCTGTACAAAGCCCTAGAGCGTCAACTCGACCGCATTGAAGACTTCTTCTACGAATGTTTCTTCCCTACGAATTTGAGTCTATCCTCTCCTGCCCATTCAGCTCAACTTTCACTCCTTCAAAACCCGTCTCGATCTGGGTATTTCAATCGCTACTGACGATACTTGTACAGCTACTAAGCAATTCCGAATGGCCTTCCAATCCACCTTTGCACTTTCTCTCATCAATTCCAATTTATGAAAACAATTCTGGAAACTAGCCTTGACTTTTGTTGAACAAAACATCATCTATCGCATCATCTACAACAAAATTCCCCATAAAGAGTTGCCCCACCGTATCCACCCATCTCAACACCCCAATAGCTTCTGCGCTATCTGTAATGATCAGCCTGATTCAGCCGCTCATTTCTTCTTCACGTGTCCACAATCGTCTGTCTT
The DNA here is from genome assembly GCA_024220505.1 of Rhizopus arrhizus. NCBI lineage: Eukaryota > Fungi > Mucoromycota > Mucoromycetes > Mucorales > Rhizopodaceae > Rhizopus > Rhizopus arrhizus. The sequence goes on along the minus strand of JAKZZE010000033.1, from coordinate 260,784 downwards.
TTGGGACAAGCTGATTCAAGAATTCCTTTGGCCAACTAACATTGCTTCCATTATTGCCTCTATTTGCTCTCTCAACTTTTCTTCGCTTAGACCCAACACAACCTATCAAGAAATATCTTCTATTGCCATCATCATTATTGCTCTATCTGAAATATGGAAGGCGCATTGGAGGTATATATTCGACTCTCAACCCTTTCATTCTGACACAATCCTTACCAACACAAAATTTGCTATCATCAAAAGAATCAACAAAGATTCCTCTTTGGATTCACTGTAACAACCTCTCACTTCAAGTCATATCTCTTATACTGATGCCTACATTTTTATATCTTATTATTGTTCTTTATTTTATTTTCTTATAAACAATTGTTGAGTACCGCTTTTTATAGTCACACTATAAATACGTGCAAGAAATAAAACTCATTAAAAAAAAAAAAAGTGAAAATTACAGCAATAAAATAACTATTACGATAATGAATTCTAATATTTCTACATTTCTTGACAATGTAATTTTTCATTGTGGATTCGTCTAAGTAGTGCTGTGGCTCTTGCTGTTGCTTCATTTGGCCAGGAAGACGTGTCTTCAAAAATGTATTTCCAGTGTAATCTCCGTAAACTCAAGATTCCACAAGAAACTACATGAAAGGTGTCAGTTTTAATGGGATAGTGTTTTGGCTGTTGTTTGAAGCGGTAGATTTATTTGATCAAAAGATAGTAGCGAAGATTGATCAAGGAATCGTTGCGCTAATGTATCCCATATAGGTCATTTAATTGGGTAGGACCACAAAAAGTGTTTATCTGTTTTGGAAGACAATCTGCCTCAATCTTGTAGTCAACCTATATTGCTAGACCACATACGTTGTTTCCATTCAGGAAATACTGGAACAAGACTGGCTCTCTTTTTCCCTCTTTTACAATTACGTCCTGCTGCTCACACCAATAAATTTATGCAAAACATATATGAGGCGGTTGATTCTTTAGGGTATACAGATACACAATAGGAAAAGTGTATTACTGCCACACTTCTCCGCTTGTCTCTGTCTGCTATATTCACTGATTATCGGATCACTCGATCACGGCACAAAAAACTCAAGATGTCGCAATTTTTTACGTATGGTCATCATTTTGGATGTATACGTCCTTTATTGTCATCTGACTAGCCTTCCACTCCTCGTGTGGTTTCCAAGTTACGCCGAGATATTCATAATCGTATCATCAAGCTAAATCAGCTTATCTAGCCACATATATTGAATCAAAATCAACCATTTGGTGAAGTAGATGATTCATCATTCATCGATGCCTTCTGTTCGCAGCCCCAATGGATTGATTACAAACCTAAACCATTTCGGTTGTCTCTAATACAGCGATTTCTACCACCATCGACAATGTCACCAATACCAACTTCCAAGTGGTCACTTTTTTTGGAAAATGCCTTTTTCGCCTGAAAGCCAGTCTCTATGGTACTGTCTACTCCATCATAAACTCTTTAGTCAGCCACTTCTTTCAAAATTCGACAGCGGTTTGACCTCTTCGCAATGTAAATTTTGTTCTGCTAATACTGAAGACTTACAACACCTCTTCGTACGCTGTTCTATGAAATGGAGAGTATGGATAGATTCCTTCAATTTATTTAGTCCACACCTCACTTTCACTCAAGACGATGTATGCTCAATCCTTTGGTCTTTTCAGCGGTTTCCTTTTGTTGACAATACTGATCTCTGGACTCTCAGCTGCTGTGTGCTTTCCGTTATCTGGAGTGCCCATTGAAGATTTACTATTGTCGGTTTTCCTTTTATTGATAAACAGCTAGTTACTTGCGCTATGTCGCAGTTTGCCACTCTCACAAGGGGCAGACTCGACTTTGATTAGCATGTTCAATCGCTTACACTCTGTTTCTTTTGGTTTACACCGCTCTCAGACGTGTGATTCCTATTATACGATTAAACAGGTTTTTATTTATAAATAATTAAACCTCTATTGGGCTCACGATTGTAATATTACATCTTTTCCGCCCGAGGCAGTTCATAAAGGAAGGATAGTGGTGACTAAAAAACCCTTTTGGGATCAAGGGTAAAAATGCTTTGGAAAAAGTGAATGGGATCAAGTGTAAAACACACTAGTGAGAAGGAAAAGAGGGTAGCCATTCTAAGAGCCTTTGCCCAAGGTGAGTGGGCGGAGTAGATGGGATCTTAGCGTGATATAGGTAATCGAGTTCATATAGGATTCTGCATATAGTTGGCCAGCGAATGGTCCACGAGAGTGTTGTGTTAGGAGAGCGAGGTTTCTTGGTAGGTAGCATATTTAAAAGGAAGGACAATGGGTCAGAGATGGTTTCGGGCATCATGAGTCTACGGTGCATCTAGAGACAATTAATGGTATGGGCTTTTGTGAAGGGTTGGCCAGGGTGTCGAGGGCAGGCTTTGTATCGACCACCAGGGAGCCAGCCAAGACGCCAACGTATGCAACGACTTCTTTCAGATTTGGACATAGGTAGCCATAGGACAGGGTCGAGAGAGATAGTTGGGCGGCAGTGTTGAAGGAGAACGGGGGCATGCGTGGAACGTTTATTATCGAGGTTGCCTTGACGGTAGTCTCGTTGTATCGACTTTAAAGAGCGACTATCCAGGGACTCAGGGTCAGGGAGGCATCTCTTCCAAATGGGAGACCTAGAGAGTCTGTACCATTGGGAGTGGCTTCGGGGCTGGCGGATATGTGGAAGAAGATGGTGTAACAAAACATCTTTGGGAAGAGTAAGGGAATGTAGAAGGAACTGAGATTGTAGAGCATAAACAAGTTCCTGCATGGTTGGTAGCTTCGACATGTGTAGCATTACCGTGGTGGAAGATGTGTGGGAGCCACCGAAAATCCGACGCAAACAGACGACTCCTATTATACACTATTTCCAGAAAGTAAAGTCGCATTTTATAAAGCTCTATAATACAATTTGTATGTAATTGCGACAAGTCAAGGCGACTTTAATTTCTGGAAATAATGTAAACTACACCATTTCCGGAAATAGATTGCATAAGTTTTTTTTATGGATGAAAATTTTAATATTTATTAAAACTCATCAAAGAGTATAAAGGTTTAGAGCGATACAAGTGTATGAACTGGTGATTTGTCGCAAAAATACAAAAGGTATTAGAATAAAGAATTGTAAGCAGATAGTTTCAATGGTTCTTTCTGGATTTGATTGAGGACAAGATTGTACAAGTATAAAAAATCTTTGCACACATAAAAAATAAAGATTGCATAGTCTAATTCCTATAGCAAAAAAAAAAAGAGCTTTAAGTTTATTCAAGAAGATGGAAGAGGCGATGTCTGTGATGAAAGCGGAAATGAGCCAGTTAAAATGGAGGTTGGCAGTGAGCAATTCCCTCTTGGTGACATCACTGACTTCGATACGTACATGGACCTGAAGCCTCCTGAAAGAGGAGAGAAAGCAAAAGAGGTCAAAACCAAGGTTGTTGTGGACAAAAGTCCTGACAAGAGAGATTATACAAGACGTAGTAGTGAAAAGGAAAACAACTTCTTTAAGATAATCTATGAGAAAGACTATAAAGTCCCTCAAGCTGCAGAAGAGTTAAGAATTGCTAGGCGTACTGCATACGATTGGTACAAGAAGGATTAAGAAGCGGCTATAAGAAACCAAACTAACAGAGACCCCACTCAGCAAGAAGAGAAGAAGAGGGTTGGTCGTCTTAAGATTTTAAACGATGAACGCAAACAATTTTTGTTGCAAAAGTACGTTGAATATTCGAGAGCTACAGTGAGTGAAGCAGTGGAAAGCCTCACTACACAGTTTATGGGCTTAAAAATTGCCAAGTCTGCCGTTCATGATTTTATGACCAATGAGTGTGCTTCGACGATCAAGAGGGCACATTTTGAGCCCAAAAAAGAAACTCATCAGACAGTATCACCGCACGATTTAACTGGGTAACCAACATTATGACAACAGATATGGATTACCAAAGCAACTGTGTTTTTATTGATGAGTCTGCTTTCCATATAAACTTGAGTCGCAGCATGGCTTGGTCTAAAAAAGGGATTAGAGCTGTTGTTGTTCAGCCTAAGACAAAAGCTAAAACTACAACTATATTAGGAGCAATCTCTTCGCAAGGTATCATCAAAATTAAGGTGAGAGTGCCCTATGAACAGGGTTCCAAGAAAAGAAAAGTTACAAGAGAGTTAAAGGCGAAGAAGATAGTAGGAGCTGTTCTTGATCATTACTTCAATTTCATTTCTGTTACTCTAGATGTGTTGGACCGTCATGAACAATTCAAAGGACATTATCTTATCATGGATAATGCACCTGTACACAATTCAGATCAGATTATGAACCTAATTGTAAGTCGAGGATATAGATGCATATATCTTCCACTATACTCTCCAGAGCTTAATCTGATGAGCAGTTTTGGTCTGTAGTCAAAAGTAAGATGAAAAGAGAAAAGCTATTGAAAGAGGAAAATCTAACTACAAGAGTAACTGATGCTTGTAACAATGTCTTTTTGGAGGACCTTCAAGGTTTCTGTCGTTATTCAGATTCGAAACTACAAACTTGTTTAAATAAAGAACCTTTGTAAAAGATTGCACAACTGTGCAATAAAAATTTCAGAGGCTATGCAATCTTTATTTTTTATGATTGCAAAGATTTTTTATACTTGTGCAATCTATTTCCGGAAATGGGGTGTAGTTTATTTACAAAAAAAAAATAGTGCTAGGCAATTGTAACCGGCTGTGCGTGTTGAGACGTTGAATTGCGTGCGTTTTTGTCGAATGGAGGCAAATTTGATCTTCAGCCAACACAAACTTGTTCTATTGGCCAGTGTGAAATTTTGTTCAATCGACGCAAAATCAAGTACATGATAGCACATGGTAAATTTTATCCGCAGTGAAGAATAGTCGAGCTGTGGTTTGTCCGGAGAAGTCATCCCCGTTTCTCTCTTTTTTCGGTTATTTGCTCTTTTCTAGATTCTGAGTGGTTGAAAATTCACTTTTAAAAAAATGGAGATCGGGAGTAATCATAAAATTTGATAATAAATGAAATGATAGACTCATCACTAGTAAAATTTAATTAGCCAAAGACCTTAGCATTTTCCAATTAGAAGAAATAAAATATTAAAGACGAATAATCTGTTTCAATATTTTAAGCCATAATATTCAGAATGAAAAAAAAAAAAAAAGCATTGCTGTTTTATTAATCTAGAGCGAGTTGAATGGTTGGAAGAAAACTTTAATCTGAGTTCAATTTAGGAAAACAATAATTACAAGTTGCACAAAGACATATTAAGCGCACATACCATAAAACGGAAGCATTGCAGAAAATAAATTTATTTCTTTAGATTTTTTATGAGATTGAAGTAAAATCTAATGAATATGAATTATATTGCACGATCTTTACTTTTTTTTAAATATGCAATCTTGCCAATCAAAAAAGTGTGCCAAATTTAAGCTAATTTATAGCTCAGTTATCCAATCATATTTAGCGGAAAGGTCCAACCGAAAATCAAAGGCTAAATTCATCCTACTTTACAAGTTTTTATGGACTAAACATAAAGTAGACAGAATAGAAAGATAGGGTATAAATTGTAATATACAAGAAGAGAGATATATTCTGATCCTGAGGTTTTTCTCCCTTTTTTTTTCTTCTTGGTATTTTATAAAGCAATTGAGCCATAGATAATTGAATCAATGTAGTCGAATCGGGGGTTGCTTGCCGTAACGATGATTTATACCGTAACGGAGAAATTCCGGATTACTATCTAACTTATCTCCAAGAACTTGTTCTTTATAAATAGAAGATTATTTCTTTGGTTTTTCTTTTTTCATCTTGGCTTATTCTTCTAAATCAAAAACTTTGTATTTTACTTTTTCTTTTTCTTTTTCTTATCTGACAAACAGCATACTTTGTACAATAAAAACTCATGTCTTCGAGTAAACATCTTCCATTATATGGAGGAAGCAAGAAAGAATCAGATCAACAGTCAATGGTGGAATCTGCAGAAACAATCTATCCATCCAATGCAACCCATGGTAACTTTGGTGAATTAAATGGAAATGCAGTAGATATTGATGGTACATACATTCATACATAGTACATCAACGTGTACTAAACCATTTTTTGTAGCCGCCAAACATGAATACATTGATCTCAAACGTGAACTATCAAGAGTCAGTCGAATGTCTTCTGTTCATGCTGGTGCACTTGAATCAGGAAATGCAGCTTCCGATGAATTCAATCTGGATGAATTCTTAAATGGCCTTCGTGAAGAACATGCTTCTGCTGGTCACTTGCCTAAAAATCTTGGTGTTTCTTGGAAAAATTTAACTGTCAAGGTAAGATTAAAGATTTTGACTTGAATTAAATTCTTATTTCTCTCTTCTCTTTCAAACAGGGTGCTGCGGCTGATGCACATACCATTCCCACCGTCTTTTCTTTTCTTCAATTCTGGAAATTTTTCGGTGTTGGCGTAAGCAAGAACAAGAAAGTAATTTTGAACGATTTGACAGGTCACTGTAAGGAAGGTGAAATGTTGCTCGTCCTTGGTCGTCCTGGTGCAGGCTGTACTTCCTTTTTAAAAGTGATCGCCAACATGCGAGGCTCATATACTGACGTCGATGGTGATGTAAGCTATGGTGGAATTGATGCTGCCACATTTGCCAAGCGTTATCGTGGTCAAGTATGTTACAATGAAGAAGAAGACCAGCATTATCCTACCTTGACAGCCAAGCAGACCCTTCAGTTCGCCCTTCGTATGAAAACACCCGGTAACCGTTTGCCCAACGAGACTCGAGCTGATTTTATCAACAAAGTTCTTTTTATGCTTGGCAACATGCTCGGTTTGACCAAGCAAATGAACACCATGGTCGGAAATGCTTACGTTCGTGGTCTTTCTGGTGGTGAACGTAAACGTATGTCTATTGCTGAACAAATGACTACAGAAAGTTCAATCAACTGTTGGGATTGTTCTACTCGTGGTTTGGATGCTGCCTCTGCTCTTGATTATGCCCGCTCTTTGCGTATCATGACTGATGTACTCAAAAAGACAACAATCGCAACCTTGTATCAAGCATCAAACAATATTTTTTCTCTCTTTGACAAAGTCTTGCTGCTCGATGAGGGTCGCTGTATCTATTTCGGCCCCACAGAACTTGCTCAATCCTATTTTGAATCCTTGGGTTTCCACTGCCCCAACCGTAAATCCATCCCAGATTTCTTGACAGGTCTCTGTAATCCTAATGAACGTGAAATCAAGCCTGGCTATGAAGGTGTTGCACCTGAATTCGCTGTTGATTTTGAAAAACGCTACTTTGAATCATCCATCCACCGAAACATGGTTTCTGATTTTGAAGCCTACCAAGCCTCAGTACAGCAAGAAAAGCCTGCTGATACCTTTAGACAAGCCGTTGATGCTGAACACCAAAAGCGAGCCAGCAAGAAGGCACCCTACACAGCCTCCTTTTATCAACAGGTCAAAGCACTCACTATTCGTCAGTTCTATCTTAACTTGACCGATATCGGCGCCTTGATTTCTCGTTATGGTACAGTCCTCATTCAATCTTTGATCACCGCTTCCTGTTTCTTTAAAATGCATGCTGATGGTGCAGGCGCTTTTTCTCGTGGTGGTGCTCTTTTCTTTGCAGTTCTTTTTAACTCTTTCATCTCTCAATCTGAACTCATGTCCTTCTTAATGGGTCGACCTATTCTCGAAAAACACAAGCAATACGCTCTTTACCGTCCTTCAGCATTTTACATTGCCCAGGTTGTAATGGATGTTCCTTATGCGATCGTACAAGTCCTTTTGTTTGAAATCTGTGCTTACTTTATGATGGGTCTCAAATTGACAGCAGGAGCCTTTTTTAGTTTCTTTATCGTCCTATTCTTTATCAACATGTGCATGAACGGCTTCTTCCGTTTCTTTGGTGCCTCTACCTCCAGTTTCTTCTTGGCCACCCAGCTTTCGGGTGTGATTTTGATCGCTGTCACCACCTACACTGGTTACACAATCCCTTACAATAAGATGCACCCTTGGCTCTTTTGGATCTACTATATTAATCCACTCACCTACGGCTATAAGGCGCTTTTAATCAATGAACTTCATGGCCAAGAATACAGCTGTGATGGCGCAGGTAACGCAGTCCCCTTTGGACCTGGCTATGATGATTGGAACTACAAGACGTGCACAATGGCTGGTGGCAAACCTGGAGCAAGCTTTGTGAATGGTGATGACTATTTGAACGACTACTTGAGCTATAAGCCCGAGCAAATGTGGGCTCCCGACTTCATTGTAATTATCGCCTTCTTCCTGTTCTTTACCGTTCTTACCGCCCTCATGATGGAGTTTGGTGGCCTCAGCAAGTCTGGTACACTCACCAAGCTTTATCTTCCCGGAAAAGCTCCCAAGCCTCGCACGCCCGAAGAAGAAGCTGAACGTCGCAGGAGACAGGCTGGAGACACGAATGAAATGACTCAAGTCTCGGATGGTACAACTTTCTCATGGCAAGACATTAATTATACCGTACCTGTCAAAGGCGGTCAACTTCAACTTTTGAATAACGTTAGTGGTCTTGTTCGTCCTGGTCATTTGACTGCTTTAATGGGTTCCTCTGGTGCAGGTAAAACTACACTTTTGGATGTTTTGGCTCGTCGAAAGACGATTGGTAAGGTCGAAGGCCGTGTGTATCTGAATAATGAGGCACTCATGTGTGATTTTGAGCGTATCACTGGCTACTGTGAACAAACAGATGTTCACCAGCCTGCAGTTACTGTTCGTGAAGCCCTCCGATTCTCTGCTTACTTGCGTCAACCAAGCGAAGTACCCAAGGAAGAAAAAGACGCCTATGTGGAACAGATCTTGGAACTTTTGGAAATGGAGGACATTGGCGATGCCCAAATTGGTCTCGTTGAATCTGGTTATGGTATTTCTGTTGAAGAACGTAAGCGTTTGACGATTGGTATGGAACTTGTTGGTAAACCCAAACTCCTCTTTTTGGATGAACCTACCTCTGGTCTCGACGCTCAGTCCTCTTTCAACATCATCCGTTTCATTCGTAAATTGGCTGACTCTGGATGGCCTGTACTCTGTACCATTCACCAACCTTCTGCTATTCTCTTTGAACACTTTGATCATCTCTTGCTTTTAGTCCGTGGTGGCCGTACTGCTTATTATGGTGAAATTGGCAAGGGCTCTCAAACGATGATCGATTATTTCCAGTCAAATGGTGGACCTATGTGTCCCCCTGAAGCAAATCCTGCTGAATACATTCTTGAGTGTGTTGGTGCTGGTACTGCTGGTAAAGCGAAGGCAGACTGGGCTGAAATTTGGGAAAAGTCAGATGAAGCCAAACACCTTCGTCAAGAACTCGAGGAGATCAACAGTCAATCTAATCCAAACCCAACTCGTCATGCTCAAACCTATGCTACTAACCTTTGGACCCAATTCGGTTTGGTCCACAAGCGTATGGCATTGGCTTATTGGCGTTCGCCTGAATACAACATTGGTCGTTTCATGAACGTGATGTTTACTTCCTTGCTTACTGGTTTCACTTACTGGAAATTAGGAAGCTCCTCCTCTGATTTACTCAACAAGGTTTTTGCTCTCTTCAGTACCTTTATTATGGCCATGACCTTGATTATCTTAGCTCAACCCAAGTTTATTGGTGAACGACAATACTTTAGACGAGAATATGCTTCACGTTACTACAGTTGGCTTCCCTGGGGCATTTCCTCTCTTTTGGTTGAAATTCCCTATATCTTCTTTTATGCAGCTTGCTTCATGTTTGGCTTTTACTGGACTGCTGGTATGAATAGCTCATCAGAGTCTTCTGGCTACTTTTACATTACTTTCTGTGTTCTTGTGTGCTGGGCTGTCTCTCTTGGTTTTGTGATTGCTGCCTTCTCTGAATCACCTGTCATGGCCTCAGTCATCAATCCACTCATTATGTCCATGCTTATTCTCTTCTGTGGTCTGATGCAATCCCCCTCTCAGATGCCTCGCTTTTGGAGTGCTTGGATGTACTGGGTCGATCCTTTCCACTACTACATCGAAGGATTAGCGGTGAATGAATTGGGCGATCTGAAGATAACCTGCACAGATGGCGATCTTATCAAGTTCAACCCACCTCCAAACACAACCTGTGGTGATTATACCAAGAATTTCTTCTCTTATGGTGCAACTGGTTATATTGCCAATCCTGAAGCCACAGACCAATGTGGTTACTGTAGCTACAGTTCTGGTCCTGAATTCTATTCAACTCGTTTCGGGTGGGATGCAGCACACAAGTGGCGTAACTTTGGTATCCTTATCGCTTACTTTATATTCAACTGTCTTGCCTTTTTGTTCTTTGTATACCTCTTTAGAAAGCCAAGACGTTAAGATTTTTTTTTTAAACTAGAAATTTATTTTTATATCAATATACAATATTATAGCATACATAAAGCATGTATTTTTATTTGTAGCAGTAGCAATAATAAAAAAGATGAGACGATTTACATATTAGATTGCTCTATTTTATTTGGTTCAAAAGTTCGCCATGAGTTATTCATCACCCCACGATAATTCCAAATGGGATGTTCTGGTTGTATGTTACCAGCAGAATCAACTTTTAAAACAGTTAAAATGTCTGTGATTTTCTTGTATTGTATTATCTACCTGCTCTACTAACAATTCTAACATTTCTTTTTGTTTCTATAGTAGCTGTCCACAAACACCAACCCCAAACACGAACATTATCCCCTGCTGCAGGTTGATGTAAATTAGCTGTCACCCATGTCTTGCCATCATCACCAGAGACATCTTTTAAAGATTAACAACTCAAAGAAAGAAAGCAAATCTTCAACTTACCAACACGCTGTATAAATCTACCACCACCAGACAAAGCATAACCTTGTACTTGTTCATTTAATTTGGGACCATCGTGTAATCCATCTGCAGGTATACAAACATAAGATTGAACATTGTATTCACCTATCGAAGGCAGCTTACACCAATAAGCATTGGCTTGTTCTTCAGTATTAATCTAGAACAATATTAGCATGTAACATAAAATACACTTAGAATTTACATTTTCAGGTAATATCTTATAATCTCTTTGTTGAAAGAAGGAAGAAGATTCCTCTTCTTGGATTGTGATTGATTTTAAAAATTTGACTGAACGTGCACCAATATATCCTATGACAATTCATGTTTTTATACACTCTTTTTTTTTTTTTTTTTTTTTTTTTCCTTTCATACCTGGTACAACCACTCGAACAGGGTATCCGCGATCACGAGTCAAAGCTTTTCCATTGAACTAGGTTTGGTTACTTTAGCATTTTTCTTAAACACAAACTTAATTTTTACCTCATAAGCTAACAAGACATCACCAAACTCATCCCTATTATGGAAAATTAAGCATTATAAATGGAGTTTAAATATCTTACAATGCTTTTGATAGTGGAATAGAGGAACCATAGCATTTTTCTTCTTCACACTAAATAATAACGTAAATAGGCAAATAGCCCTTTTTTTAGTGATTGATGTTACTTGTTCCACAGATTCAAATGCAACATGAAGTTTAGACAAATTTTTAATCTTGGATGTAACTCCTATTGCTTCAAGTACATCTTTAAGTCTGGCTCCACTATATATTGCATTACCCAGAGCACCTGGACCCCAAATAACCTTCAAATTATATCGATATTAGACCAAAATGGATAGATACTAGACTTATACTTTACACCTTTTGTAAACTTCACTTTATGTAAACCATCTCTTCTATTTCCCTATAATTTATATGAGTGTGTGAAAAATACTATTTATTTTCCCACGGCTCATTTAAAAATGAGTCTTCTTACTGCACACTATATAAAAAAATATTTAGAATAGAACAATACTTTTTTAAATAAATACCTCCATAACCATCATTACTGATACTTTTTCGTAATCTTGTTTTATTTGCTTCATTGTTATCACTGTTTTTGATTTACATCCTATACCGCTAATTTCTATTGTATGCTCATTTTCATCCAATACAGGCATTGGCCCATGATTACGGCAAAAGAAATATTTTTCAGGTGTGATATAGTACTTCACTAAATCTGGTGTTGACGGTTCAGCATTAAAAGGTGCTTCTTTACGGACTATTAAAGCATGTGAATCATGCAAAGGGTCTTGACTATAGTTTAATACGCTTTTGGACATTAACAGAAAAAATCAAAATAAGAGAGAAAAACAAAAAAAAAGGTACAGAGATTTTCATGCATTGATAAACAAAGAATAACGGTTTACGTCATTAAAATATATTTATTATTCAATGGACCATCGTGAAGAGTTTGACTTTTCAAACCCTAAAGGTGCTAAGGAATGTGCTGAAGTAGCTGAGGTAGTAGCATGAGAGACTGTATTTATAATAGTTAGTTTTTATATTTTTTTGTTACAGGTTATCTTATTACTGTGATTCATTAAGCCAAGGTTAAAATTTTTTAAACAGATAATAGCAATAGCTACAGATACTAAAATCAATACCAAGTCTACACACACTAAATAAAGAAGATTAATAATAAAAACTAAAGGCATCTAGTGAGATATTTTACAAAAGAAAGTTAAAAACGCTTTTGAACCCAGGAATCTTACAGGATTTTTTGCAATCTCAACAAGTGTATAAATATAATAACCCATACTTGCTAAGCATAATACCAAAAAAATGTACATCTGTGGTTTCTTTTCTCTTTTCAATCCCCATAATGCTGACGTTAACATGGCAACTGATATACAACAACTGAATACAATATGTTCAATCAATTCTTTAACAGTAGTTGCTTGATCTCCACTATTCTCTGCTGTCGGCCACCATGCGACAATCAACAAGGCCAAATATTGTATTGAAAATCCAAGGAAGAAGAAGAAATCGAACTTGAGTAACATCATGAAGATTTGATACATTTTATAGCGATCTACTCCATTTATATAAGTATTCATTCAACTCTTCAGTACGTTATATACCTCGCATAGCTAAATCAGCTCCAATCTTCTTATAGATATGCCAACCAAATTCCAGATATAGTTTATAGGCCAAAAAGCTAAAGATACAAGTACAGATACACATAACACATGACTGTGTAATTTCTGCCCATTTTGAATCGTGATAGGCATAGCCTAAATAAAGTAGCCCCGCTGATTCGTTACTGTCTTCTTTACTAAATAAAGTAGATGATTGGTGGAATTGTATAAAAGAATAGGCCGTCATGCCTAATTCAAAAGCGACCAGCGCAATCAATTGAATTGTATTTCTTTGATAAATCTATAATAAAAAATGAGGTCAATTTTCCTAATGTGGCAAACTATTTTTTTTTAAAAAAAGGAGACAGCACTTTACAGCATCCACCACCAATACGACAGTAAATAGCTGAGCAATCATGAATAGAATAAAATAAACTAAGAGTGACCGAGCATTAGCAAAAGCTAATTTAAGTTCATCATCTGAGTTGATGTTTAAGTGTGCATCGTTAATCATGTTAATTTCTTTTCTATGAAAGGCAAAAATAACACTTTCAAATGCAATGGCAAATACTGCTTGTAATATTATCAAACAAAAAATAGCTCGTGTCCACCGCGACTCACCAAACTATAAAGTGTGTATTTATATTTATTTTATTTTGCTTATCGCTATTCTTCTTACAACTCGAGAAACAATCCACATTTCTTATTGTATTTTATTATTATTTGTTTTTTCTCTTAGATAATGTATGTGTATGCGTATGTATGTGTATATGTGTTTATATAATAAAAATAAATTACAAAAAGTTAAGCATAGAAAAAGAAGAAAAAAGGAGGGGAAAAATTAGGTTTCTGATCTTTTTTTAAAACCGTGCCAATAATTTTTCTTGAAAAACATTAGAAAACAGGCACTCATTTTTTTACCATAAAATTTATTGTGACACCGATTTTCAGAACGACCATCGATGATATTCATATTAATGAGTTAAAAACTTGTGTCAGTAAAGATAAGAAATAAACGGAATTAATTTATTTAAACTTGTTGTGTCAAGTGAAATTGAATCGTCTAGATGTCACTATTTCGAATCAATGATGAAGAACGATAATGGGATTATCAAAAACGAGCTACCTGAAAAAGAAACAATAAAAGAAAAAAGTACGCATCAAAGTTTACGCAGACGAATACCTTGGAAACATTCATGTTCTCGTAAATCACAAAAGGTTACAGCATAAAATGAGAGATAATCAGATCTATTTTATTTAACTGAGTATGGTAGTGTTTCCGTCAAAGATGTTGCTTTAGTAACAGGTATAAAGCTGAGATCAGCCAAAAATTGCCAAAAATTACCAAAAACTACGTACAGTGAGTACCAAGCACGGTATGCCACATAGAAAGAAAAAGGGAAGAAAGGAGTCACATGGCAAACTAAAGGAAGAGCATTTGAAATCTATCATCAAGCATGTTGACAAAAACCCGACTGCAGATATACTGCCAATTAAAGATGCTTCATGTAAAGGATTTCTTGATTTGGAAATCAATAAATCTGTATTATACTGATAATGAGAAATGTCTATGCTCTGTCAATGAAGAAATTAGAAAAGTCGCTTGCCAAAAGAAATGGACTCGTGAGGATTGAAAAGTACAAGATTGCTGTTAAGAAAATAAATTTTGAATTGGGCCTTCATTAATGAAGCAGGATTTCATCTTGTCTCTGAAGACAACTGATATATGGCTCATATCGGCTTTTTCTGATGAGTTTGGATATTATGCTTTTTTTTATTTATTTATATGTGTACACACTCGTATCTTCATCTTGCACATTGGCACTTTATTGCACTTTTAAGGTCAGAATGTATCATAAATAATAAAAATTTCAATAGTAGTAATTCTTTTTAAAATTTGGCCTTGCTCTTTGAGCTATTTATTGATCTTTTTAAATTAAAAGAAAAATTGGGCAGTTGCTATTGTCAGAAACATTGAACAGGTCATTAGAGTTCTGTCAATAGCTGGAGTTTCAAAAAATGGTGCATAGAAAGCCATTCAGATGAGGCAAAGTCGATGGTGTAGACATTGATTCTATATTCATTATACATTTTGCTAGCAGACTAGGGTTCTACTATCTCATTTACTAAAAGATAAAAAAAAAAAACTGTTTTAACTTTATGGAACCTCAAAGCAAAGAAATAATAGTAGTATCTGACAAGATGATATTTGTATGGATTAAACAAGGGATTCATGGGGCTGAAATTGATATAATAATGCTCAAAGCATATTTTCAAAGACCAGCTTCTAGAAAAAGGTGAATTCAAAACGATACCTCTTTTCATGGTGGTAAAGTACATGATAATTAGAGCCTCAATAACGGTTGGAAAAAATACAACCAAAAGTCAATGGATCAACGTGATTGCAGACGTGCGATAACAAATCTATTTTTTGCTGCCAAATCCACTGAAAACAGAACTACATCCAAAGTCAGAGTGGTGTCAAACGTAATTGTGTTAAATACATGTTTGATTTTATTTTGCAGTTTGTTTATATTTGCTAGTGTCCAACACTTGCTTTCCACACATAGCACATATACCTTTTTTATACGCACAATCTATTCCCATTTCACTCAATTAATCTTGTATTCTTTTAACAATAATATTATATTACCTTGACAGTAATGAGCTTTGTCTTGATGAACTCTATTTTTACATAATTTACATTTACTCTCTAATGGGCTAAATCGACTTTATATAACATTAGCTTCCAAATCTCTTTTCCTTCTTATTTTTACTATATTTTACTTTGCTTTTGCAGATTTCGATAATAATTTATTTTGATTGATTTTTCTTCCAGAAGAACCAGCTATAAAGATTTTATAATTAGTACAACAAGATTAAAAAACAGCAGTTCAGTTACCTGTTGCATTATTGGATCCTTCTTTCCATTTATCTGGAGCAGCTAATCCTGTTAATTTCTTTTCACACTTTTTACAAACCATTATTTTAGAAAAGAAAAGAAAAAAAAAAAAAATACAGAAAGGGCTGCGGTTTTTTATTTTAATGCAAATTGATGTTAAAGAAACCAGGTTGGGCCAATGAAAAAAAAATTTGGTCAATTTAAAATTGAATTGGGACACGGTTGCCAAAATGGGACACCAATGCGAAAATGGGACACAGATGGGAAAATGGAACAAAGGAGAGACAGAATGTTAGTTTTTTTTTGGACGAATAATAATCGATTTTAAAATGTTTAACTCACCTTTTTTTGGAAAAAGCGAAAATGAAAATCGGACAAAGCAGTAATTTCTGAAACCATTGCTTAAGTTATGAATATTCATCTTCAAAATGGACGGATTTACTTAGCCCCCACTGTGTATATTACAAAATATGAGGTAGAATAAATTTTATGCAAAATGCTTATTATCTTATAACATTACATAAGCCGTATGGCCAATTACATTACCTGCCAGTCTATTAATTAAATAGTCAAGAAAAGCATATGACTAGTAATTACGCTGGATCGCCACAAGCTATAGTTTTGAGATGCTCCAAAGCAATTAATCAGTTTTGCTACTGTTATATATCAAAAAATTTTCATTGGTCATTAAGGATTTCAATAGAAAGTAACAGAGCTTGAGCAAATCTATAAACATTTATTTTCTTTCTGAAGCTTATAATAGATAATGAAGCGAAGATATAACAATGATCCCGCAAAGAGCTCGTCAACAAAAAGAAAGATTTTAAAGAGTAAGTACCAAAATAACACATTGCGAGGTATCATGTTCCTTACTTTTTTTCAAAAAGTCAATTCTGATAATATATCAGTTACATCTGCTCTGACCACTTCAGTTGCTTCTGGTTCACAGGCTTCTACTTCACAGGCTCCTAGTGCTCTTCCTCCTACCTCCAAAAAGATACAGAAGAAAATAGATAAACAACTTGCTTTGCAGGACTTTAGAATGAAAACAAAAAGCAATACAGAAAAGACATGTCCTTCTTGCGGATTGAATACTCACTCAAGATCATCATCCAACCTTTGCCCAAAAAAGAAGCAAAAGGAGCCATCTCACAATCCTGATGAGAAAAAGGAAACTTTTGCGATCAAATCCTCCTTAAAAAATATATGTACGGACACAAGGGTTTCTGAAAAGATTGCTTCAGTAGTGGCCTACACAACCAAAGCGATCCACGTAGGCTCACTATTTATGAACTATATTTTTTTGAAGCTTTTAAACAAGGGGGAACAAGTGCCAATTATTGATCATGCCCTTGTCTATTCTATTTTCACTGTTGTAACTGGCAATGGCAAAAAGGCCCCTAAATACTGTCAAGATTACTTTGTTGAATTTTGCAACGAATGCCAAGTCAACGAAACAATACTGCAATCCCTCAAGAGTATTGGATATTCGTCTGTTCTGTCTATTATGTGTAAACAATACGATGTACTCATACGCAACCATGTATGTGAAAACCATGAAAGGAGAACAACCCGCTTTTTTCTGGAAGCTTTTTCAGATATGTCTTCTCCCTTCTATTGTAAAGGATTATCAGTTGCCCAAAGAAAAGCACTATCTCACTATGTTTATACATTAAAGCAGAAACAGCAATCAATATGGCCTTCATCTTTAGAAAGAAATCAATGTTTAGAAGAAACCATAGAGAAAATGAATGCATTATGGAGTCGATATCAGATAATGAACTGCGATGCGGAAGACCTGTACTCCAAACCTCATGAATTCTTCAAATGGTTTTTCTATCTTCAGCAAAAGATAAATGAGAAGGTGTATATTATGGAAGAAAAACCAGCCACCTTTGCCTCCAAGTCCTACATTTATAGGAAGTTAAAAGAACTCACGTTTACTTCAATACTCAATAGACGAAGCTTCAAGTCTTTACAGGAACAAGTACTGCAAAGCATTAATTCAAAAATACCACTAGTGCTTGGGAAAAAATTAGAGAAGCTTGAGCCCCATTTACCTGCTCTTTTGAAATTTATTACAAGTATCCAGTCTAGAATTGAAGATGGATCATTCACGCCTGCTAAATACACGGATCGGCGAGGCTATCGCTTTTTTTCCATCTTACCTGTATACTCATTTGCGATGAAGTCAATACAAATAGATGCCCAAGCTTTCTGGAGACTGTTGCAGCAATCTGGTGTTGAAAATATCCCAAAAGGTGTTAAAGAGAAATCGGCTCTCTCGGACTTCTACTATAGGCTTTTTAACTTTTCCAAAATGGGATTTCGAACTCGAAAAAGCCTTTCAGAGGGGAAAAAACAGTTTCAGTAAGTTAGCTTAGTTGAATTGAAAAATAAGAGCCTTAATTTAATCAAGTTATACATAGAAACGTTATATATACCGATGGGTATTCGATTTCTTTCCTTTTTTCTAGAGTGAGGAAGAAAAAACAAATAGATACTCTACTGGGAAAACAACCTGAGGATTTCCTCGAAGATATTGAAAATGGCTGTGAAATTTGGGGAGTAGATCCTGGTGTTGCCACACTTGTAACTGCCGTCGATACATCCGGAAGGCAAAGGACTACAAGCTTGGAGGAGTACTATCATCTGTGTGGCTATAATGATGCGAATTCTATACGAAAAAAGCATCAAGAACAACACAAGGCTCAGTTTTTGAAAATTTCTAATTTAAGCTCGTTGAAGACATCCAATATGGCAGAATTTTTAAAAGCTTGCAAAGAAAGACTAAGTTTATATGACGATATTACAAGTTACTACAATGAAAAATCTTGGTAAATAAAAACATATTTTTTTTTACTTGTTTACTTGAGCAACATGCAAAAATCTGTGTAGGTCGTCAAAGCTGAAGTTCAAATGCTACATTAGAAAACAAAAAGGTGTTCATGAGATCTGTAAGCGCTTCATTCACGGTAGTGCCAAATACGATGAAAAAGCAACTACAGGCGTAAGAACATTTACCAAGAAAGAAAATATATACTATCCTTCTGCTCCCATTGATCACGAAAAAAGATCCAAGAAAACCATCATTGCTTTTGGTGATGGTATGTTTGGTTCCAGCCTCCGTGGAAATAAATCTGCTCCTGTGCGGATGATTAAGAAGGCTTTGAAAAAATATTGTGGAAAGCAGCTTGATATTTGCATGGTGGATGAATACTTAACAAGCCAAATCTGCAACAAATGCAAGACTAGAAACCTAGACAATGTTGTAACCGCCAAATCAAAACGAAGAGTACATACGGTATTGCAGTGTAAGCAAAACAATTGCAATATCATATGGAATCGTGATATCATGGCTGCTCATAACATACTGGATATATTTTTATTTGCTGCAAAAAACAAAAATCAGCGTCTTGATGCCTTTGTGCGTTAGTTGGATCCCAGTGGCCAGCTTTCCATGTGATTGATATGACTCTCTCATATTTCTGTACAGTGTAAGTTGGACAAGTTTTTTTTTTCTTAAGCTTACGGATAATGTACTAACCACCTTCAATCTACAAAACTCCTGTGTCTGATTTCCATTTTCGCTTTTTCCAATTTTTTTTTCATTGGCCCAACCTAGTTTCTTTAACTGTAATCGCTTGTTTTGTAAATACAGTAGAATAAAAGTCTTATTTTTGAAATAATTATTTTTATTTTCTATACAACAATGAAAGGAAGAGAAAAAAAAGAGTGTTTAACGTCTTGGTCTTGGTTTAACAACAAATGGGTTAGGTGATTTTCTTGTCTTTCCACCCTTAGCTAATACACCCCAAGGAGATCGAGGGTCCTTGTTACCCTTTGATTTACCTCTACCACCACCATGAGGGTGATCAACAGAGTTCATAGCCATACCACGAACAGTAGGACGAACACCCATCCATCTCAAACGACCTGCCTTACCCATCATTTCGTGTTGATGATCTGGATTACTGACAGCACCAATGGTAGCACAAGCATCTACAGGCACCAAACGCACTTCTCCACTTGACAAACGTACCTGAGCATAACCAGTCTCACCCGTCTGAATCAATTGAGCATAGGCACCAGCGGCTCTAGCCATCACACCTGGTCCATCTCGCTTAAGGCCAATGTTGTGAACAATCGTACCGACAGGGATCATCTTGAGTGGCATACAGTTACCAGCATCGATGGCTACTGTACGTGTAATATCACCCGCTTGATCCTTTACGGATCTGTAAGAGCTCACCTTGTCTCCTGCTCTCAATCCATGAGGAGCTACAATATAGCTCAACTTGCCCGTCTTGTCATGTTTCAATAAAGCAATCCAGGCTGTACGTCCAGGGTCATGTTCCAATCGAACCACGGTCTGTGTGCCTGGTTCACGACGGTGCCAATCCAAAAGACGAATACGACGCTTGTGTCCTCCACCACGGTGGCGGATTGTGATACGACCTGTGTTATTACGACCACCTGTGCTTCGCTTAGCTACTGTCAAAGCACGCACGGCTTTACCCTTGTAGAGATGATCTCTAGGAACTCGCTTCAACCAACGTTTACCGGGTGTGCTTGGTTTCTTGGTCTTGAACTGAGTTGAAGGAAGTGCAGAGGACTGGATGTTGTCGATCACAGCATTACCTTGTGTGTTGAAACCACTGACAAATGAAGACTGGTTGGTGGTTGAATTCAGACGTAATTGACCCATGCGAGTCATCAATGATTGTATACTAGTAGTTGGCTTTACAGGTTGGTATAAACGGGAAGTGACAACGGGTGCCCTTGAAGTGGCATGTTGAACAAGGGCTTTTCCAAAACGAAACATTGGGTTCAGAACAGAAACAGCAACAAAACAAAAAAAGTTTTTAATCATTTGGCAAGGTCTTTTTTGGAGCTCAGTCCCTTGGTACACCCAGCAAAATGACTTGGATTCCAATTCAATTTTAAAAACAGCAATCATTGATCTTTTCTCTCAATCTTTGCACAGTTGTCCTCAAAAATACATAGAGTAGCAATACAGCTATCAGCTACAGAATACATAGCGTTCATCCAGAAAATCATGAATTTTTATACAAAATGTATTGTGTAATTAATACTTGGATTATATCAGCATACAATGGTGTTTCACGTACTCTGATCACTTTCCTAGGATGATTTCCTGTATTTTTTCAGTAAAAAGGGGGAGGAAAGATGTTAATGAAAGCACTCATGAACCAGATACATCTTTACCTGATAGATATAAGCAGTACATTGAATAAGAAAATAAGCTCAAAGAAAATGATGTTTCTATCATCAGCTTCTATTATTGCTTGGATTTTTTTGGCTTGTACACTATCAGCATCAAACGTCTTCTACTCAAATTTAATTCTTTTAAACATTTCATGAAAATCTCTCGTTCTTTGTTCCTATAAATTTAATCCAGAATTCAAATGTCTCCACATAAGCGCGATTGGCCTAAAGCCTGGCAATGGAGAGAGTCAAGATAATACGGATAGTATTCTTATTTGAGATAAACTGTGGTTAAAAACAAAAACGCCCTCTCCCAATTGCTAGCGATAAGAAATGCTGTTAAAGTCAGTTCTGATGATATCCTGCTGCCGTATCTCAGACATATACCCAACTCTGTGAAAAGCCATGGAATTTCACGCCATAATGCTTTCATCTCTGTGTTTTAGGGTTGAATTACGTGATGCGTCTATAATGCACTACTAGATAAGCCCTAATAAAATTTGACTTCTTCAGAATCCCAAACATTGATTTCGACCCATCTGAAAGCCTGACTGGTTCAAGAATGTTAGTTTACCATTTGAACAGATAAAGCTACCAGAATAACACGTACTTCGTATTAGTCCAAGAGCGCTCGAGAATCAGCAAAAGCAAATAGAAGCAACGAATTGCAATCTCACTTTATTTTAGTTACTCATGTGAATAGAAAAGAAATATAGCAAAAGAGGACATGAATTTAGTACAAGTGAAAAGCATTCGTCGTGAAGGATACGATTGTTATTTAGCCATTCATTTAAAAAAAAAAAAAAAAAAAAAAAAAAAAAAAAAAAAAAAAAAAAAAAAAAAAAAAAAAAAAAAAAAAAGAGAAAAAACCCTTTTTGCCCAAAAATTGCATTAAATAACTTTTTTTTTTCACATCTATTAATCGCTTCAGTTCTTGCTTGATCTACTCTTTACGAGCCCAAAACTTGCTTGTAAAACGAAGAGTAAATACAAAAACAATACTTCTCTGATCTAATGCATCGATTGTTCATCCATAACTTTGCATGAAAAAAAAAATTATTATTTGCACAAAACGCAATACAAATCATTTGCTAAATTGAAGAAAAGAGAACAAACAGCTCATTTTTATGTATGATGAATAGGATGAAACAAAGGCTTTAAGCATTTCAGATAAGATAAGGCTGCTATAGAATGGTAGCTGTAATCAAGTAAGAGGTAAAAATAAAGGTCAAGATACAATGTGAGTACTTTTTGAAAATGATCTTTATTTCAGCTTAAGTCGAAATAAAAACCATTCTGATTGAAACCAGGCACTTATGTCTTACTGAGTGAATGGCTTGATGTCTCTTATTGTAAGCATTCTTCTAATCTTCAAGTAATTTAACAAGTGTCATCTCTAGTTATGATGATCATGAAAACTGTTCATTTTTTCTTTTGTATGTCTGTTATAGATTGTCATTTTATTCTGGGAATTCCTCAGTGATTTGGATAAAGTTGTGTTGCGCGTTATTTCAATTATATGAAAGATTAGAAATATCCCTGCCATTGGATTGGATTTCTGACAATAGGAAAATATCTTGTTATTTTAGTTGATACTTTTTCTTATCAAAGAGTGATTATTAATACAATACATACTTTAAAAGAATATGTTTAATTGGAATTAATTGTATGATTTTCTTTATATTAATCATGATCTTGTATTAAAACTTATATTTATCAATATCAATAGCAATCAGTTACTGTTCTACAGAAAAAACAAACAAATCTGTTAACCTTGCTATAGAAGCTGTTTTGTGTTAAATTTGAATGAACTATGACGATAATTGTTGAAAATAAAATGGTCCTATCAACCACTAGGTTTAATAGTTAACAGTAGGCTGCATGATTTGTATAAACAAATCTATTTTATATTACTCCCCCAAGACCAAATGAGAAAGAGAAGCTACACGAATAATCAGGTTAATTTGTCTTTTGTTTTTTCTTCATATAATGTAAGGAGAAGAAGAAGAAGAAGAAAAAAAAAAAAGGGGGGGGAGGTGGTTTGGTATTAATTTTATATTTCATTTGTTAAAAGTAGATCAGAGACTGTAAAGATTGCTTACTTTTGAATCTGCTCACAATTAAAGGCTAAAGCAACTATAAAAAAATAAGTGTATGAAAGCTACTGCACTTTGTAAATTGTATTATGCGATATTTGATAAACTGTCAATAGTGTGCAAGTATGTGGTACTAGTACAGTAATCTTTTCATTATTTTCTAATATCATCCAGTCATGTTAGGATTGATTTGATACTGAAAGAAAACAAAAAGAATGAAGCGTTTTTAGCATTATTGAATTAAACAGTAGTCATATTATGAATTTGGTACGTAAAGTCTTCTTTTTTATCACTTCAGTACGTTTCTGGTTCGCTTGTCTTTACTACAGCAAGAAAAAAAAGAAAGGATTGAACATGATGGTTTATCCAAATGTTTCCCTACTTGATTTCAATAATAGAATGACTACAGTTAAAGAGATATAGAATCAAAGAATAAATAGCTTATTTTAATTAAGAAGAATACTTGTTAAAAAAAATTTATATTAAAATATATACAATGTAAGATGGATATAAATTGAACAAAAATAAAGCGATGTTGTAAAAGTATAAATAAAAATGGGCTTAATTAATCAAGTTCTTGGCCAGAGCATTTTGTAAGGCTTCAGTCAATTGGGGAATATTTGAGGGATCTTGTACAGAGATACTTGTGTTTGAAGGATGACTTGTATGTAAAGCAAACTCTTTTGCGGATGATGCATTCAAACATAGACCGATATGAGCTGCGTTCATGAATGCCAGTAGTTCATTTTGGTCAATTTCCTGATGATAAAAGTGAACTGGTACAGATTCAGTTGTGCCATACAGTTGATTGATTTGGCGTACGATTTCAGGAACGGCTTCAAGCTCGTGAGCTGGAACCTTGGACGAACATATCTGGACGAGTACTAGTCTATTAATTAATTCCGGCTGCTGACATAATAAATTAGCAAAGGCAGCCAAGGTATAGAGGATGTGTGCTGCAGTGGTATCTTCTTTGGAAAATACTATTTGTTTATCGAAAAAGAGGTTGCGTATGGATCGAGATCGTTTGTTGATTCTATCTTGTGTTATTTTCTAATACAAAAGTTTTTTTTTTTTTAAAAAAAAAAAAGGAGGTTGCCTATCTTCTTTTACAAATACCTCTGTTTCTATTTTCTTTAATTGATCTATTATACAAGTTAGAACTATTTTTTGTTGTGTACACAAATGTTATATATTTGCCTGTTTCACTTTCTAATCGTGTTTCAAGATAACGAGATGCTTTATCTATTGTTCAATTAGATGAATGTAAAGTACTTGATAACAAAAAAGAGCTTAATAAAACTTACTCATGACTTGTTTTATCTCCGCAGTGTTCATATCGGTAAAGTTTACCCTTGATAATGAATTTATCGCTGTTGGCTGTAAAAAATCAATCACTGAAAAAAAAAATAAAGGTTAATCTTTTTTTTTTCTTTTTTTCTTTTTTTTTGTACATTTTCTAATAGACAGATTCATTTCCTCGTCAAAGTACACGTCTTTTAATTCTACAAGATGTAGCATTTGTTTGATTAAATGCTTTTGATTGGCAGAGATATCAGAAAACGATGACTTGCTGTCAGTAGAAGGAAGCATACTCTGCCTGTTTGATAAGAAAGAACAGGATGGGAGTTGTTCAACAGAAAAAGACATGGCTTTTGTATAAAATAAATAAGTAAAGATAAAAAAAAAGAAAAGAATTAAATAAAAAAAAAAAAATAGTTTATGCTTTGATCTCGGAAACGGAAAAGTTTATATTTCCGTCAAAGCTTTTATTGGTCTTAGATGTCGTAATGCTTTATATAAAAAAGGTACATTTACTTTTGTTTTTTGCTTTGCATTTTAATATGAAATTACTGACGTATTTTTACAGAAAACAGGTGCGGATGATAGAGTCTTTTATTATTCAATAAAACATCATCTCATCCCTATCTTGGCACAGTCAGAAAACTTGTAAAGAAGCGAGATGAAATCTACATTTTTTTTTTTTATTTTACGGCTAAAGTTTTGTACGACTATGATTGACAAAATCGTGGCAATTTTCCTTAAATTTCATTTGATAAGCTTTGATGTTTAAAAAATAACTCAAAATATGCGCGCAAAAAAGGGTGGCATAATGCATGACTTGCAGTTTAACGTTATGATAAAAGTAAATCAAGCTCCTCAAGTGGTTTATTTTCGTATTGTAAATAATAGTTTTTATAATCAGTGTATTTCATAATTCACCATGACAAATGTTGATTTTTTACCCGCAGTGTAGCGAAGGAAAAATGAATTTTCCACAGCACTGGCTTAATCATTTTTGAGCAATTGTTCCAATTAACTTTGTTTGCAATTCCTCCAAGGTAAATTTTATATATTGGGTTTATACTTTCTATTTTATATGAAAAAATCCTTTTTTTCCTTTTAATCATTAATTTACCACATACTTTGACCGAACAAAGTTAGAAATGCATACACTCCATAGCTGCTGCATCTGGTACTTGAAGCATTCTATCAAGAATGGCTTTTTGTTAATCACTGTGTCATAACCATAGAAAGTTTGAAGTAACGGTCTGTGATGTAAAAAAAATATTAAACTCACCGTCTTTTTCTTTATTAACAAGATTTCCTTTCACAGGTTCCTCTTTTGAGCTTTTATTATAATTGGATAAAAGTAAGATGATAGGTAATAAAGCGTACCCAATTCTATTAATTATCATAACAATTTTAGGGGATGATCATAGAACGATTGGTTTTGTATCTTTAATCTGATGAACTACATTATCACCACTGACCACGAATGGATTGTTTGGTGCGATCAGCAAGAGAACAATCGTCGTGTAATATACACTGAAAATTTGCCATGCATCATCTCTGATGACTCATTTTAGGATAGCAAAGAGTTTTTCGTCAACACAAATGTTTTAACAAATACCTGATATTAAAAAAAGAGGGTGATCACAACATAAAAAGGATACAAAACACTTTATCCTTCTACTCTTGATTGTTTATGAATCACACTGTATCCTTAAAAAAGTTGAAATGGTTTCACTACACCCTTAACAAGGATTCTATATATGGAAAATTTCCCCCATCCATCTTATACCATAAATAGTAAATGCTGGCCAGTGTATTCTTGATACAAGACAATGTTAGCAAACTTTTTTTTCTTTTTCTCTTTATTAGTGAACTAGATGACTAGTATTTATTGAGAGGGATTGGCAGGTTTTTCGTTGGTTGAATGTTGAGCGGCTGTGTTCAACTTGTCACCCTACAAAGGATGTACTAAATTAGATAAAGCGAATGATGAAGTCATCCTTTTCTCTTACGTGAATTTTTTTTGCTTCATAATGAACAGCTGCAATCTGAGCAAGTGTTTGATTGGCAAAATCATGAACCTTTTGACCAGTTGGGGTTTGAAGAGCAGCTTGAGCCTTGTTTTGAGCAGTTTGGGCAGCAGTTTGTGCCTTTTCACTAATCTTGTATTTCTTATCAATGTTCTTTACGCTATCCCAAATACGATACTTTTCATCAAATTGTTTAGCTAAGAATAAAGAGAGGTTAGGGGCAAGATAAGTTTGCCTTTGTTTATTTTTACCGTTGGATTGCAAATTGCCCAAGAAGCCAGTTAGACGAGAAGAGAGATTGTATTTATTATCATATTCAAGTCCTTTAGCGACAACATGATCCTGAAGCATGAAACCATTAGCCAAGATTTCAGCAGCGATACGTGACTTTGGCTTGGTCTCTTGAGTTTCATGGTGCTCTGAAGAGTTAGGATCAACCGATCTTTCACTATCAGTTGAAGGAATATCAAAATAAGGAGAAGCGACAATATGGCTATCGTCAATCAAAGCTACAGATAACCATCAGGACCTTTACTCACTTGTATTTTTATTTTTTTTACCATTGCTTAAAAGAGCAGCTGTCTTGGCAGCAGATTCACGTTCAAAATGTACCAAAGCAATCTTGTGCTTTTCATCATCTTCATCACTACATATTGACGCAGTGAGTAACCTCTGTCGTTATCTTTTTTTAAAAAGAAACTTACTTTTTTAATTCAAACTCTTTAATTTTACCACAAAACAAAAAGAATTCCTTTACTAATTTACACACATTTAAGCAAACTTATTCAATAAAATAAAAGAATTACCTGTTTGTTCACTCGATTGGGGAGAAATGTTTTTGACAAGAATATAGTTGGGGGAAGGTGTTTCAGGTACCTTTTATTGTGAAACAGTTATAAGATGAATCTTGTCTTTGTTTTCTAAAGAAAACTATCAACTACTTACAGAAATGGTCCAGGTATTTGGCATATTTAATATAAACAATAAGAAAGAAAGAAAGAAAAAAAAAAAAAAAAAAAAAAAAAAAGAAAAATATTTTTATTATTGGGACATGTGAAATATATAATCTGTGCTTCTATTTTTTTTTTTGTACCGCAAACAACAGAGTGAACATTTCTATTCTATTTTAAGAAAATAATGACTACGAATACACTTTTTTCCATGTTCATCTTTTACTTTCTTATTACACTATTTGATAAATAAAGTCTACATGATCTCACCTTGACGTACATGTGCTATTTATGCGTTTCATTTTACAAAGCCTATTTCAATCCCCGATATTAACATGAAAAAAATACGCGTTTTCATCACTGTATGTCACTAAATAGTGTTTTGTTTAGACTGATTTATTAGATGAGAGCAACAAAAAGAGGTTTGATTTCATGTGTTTAAAAAGAAGGTGAAATGAATGATTCACTGGATAGGATGAATAATAGTAAATTTGTTTAAGAAAGTAAAGTTGCGTGATTTAATTCATGAATATTCACAAGGAAGGATGCTGACAATAGCAGTTTGTTCTTTACATGATCACATTTGGAAAGAGACTTTGTTGATGGATAGTGACTGTCATCAGCTCACTTGGAAAAAAAAAAAAAAAAAAAAAAAAATAGACGATAATCACTTTTTTTTATAAACACTATGCCTTGGATTCAAAAGGAAATTCGTCTAAGTCCTCGTAAAAGAGGTAAAAGATAAACAATAAAGAAAGTAGTTTGTAACTGTTTTGTAGGTTGTCATCTTGTGCACAGAGAGATTGTTGGTCAGATTCCCGAGTTAAAGACGATTAAAGTGGGAATGGCCAATGTGTTTTGTAAGTTTGTTGGAGCGATGAATGACAGAATCTAACAAAATACAGTGCAACATACCTCTGCTTCGTTAATGATCAATGAAAACGCAGACCCTGACGTACAAAAAGATATGGAAATGGGTTTAAATAAGATTGTACCCGAAACATTCCCTTATATTCACACAGACGAAGGACCGGATGATATGGTACATAATCCATTTAATTGTAGCCTGACTAACAGTCATTAGCCTGGTCACTTAAAATCAGGTATCGTTGGTGTCTCACTTAATATTCCTATCAGTGATGGTCGCTTGAATCTTGGTACTTGGCAAGGGTAAGTTTTACGCGTTCATAAAAGGTATCTCTTTCTTTTCGCTAAATCATTCAAGAATCTATCTTTGTGAACATCGTGATTCTGGTGGATCACGTAGGATCGTGGTGACTTTGCAAGGAGAAAAGAAATAAGATGATTTAGATTTTAATGCCCAAAAAAAAAGGTCTATTTTTTTGATTAAATAAGATGGGCATCTTTTGTATCTTGTGCTTTTTTTTTTTTAAATAAATGAGGGAATATGTATCATTCAATTCGAACTTTAGGTTTCGTCTAAAAGAACAATTACAGTTGACAAGTATATAAATAATGTCTTTTTATAAAATGCATGTTAATTACATTTCACTGATGATCCCGTATGCTGATCGCGGTTATTTACGGCTGGTTTTTTTTTTTAATATTATTTAAATGTTATCAATCATGCTTGTACTATTTTCAATTCATTCATATCCTATCCCTTCCTTCCTCCCTCCCAAAGAACGTTCTCTGCGTTGATGACACGTTCTCAATCATATGAAGATTCATCTTTATTAAAACACCGAAACTCGTTTCTATTTGCATGCGTTATTTATATTTATCTTGGCGCAAATATTTGTAAAGAAAGACATCATCTTACTTTGAACAAGTAAAGCTTTCTCAATGTCCTTCACCTCACATTGTAAGCAATAAAGTTTGTGTTTTTTTTTATTTGCATAATTGTTTGTATAACGTAAAAGTATATAATTTTTTTTTTTTTTTTCTTTGGAAAAGAATATGATTTTAAGGAAGAAATCGGCGGATAAAGCCATATCCGTCCCCTGTTCTGGTCTAAAAGAGGACATGATCAACCTCATGTATCGGACAAAGTGATAGACAAGAAACAAAGCACACTACATTTTTTTTTAAAAAAAAAAGGGGGGGGGGAAGAAAAAGGGCAAGGAAACGGCAAGACTCCGAATTTTTCGTAAAGCAAACAATAAACAATATAAATACAACCCTCTCTTTTTTTTCTTTTTTTCTTTTTTTTTTTTTTTTTTTTTTTCTAAAACAAGATGGTTGCCTCAAGACCCGGATCACCTTATACTGGAAGACCTGCCAGTTCACATTCAGTTCATACTAAAGTGGAAGAAGAATTACATGAATATGCTGGTATCGATTATGACAAGGTAAAGAGAAAAGAAGATAAAATAGGAATTAATACATCATCAGGTCACCATCAAACGTAATCCTTCTGTCGCTGTTCTTTATGAAGAAGCCTTGACGTATGAACAAGGCACGGTGATTTCCTCTGCTGGTGCCCTTTGTGCTTATTCTGGAAAGAAAACCGGTCGATCTCCCAAGGACAAGCGTATTGTGGAAGAAGAGAGTTCTCAAAAGGACATCTGGTGGGGTCCTGTGAATACCCCGATCAGTGAACGCGTCTTTTTGATCAATCGTGAACGTGCGATCGATTACCTCAACACGCGTCCTCGTCTTTATGTCTTTGATGGTTTTGCTGGCTGGGATCCTAAATATCGTATCAAGGTTCGTATTGTGGCCTCCCGTGCTTACCATCTCTTGTTTATGAGAAACATGTTGATTCGTCCTACGGAGGAAGAACTTGAGGATTTTGGTACACCTGATTTTACAATCTTTAATGCTGGTGAATTCCCTGCGAATCGTTATACGACCGGCATGACCTCGACTACCTCTGTCTCTGTTAACTTTAAGCGTAATGAGATGGTTATCCTTGGTAGTGAATATGCTGGTGAGATGAAAAAGGGTGTAAGTTTAAAAATAAAGAGAGAAAGAATGCTGACTTGTGAATTAGATCTTTACTGTCATGCATTATTTGATGCCCAAGGCTGGTGTCTTGTCCCTTCACTCCTCTGCCAATGAAGGTCCAGAGGGTGACGTCTCTCTCTTCTTTGGTCTCTCAGGTACCGGCAAGACCACACTCTCTGCTGATCCTAAGCGTAAATTGATTGGTGATGATGAGCACTGCTGGTCTGATGATGGTATATTCAACATTGAAGGTGGATGTTATGCGAAATGTATTGATTTATCTGCTGAAAAGGAACCTGATATTTTCAATGCGATTCGTTTCGGTTCCATTCTTGAAAATGTCGTGTTGGATGAAGAAAGCCGTGAGGTGGATTATTCGGATGATTTCTTGACCGAAAATACTCGTTGTGCTTACCCTATTTACCATATTCCAAATGCTAAAATACCTTGTATGGGCGGTCATCCAAAGAATCTCATCTTGCTGACCTGTGATGCCTTTGGTGTCTTGCCTCCCGTTTCTAAATTGAGTGCAGAACAGGCCATGTATCATTTTATTTCTGGCTACACAACCAAAGTACCCGGTACAGAGGATGGTGTGGTTGAGCCTCAGGCCACTTTTTCAGCTTGCTTTGGTGCTCCGTTCTTGGTCCTTCATCCTCAACGTTATGCGACGATGTTGGCCCAAAAGATGTCTGAACACAAGGCTGATGCTTGGTTGATCAACACAGGTTGGATCGGTGGTTCAGCTGCGAATTCCAAGCGGTGTCCTCTGAAATACACACGTGCCATCCTGGATGCTATCCACAGTGGCGAACTGGCACAAGCTGAGTATGAAGAACTTGAAATCTTTCATTTGCGTATACCGAAATCAGTCACTGGTGTACCCTCTGAGCTACTGAATCCCAAGACAGCATGGAATGGTACTCTTGAAGATTTCAATCGCTCACTTTCTCATGTTGCCAAAATGTTTGTTGATAATTTCAAGATTTATGAAGATCAAGCCGCTCCTCAAACCTTGGCTGCTGGACCTAAACTTTAAATTTTTATTATTTTTTTTTTTTTTATAAAAATGATATTTATACTATTTTTAGTATCATTCGATATGGTATCATCATCTTATATGAGAACAAAAAGAGGGGGGGAAATCAATAGATAAATGTTTCTCTCCTATGACTGTTATAGAATGAACCATATTTTTCGGTTTATTGACAAAATAGAATTCAATTCTCAAATTGCATGAATTAATAAAGATAATAATAAAAATGGTATATACACACAAATTAAATACGTAATTGATGACGAAGTGCATTCAATTGTCTATAATCTTCCGAACAAGGTATCTTTTCCCAAGGTACATCTTGAGTAGGTAATAAAAAGTACAATTCTTCATCTGATGAAGATGATGACAATAGAGAGGATGAATCAGTGGATTCTAATCGCATAGAATGAATAGAAGCTGTATGACCACCACCAATATCCAGTGGATTGATTTCAGGATAATGTCCTTTGGGTATTTCTATTTTGCTTAGTCTTGGATCATCTGAAGGTCTAGTCAAGCGTGAAATATCTGTTTTTGAATAATAAGAAATTAAATGTAGTTTTTGGTTTGAGGCTGTGCAAATAGAAAAACTTTGTTTGATTAATCCATCAGGTTTATAACAAAACACACCATTGTTACTGCGAGGCCTTTTTTTTGTATCCAATTCTCGATAAGTCAAGAAGCTACCCAACACTCTACTGGGTGACCATGTTCTACCATCAGTCCAACGACGCATTCCTGCTTCTCTTTCATCCCAAGCAAATATTGAACCTGAACGTATCTCTGAACGCTCTTTTGATGAAAGTCTTCTTTTCACCCTTTGAAGTGTTCCTTTTTGACATGCTTCAAATATTAAAAGTGCATCTTGTGCTGTTTTGATATAACCAACAAATGATTCCATGATTTATAAAGAAAGGAGAAAATAAATAAATAAAAAAATAGGCTATTTATATTCTAGATTTTTTAAACTTTTTTTTTTTTAATTATGTCATTTGGTTTAATAGACAATAAATTTAGATTTTAGGGATTTTTTTTTTTCTTTTTTTTAGATTCAAAATAACATAATAGGAAATTAAATAAGGTTTTATCATTGTTCTCTCTCCCTTTTTTTTTTTTTTTTTTTTTTTTTTTTTTTTTTTCCTTTTATTAAAATGATCGAATGTTTTAAAACAAGTTACATGCCAATGTCATTCATCCAATCAATCACATTTTTAAATTCATTTTTTCTTGTTCCTTTCACTTGATCAATCCAACCCTCTAGAAATGAAGGTAATTTACTTGACTGGTTTGTGTTGACATGAAGAATAGGAAAATGAGGTTCAAATTGGCTGTGAGGTAATTGTGCCATGTCTTGTTCACCATCTATTAATATCAAACCAGAAACAGGTTTATTTGAAACATATTTTTGTGCAATACTCCAAGCTGTGTTTCCTTTGCTTATTAATAAAGGTGGAAAAAATGAAAGGTTGGAGGTGACTTGAGTTAGGTCTTTATAACCTAATTGTAATCTAGTCAAAGCATCCTTTTCGTTGGTTGATAATTCAATTGATGCATCCACTGAATGATATCCCAACTGACTGAATTGTCTTTGCCATAAAGAAGACCATTCACTGTTTTATTGTTATCGACTGTTATCATCATCCTTTCACTTACTCTTCTTTCTCTTGTCTTATTCTTAATAAAAGAATAGGAGTCGGTCTTTTTATCGTAACATTGTCATCTGGACTAACTGAACGAACAGTTGTTTTGTATCGTTTTATTATACTTGTCAAACGACTTGGTTTTATCATTTCAAAATTAAAAGAAAAAAAAAAGGAAAATAATAATAATAATAAAAAAGATTCTACACTCGTAAAAAATTAAAATACAATAGCCAATCACATCATTTGGAAAATTTTATTCCTTTTTGTTTTCTACTCTAGGCACTTTTTTTTTTTTTTTTTTTTTTTTCTCTTATAATTCAACCATGGCAACAGCATCAACTATAGCAACTCAATCTGTCTTGCGTAAATTCTGGGATTCCCCTGCTGGTCCTAAAACAATTCACTTTTGGGCACCTGCTATGAAATGGGTAATGACAGATATCTTTTTTTAAAACAGACAGTCTGAAAATACTCACTATTTTATGTTTTATTCAGGCCTTGGTATTTGCTGGTATTGGAGATTTACAACGACCTGCAGAAAACTTGAGTTTGACTCAAAACTTTTGTAATTGAACAAGTGTTTTATTATAGATTATTAATATAATATATAGCTTTAATGTTGACTGGTTTGATCTGGTCGCGTTATTCAATGGTGATTAAACCCAAGAATTATACTTTATTTACTGTCAATCTTTTTGTGTTTGGTACAGGAGCAATGCAAGTTGGACGTATCTTTAAGTAAGGACTATGACTTCATATTCTACTATTTCATACTAAATAATGCATTAGGTATCGTATGTCTGATGAATACAAACAAAATGAAAATAAGGCATAAAACTATAGAATGTATTATTAAAAACAGAACCCACTTTATCTTATTTGCATATACTTCATCTTTTGTACAACTTCACATGCGCGGTTAATCAATTCTCTCTCTTTTTTTTTCACGCGGTTACTGCTTCTTTTTTTTTTTTTTTCTTTTTTTTTTTTTCTTCTTTAATCATGGTTGTAGAAAATTATTCAGTTAAGGTATCGGAAGAAGGTGACGTTCGACGTTCAATTTTATCACCAAGTCAGTTGATGAAAACACCAGCTAAAGGTGTAGAAACTTTATATGACGTTCTTCAATATGCTGCCACTTCTTTCAAGGATCGTAAAGGTTTCAGTTACCGCAAGTTAGAAGACACAATTGTGGAAAATAAAGAAATCACAAAGGTTGTCAACGGCAAAGAACAAAAGGTGTCAAAGACTTGGACTTACTTTCAACTCAGTGGTTATTATCATTACACATATCAACAAGCAACTGATATCACAAAGACTATCGGTGCTGGTTTACGTCAACTTGGTTTAAATAGAGGTGATAAAGTACAAATATCTGCTTCGACAAGGTTCACAATCAAAGTGAAAACTATTACTTTTATTAATCAATTGTGTATAGTTCTGAATGGATGTTTTTAGCACACGGTATAACCCATAAAACATGACAAAAATAAGAGTCTTACTCTACACATAGGCGCTTTTAGTCAAGCGATGACTATTGTCACTGCTTATGATACCTTGGGACCCGAAGGACTTCAGCACGCAATATCTGAATCTGAAGCCACACTTTGTTTTATGAACAGTGACCAATTACCTGTTCTTAACAAGGTCCTCTCTGACTGTCCTTCAGTGAAATCCATCATTTATCGTGGTGAAGCTAGCCCAGAACATATTCACCAACTCAAATCCAGTTTGCAAATCAACCATATTCTTTCTTTTGATGAATTGTTAAAGTTGGGTGAAGAACATCCTGTAGATGTTGTTAAGCCCACATCCAGTGAACTATGTTGTATCATGTATACCAGTGGAAGCACTGGCAGTCCAAAGGGTGTCATGCTGACACATGGAAATGTAGTGTCTGCTAGTAAAGTACACAAGACACTATCAATCCAACTTACTCATCTTTTAATATCCTTCTAGTCGCTGGTGTTTCTCGAATGCTTCAACATTTACTAGAAGCCAATGATACCATGATGGCTTACCTTCCACTGGCCCACGTCCTAGAATTCCTCGTTGAAAATCTTTGCATCTTCTTGGGTGTCACGCTTGGTTATGGTTCCATTCGTACTCTGACAGATGCTTCTGTTAGAAACTGTAAGGGCGATCTTCAGGAATTCGCACCTACCATCTTGACAGGTGTCCCTCAAGTATTTGAAACAATCCGCAAGACAATTTTATCCAAAGTGGCCCAAAGGGGCACTCGCGTAGAAAATATTTTTGGAAAGGCAGTTGAATTCAAACGGTTTTTACGTAATCATGGCTTGAACACATCGTTTTTGGATAACACCATCTTCAAGACTGTCAAGAAACAACTGGGTGGTAAGCTTCGTTATTGCCTTTCGGGTGGGGCACCAATTTCTGCAGAAACACAGGACTTTTTGTCACTGACTGTCTGTCCTATCTTGGCTGGTTATGGTATGACGGAAAGGTAAGAAGAAAAAGTGATGGTTTGAATAAAGCTAACATGTTGATTAGTTGCGGGTAAAAAGAAACATGTAAAAAAAAAAAACAAAAACCAAATTTATTTTTGATTATAGTATGTGTGCTATCATGGCACCCGAACAGTGGGCCTTGAAGGAAGTAGGAGCACCTGTTCCATGTGTGGAAGTCAAATTAGTAGATCAACCCGAGCTTGGTTATTTAACCACCAATCTTCCTCCACAAGGGGAAATCTACATTCGAGGACCTTCGATCACCGCAGGATATTATAAACGTGAAGACCTCACCAAAGAGACCTTGACCGAGGATGGTTGGTTAAAGACGGGTGATATCGGCGAATGGACAAAGAGAGGAACACTTCACATAATTGATCGAGTCAAAAACTTGGTCAAGACAAGCAATGGTGAATACATTGCTCTCGAGAAGCTCGAAAGTGTCTATAAATCATCTCCCCTGGTTGAAACTCTCTGCGTCTTTGCTCACCCCTTATATCCTCGTCCTGTGGCACTTTTGGTACCCATCGCAAAAACCCTCGAGACCTTCCTTCGTGAAAAAGGTATACAGAATGAAGACTGGGAAACCCTTTGCTCCAGCAAAGAGACGCGTCAACAGGTACTGCGTGCTATGCAAGAACAAGCAAAGGCAGGTGGTTTGCGAGGTACAGAAATCATTAGTGATGTCTGGGTCTGTAAGGACATTTGGACACCCGAGATGGGATTGTTGACGGCTGCACAAAAATTGAAGCGTAAAGAGATTAACAAAATGTACGAGAAAGAGCTTAAGGAGATGTAAGGACAATAATGTAAAAAAAAAAAAAAAGAAATGCCGTTTTATTAATTACTTCTTTAGGTTATCTGCTCAAATGTAAAACAATGCTTTACTAAAATAATAAAAAAGGAATAATTCATATTTTTTTTTTCTGTTATGTTCTAGACGCCATTTTTATTCCAAACAATACAGTTGCAGCTTGAAGCATAATTGTACCAACCATAAACTTGAATCACAGACGCATTGATGAATTTGAGAAAAAGTTGACATCCGAGACGCAACAGGATAATATTGGCTTACTGTTAGATAATCTTAATGATATCAATTGCTCTCTTTTAAGCCCAATCAATCAAAACTATCAAGACTGAAGCTACTCATTTACTGAAAGAATCATAAAAAAAAGACTTGAACAATATACAGAATGAGATATAGTATCTGTTGTTTGTTTCCTTCATATTATCTTAAAGTTTAGCAATATCTATCATCAGTAATCAAAAAATAGATTATCTTTCTTTGCGCAAACACGGAATTTTTAAAGTGACTCACTGTGTGGGAAGAGTAGAATTTCCAAACTTACTCCGCCACAACAGCGGAGTCTATTGCTGTCAATATATAAAAGGGTCAATAAGGTTCCTTTTTTTTTTTTTTTTTTTCTCTCTGTGAATGACCATGGATCTTGTAATTAGACAAACCACCGTTGAAGACGTTCCCACCATTTTACATTTTATCAAGTGTCTTGCAGCTTATGAAAAGCTGTCCGACCAAGTAACAGCCACAGAAGAGATTCTTAAAGAAACGCTTTTTGGTGAACGACCATATGCGGAAGCTGTAATTGCCTATGCCAGAAAAGAAAAGGATTCACCACTGGAACCTGCTGGCATTTCCATCTTTTTTCACAACTTTTCTACATTTACTGGAAGACCTGGTATCTACCTTGAAGATCTCTTTGTTCATCCAGAGTTTAGAGGAACCGGTATCGGAAAGAAGCTGCTGATCTACCTTGCTAACCTTGCCAAGCAGAGAAACAATCCTCGATTTGAATGGGTGTGTATCGATTGGAATGAACCTTCTCTCAAATTTTATGAATCACTGGGTGCTAAACCACTTAAAGAATGGATCATTCATCGTGTAGAAGGAAAATCACTTGAGGAGCTTTCTGCCTTATAGAATATTTATAAATAAAAAAAAAAGCTAGGATTTTTATTTGCTGAAATGGATTACAATTGTGAGTATTTACTGATCGACATGGAAGAAAGACCTCTTAGGCTACTTAAGGCAGTCGATGGTACAAATGAAATTCGACTTGTGTTACTGTTGGTTGCTGTACCTTCCTCTTGTTTTTCAGCGTCTGTGGCATCTTCTAACAGTGGCACATTGGTTGTGATTGATTCAAGTGTAGTAGATGGCTCAGTTGAATTAGATGTTATTAACCTTTCTATTGAAGGACTTGTTCTTTTTGAGGCATTCCTATAAAGTTCATTTAAATGTGGCCAGCGTTCTCTATTGGTGATTCTGTCCTCAGGATCCAAATATTTCTCAATTTCAAATAATGCTTTAAATACATGCGATGTTTGTTGATGAATCTTGTTGGACTTCTCTTTGATGGTTGCAACTATTGCAGGAAATAAATATAAGTAGATATCCCTTCTTTCTGTTGATCTTTTTTTAAGTAAAACCCTCTGAGAACTTTTCAGATGCTAATTTCGCTTGGTTTAGTGCAAAAACCATTGATTGTGACATGGATTGACTGAGTTCGTCCGCATGTCTAATATGCTCCAACAATGATATCTGGATGGTATAAATAAAATTGCCTTTTATTTGTTATTATTGTCTACCTGTTTTGTATTAATAACTGTCATTTGTGATTCTACATGAGCTTGTAAATCAGACAAAATTTCAGTTAAAAGATCTGAGAAACCTACAAGAACAATTAGTAGTGTCGTCTAGTGTTTATAGGTGCGTTATTGTTACTTTTGTCTTTAATTTGTTCATTCAACTCGTATTTCACATTTGGCTTAAACGTTATCATACTTTCTAGACTAAACGTTTTCTCTTGAGCCTTTATCAGTGGCTCTACTTTTTTAATTTTTTGCAAGTATTCCAGCTCATCGTCGATGGTTGTTTCAGATCGTTTAACGACTTCAATCACGCCTTCCTGTCATTCCCACCCTTCTGTATAAGGTTTATTTAATTATTTATATATATTATAGCTTGTACCTCTTTTGTATTATCGTCTTTTTCTGAAGCTTTGTCTAAGCAGGAAAGCTAAGTAGTTGTATTTGAATTAAGCTAAAAAATATGTCTGTGTACCTGAATCTTGTTTTGCAGAAAGTTGTTCATTATTCAAAGAGGGGATGGACAAAGATGATTGACTTGGTGAAGGTGTAGGCTATTTCTTTCAATATGATTACTACATCTTTTATACAATTACATGTTTTTACCATTGCGTTCTTTTTATTTATCAATAAGAAATTGGACTTGACATGAAATGCAGCAAAATCATTTCAGCTCAAAATTTTATCCAATCATTTTTATCCTTTTTTTTTTTTTTTTTTTTTTTTTTTTTTTTTTTTTTTACAACCTTCAAGTTTCTTTTGAAATCAATAATATTGGTTATGGATAAGTTAATATACTTATCGTTGGTACATGACTCTATTCCTTAAAGCAATCACTTACACGCTAATATTAGAATATCAAAAAAGGCTGATAAGCAGCTATATAGCATATGTCACACGGTGTTTCACGCCGTTATATGGTTATTCAGAGTTGCCGCAAAGCTAAAAAAGGGAGAAAGAAATCACAAATAGATATAGTTATATTTTATGCAAACATGACTAATCATAGCTTGGATTGTCATTATATTTTGCCAGTGATTTGAAAGATTTGTCAACGGGGCCTTTATCCGCACCGTATATCCGGTGTATGCTCTCAAAAAGGTAATTTAGTTACCTGTGTTTGGCATCCAAGGAAAATTTTCTTCTAGCGACAACCAATCATGCTTATTGTTTATTCTTAGGACATCACTAGTGCCTAGAATGAATGGAGCTAACTTTTAGTACGACATTTAAGAAAAAAAGTATATAAAGGCATGTTCGCGTCTTCTTTTTTAATATTATCATTTGAAATTAAACTTTAAAAATGTAAGTAACTTGGGCTTTAGGAAGCAGACAGTCATTATGGGTATTAACCTACTCTTATTCAGGGGACTCTTTGACAAATTTAGCGAACAACACGGTGAAGTTCAAAATACTCCTCACGAACATAAGGGTCATCTTAGTCATGAACTCATTGCCGGTGCTGGTAAGTTGTGAATGTGATTTTTTTATAATGCATTTCAAGCTTATTTTTGTTTTAAAAAAAAACTATAGCCTCTTTTGAAGCCATCAAAGCCTATAACAAACACTGTGAAGAAAACGGTAAGCCAGTTGATCACGGTACTGCCAAGGCTCTTCTTGCTGGTTTTGCTGGTATGGCTTTGGACAAATTGTAAGTGGCAACGCAGTAAAGTATTCTTTTCAGTCAACTAAGACTGTTTTTATAGGGTTGAAACTAAGGGTCTTGATTTCATTGATAAGCAAAAGGCCAAGAGACATGCTGAAGATGAAGTAAAGCAATACTATGAAGAAGAACACTAAAGTCGCTCCTATGCAAATATAGGCATACCCATTTTCTTTGTAACATAAACTTTCAAAAAAAATACCTTTTTAAAATAAACAAATGCCCAAAGCTATTTGTTATTTGTTATTAAGTAACATCATTTTTCACTGTTTTAAAGAAACCTATACTTTAGTACACAATTGTCATCTTGACTACTTATTTGGGTGAGCTTAATAATACATTATATCTTTAGGTTAGTGTTTATACATTTTATTTATAAAATTTTTAATATAAATGACCAATGAGCACATAGTAACTTAACTGTACTGTACTTATCCAGGTTAGATCTAAAATGGTAAAAAGTAATAAGAACCTCTCAAGAGACAAGAGGGAAAACAAGTATAAAAGTCTAAATAAATCAGAAACACTTCATTTACTTTTTACGCATGTCTGAAGAAAGTTACTGCTCATTATTCCAAATAAAATATTACGCATATCTAGAAATAAATTTTCTCAGCTTGCCTTTGTCTTTTTGCAATATGCATTAAATTGAATTGACCTTCTATTCAAACAGTCATCAAACTTTAAGGATAGAACATCTGCAAAACCCTTTGAGGTCGCCTATAAAGATTCGATTGCATGCGTCACGGATTCTGCTGGTCAAGGTTTCTTCATCCAACAATTGCTCTCTTTTCAACTTACTTTTGCACACGGACCAAAATTGTTCGGTAGGATTTAGCTCCGGTGAATATGGAGAGAGATAGACGCAACGGTATCCACGGTGTTCAATATATTTCTGAATATCAATATTCTGATGAATAGGTGCATTATCCATAACAAGGTAATGGTCCCTAAATTCCTCGTATCGATCCAACACATCCAAACTGCTAGCAATGAATGTAAAGTAATGGATTTCATGCAGAACAATGCAGATAGAGGGCCAACGAAAAGACCAAGCAGATATTTCATGAGAAGATCGAAACTTTTTGAGAGGAAGCTTATTCAAAACAAAGGACAAAGAATCTTCAACAGATGAATGTAGTTGAAGACACTTATGCACATGGAGACACTCGATAGAATGGGTGCAGGCAATACCATTATTGGGATGATACAAATAGAATTTGGATTTACCGCCAGGGGGCCAACCAAAATGCCAATGAAGGACACCGCTACGTTCACTGCGGATCACAGGTAACCAGAGGATTGGATCTTGAGTTAATGATGGACGACAGACAGAGAGTAATTTATTATTAGGATCAGTACAGAGACTTGCAAAGGGGTCTTGTAAAAATTGACGGCATAATTGCATAAAGATTTGATCATCAAGACTATCCAGAAGAGGGACACAGCCTAGCCAAAGGGGCCTTTCGCAATGCGATTCCGATGGGAGCGGCTTGCAGCATATTGTCGATGAGGCAATAGCTTTTGAAGAAGATGATAGCAACTTTGATATCGCTTCTTACATTAACAAAGAGTTCTTTTCTGAGGTATGGTTATCCTTAGTGCGTTATCGTTGTGGCCGTGTGGGTGAGGCAACAGCTCGGAGACGTACATTGATTGGTCAGTACATCCAAAGATATCTCGATTGTATTTCTTATATAAGGCCCGAGCTTAAATATGCTCAACAATCACCTTCGGTGGAAGGACTAAAAATGTACACTGCCTATACCAATAATATTGGAGCTCATTTTGACAATCATTTTCGTCGAGCAATCAATACCTTACTAAAAATTCGCCAAAGAAAAGCTGATTTGATTAGGCAAAGACAACAAGAAGGTGTAAATAACGAAATAATCTCCAATGAAGTATAGGAGCAAATCACACTTCCGGCAAGACAATTCAAAGAACTTTTATCTTCTAGAATTGTTGATCCATCTTCTGTCGAACTTACAAAGATTAACGTCCATCCTGACTTCATATCCAGTCCGATAC
Source organism: Rhizopus arrhizus (assembly GCA_024220505.1). Lineage (NCBI taxonomy): Eukaryota > Fungi > Mucoromycota > Mucoromycetes > Mucorales > Rhizopodaceae > Rhizopus > Rhizopus arrhizus. The sequence goes on along the minus strand of JAKZZE010000033.1, from coordinate 218,934 downwards.
ACATTTGAACAGAACAATATTTACTATGATGACAAAGCTAACCCATGTGAACACATGATGGCCTTCTATCAACTTGCTCGCCTATTTGAAACTCACAGGTTACCTATTTTCAATTGTTTTCCTCTCCGCAGAACTTGGATACCTGGCTATGCAACAATTGATAGTAAAATTCTCTGCCAAAATATTCTTGAACGTCGGTGGACTAATGGAATCGATAAAATGAACCTCTGGGCCGGGATATTCGACATGAGTTCTGCAGCTTTAAAACCACAAGAACATGGTATGCTTCAATTTCGTGGAACAATCCAAACAGATGGTGTGGGCGTCACATTCCTTAAAAAAAGACAAGATAGAAAGCATCGATATATTGGACTTTAAAACATTTTCATAGAACCCACCCCTTACATAACAACCCTTAATGCACAACAACATGGAGAGATTGCTGGTCGCTGTGTTACTATTGATCCGGGAAGACGAGATCTTTTATAATGTGTGTATGAAAATTCTACTGCTGATACACCACGCACATATAAATATACCAAATATTGTCAAGATAAGATGGAAAAAAACGAAGAAGTATCGTTGCATCTGTGAAGCCATTAAACTACAAGAAGTACAAAATGCTGAAGATACTCTTGTAAATCCTCAATCTTTAAACCTGCAAAATTTTGAAGGATATCTTAGAAACCGTGCATTAGTTACTGAATTATTACATAGACATTATACTGAAACTACAACTAATCATTTGACTACTCATCCCTTGCATCGAAAGCTGAAACTGTCCAAATATATTAGAAGGCAGAAAGTTAACGAGGATATAATCACCAAATTGAAAAGCAAGTTTGGAAACGATGCTGTTTTTGTTATGGGAAATTATTCTGCTCCAAACGCCCGGTATCAAGAACCTGTGCGAGGCGTCGAATTCAGAAGGCTGCTGAAGAAGCATGGACTCTTGGTGTATTTGATTGATAAGTTTCGAACAAGTCAGTTCTGCCCTTCTTGTGAAAATCGTAGTTTGACAACCTTCAAGAGAATACCAAATCCACGGCCATATCAAAGACGAAATAATCCTGAAGTCATTTGTCATGGTTTACTTTGGTAATCAAATACTTTGATCAACGATCATCAAAATTGTTTGCTGACTTTTTTTTTTTGCCTCTTAGGTGTAGTACAGGTATCACAGTTGCTAGCGACGCAGTTCCTGCCTAATATTCTGTAAACTAATATGATAGCCGCTTAAGTAATATACTTGTATGAATATTTAATGTGCTATTCATTTTATTTTCCTCTTTTTGGCCAACTTTTTCGAACCAATGTCAGATTAAGGGTGGAATCACTGCTATTTAAATTATCCCCAGACTGACCCATCAAAATTTGTAAATAAATTCTGTTTTTTTTTTTTCTGCTTATGCAAAAATTTATAAAACTTTTCAATTGGTTTTGTATATTTGAAGCGGCGAAATGCTCTGAACTATTTGCATTTACATAAACAATGAACACTCAACAAAATCTATAGTTAAACTAGTTTTATTAAAGATATAAAATACAACCGTTAGCCATAGAATAGCTTGAACAATTTAATGTATGAAGGGTTTGGTTCGTTTTATATCATTTTTCTTGAAATACAATGTGCGTTTAAGTTTTATACAGTACCTAAATTTTTTTATTCAATTGCATTGGTAAGCAATAAACCGGACGATAACTAAATCAAGTCTTATCTGAAAAAAAAAAAAAATATGGCATTCTACATAAAGTAATTCTCATGCAGATAATCCCAATTAGTGATTTGTTTGTTTTTTCTAGAACGTCAAAGCTCAATTATGTCTCAGATTGCTTTGCTAATCGACCCTAAATAGGGTTCTAGATAGAATTTAACAAACAAAAAAATTTTAAGGGCTTTAATTGTTTGTAACTGTAATACATTTAATTGGTTCTCAAAAAAGACAGAATAAAATTATAAAAGAAGCAGAATTATTGAAGACCCTGCATTTCCTAATCATCCTATTTTATACAAAATGCCATGTAGAGCTATGAACTATGCTAACGTTGCTGCTGTTGCTATTTCAGCTGCTGCTACCTCCAAAACCACCAAATACCCTATCAATCGTACCACAGGCGCTAAAGCTACCAACATTGTTACCAAAAGCTCCTTTTTAAATACTACTGCCAATGTTACAGTCAATGCTACCGCCAATGCTTCTTCAATCATTTGGAAAACTGCAAAACTCTCTGCTCAGACAAGGCCCATGTCTTCAAATTTAATGGCTGCAGATAATTTAGCAAACAATGATGTTAGCAACTGTTATTATTCTTTTTGTCCAAAATGTGGTGTTGATATTCTTATATTTTCGCATGAAAGCTATTGTCCTTTGGCCAAATAATAATTACCAAAGCCTCAATACTTTATTTATTTTCAACATATGTTGATACTTGTAATAATAATATTTTGTATATTAATAAATAGCAATAGAAAGTTATTCCTTATGAGAACCTATCATGAGAATCAACTTTATTGCGCCCTATATATTCGTTTACTACGAAACTTTTTACATAATCTTTTATTCGTATCTGTCAGTGTGCCCTTTTCTGTGTATACTCTTTATTCACCTCTAGTTATTGATGATGCTCAACAAACAAAAGATCTAAACATGATACATAATGAATTTTGACTTTTGCGTTGCAAATGCTCTTTTCAGTTTGCAAAAGTAATTTACCTCCGCAAAGTTAATAGCAGGAGGAATGGCAGTTCACATTATTGAACAGAGTTATGGCTCATTCTTAAACTTCGTCTTTTTGTCAGTGTTTGCATATTAACATTAAAATTTGCTGGGTCATCTAAAAATATTTTATTTCACCGTTTCTTTTATAAAGCTAAAACAACATTTCAATTTATTAAATAATATAGTATTTAGCATTTATGGAAGCTATCTACTGTAGGTATTAAGTAAAACTATTGTTACTTAAGTATATTCATTTTTTATTTGTTCATTGTATAGCAATAATCTTGAATTTATCAATGAGGCAGCTTCAAATAATACTCTATCTGATTTTTTATTGCCAACAACCTTCATACTTTGTGGTATACCCAATTTTTTCTCTCACTGTTTAGTTCCTTCATATATATATTTGATGATGGTTCTCTTCAGCGCATGGCTTTGCTGCCAAAACTTCAGTCCTCGACTAATTTTAAAACATTTAAACTACTCCTACATTCCGAAAAGCACAGTTTTCACTATATAAAAATTGTTTTATATACTTTCTTTTATATTATATATAACAAAAACAAAAGTTACATCTTTTCAATGTTATAGGAGATACAAACATTTTAATTCTAGAAATACTTTGCCTGCTTTTCTTTTAACAGCTATGCTCCCTAGATGAAGCTGTATAAAAGCTAGGTGTAAAGAGGAATTATTTAATCAACTGCAAATAAGAAGTTTCGGTGTATCTTTATTGAATTTGCAATTATAAAGTGTTGCAAATAATCATCCATAGTAACTTATTATCTATGATTCTTGTCTTTTTTTTTTTCTTTTTTTTTTTTGCACTGAATTAAACACGTACAGCATTTTGTCGATAGTCAATGATGCAATTTATGAAAGAATATAGATTATTTTATCCACTCTAGTATTTCTAGTGTAGCCAAAGCAATACGATTTTAACTGATTGTGATATGATTCAATATAGTTATCGATAATAAAGGCGTATCTCTTCTCCAGTGCATGAACATATGATTGCATCTTATTCGTAGAAAGATTTGAAAAAGGAAAGCCTTTCTTAGAATTCATTTTAAAAGAATCAAAAGTGATAACTTAAATCTTGGGATTTAAATAGGTTCTGATTGTAGCATATGTTTGTACGCTCTTCATTGTAGAATTAATAACTTTGATGCCTAATCTCATGTGCTTTTTCCATGCTCCCTTCACATGCTCATGCCGCAATAATATACTAATTGATTCATCAAATGCTTTACGAATAGCGGATACCTCAATCCGGCAGCAATCAATCATTATCTTTTTAAATGGAAGATGACTAGCAGCAGCATCTCTTTCAACCCACTTTGGGCTTTATAAAGATACCAATTAGTGTGTTTATCAATTAAGCTTTGTTATCAAAACAAAAAATGAGGCTTCACAGTCAAACTGAACATGAGTCATCTTTTGATGGTAGGAAAGTTGCTCACAGTGAATGTAGTTAATATCTGTTATTCTTACAAAATTGGTAACCCAAAATAAATCTGGAGTACTAAGACCCTTTTTTTTAGAAGAAAGATAATCTGTGTTTATTTATTTTCAATGGATATTTATATTTTTCTATATGTACGGAGCCAACTCTTCATTTTATTGTTTGATTTCATTGTCTTGATGTGGAACAAGCGAGACAGTTTACTATTCCGATTTTGGGTCGGAAATTATATCTCTTTCAAATTTGGCTTGTGTATCTTTATTATTAGATCAAGTATTGACATATCGCACATGTTAAATTTATTCATTTTACTGCTTGATCTGTTTTCAAAAAGATAAAAGAGATCTACAAGGTATCAAAAGCGAATATGAAAAGTGTGTAGAGGGGCATTGCTTAATCATGTGGACTAACAAGAAATCGAACCGGAGGAAAATGCTGTGCTCGCATTGGAATTCCTGCTTCCATCCATAAAGGATGTCGACCTTCAACCTATCTCAGAAATGCAATTATCGGCTACGCACATATTTCCTTTGATCCAGTGTTTTCTGGCAAACTGCCGTATTCCAACATACTTTAAACATGATTCATATTCAATTTACAAGGAATTAGAATAGTGAATGCTTTACAAAGATTTATTATGATTATTTTCTCTACTGTTCGCTCATGATGTAATGACATAAATGAAAAATAAATATAAACAGTTCGCATGCATGACCAGAAACAGATCTTCATTTTATTGGAAAGTTTTCTCATCTGTTCGAAAGACTGTTATTTTATACGTTTAAATATTTACTTTGTTTACAAATAAAATTAAAGTCTCTTATACGATCAAGGATAAGACACGTTGAATATCTTTGGTATGTTTATTACAAGTTCCTATTTCATACGCTTATATTACTTTCTTTGTCTGTACACCCTTTGATGAACTTCAATAACCATGAACATTCACATCCATAAAAAAAGATGTCTTTAATACTCGAAATTTTCATACAAATTCTTAATAAAAAATCGTACATTTTAGGAAGTCTGAAAGCATTCATATATTGATAGATGATGTGATTGGTGTGTTGGATAGTGATAGTCTTTCCAAACAGGCGATGACCCAAGAAATATCATTCGAATGCTCTTTTTTATCAGTTAAAACAATATCCAATACTTTGACAGTTTCACAGCATACAGTGACAACAGTGCCTAAGGGCAATGGGTGACCACCTGGAGGATGGTTAGAGAGAGGCGCTTCAGTTATAGTCATTACTCTTTCTACCAGAGCAATATTGTATACTATCCTGGGAGCAATTAGCGCTATGTTTATCATAGCGACGAGGCTCAGGAACCCCCAGGCATCCAAAAGAATAAAAATTGATGGTGTAGGTCGTAAAAAAGATTTCAAGTAAACATATGCCCCAAAAGGGACGCCTTACAAAATCAAGGCAGCAAAAAAAAAAAAAAAAAAAAAATATGATTAGTCCCACATATTTCACAAAGTGATTTGGACTTTTTTTGTCCATAATCAAATGTCTCTCTTTTATTTATTCAATCTGTATTTTCGTATTCAATATGATCTCTTTGGTGAAAAAAAGGTATAATCGTCTGGAGAGGCATATCTCTTGCGTGCCTTGATAATGCCATCGAAACTACTCGAAGAGCTAGACGCTGCTTTAGCAGAGGAGATAATATCCTGAAGTTCCACGAGCCTATCCTAGTGTTGCGTTGAATGATAAAGGAATCAGTATGTTACTAATGCCACTCGTAAAAATAACTCTAAAAAACTTTATATACCTTCCATTTAAAAAGACTAATCAAGGGATCCTTAAAATTTTTGATTTGATTAACATGTGTTGGAATATGAACAGTTGAATTAAGATAGACCAGATACACACCATTAACTCTTTGCATCTGCAGGATGTAGTCATCAAACCCTATAGAACATATTTGTTTGTAAGTGTGAGCTTAAACACTTTACGCCTTTCAGAAGCAGTCGATATTTACCACGATAGTCCATAATATTAATAGATAGTGATTGCAATTCAGGAAGCAGGATATTTAACTTAACAATTTTCTTAAAAATGCATTTTGAGACACAAAGATTTTTTGTCTGTTGACAAAGTAAGGTCTCTAATGATACGTCTCTTTTTTCCATTCAGAGGATCAAAGCTCCACCTTGTGCTTCCGATCAATAAACATCAAATCTATTTTTCTGCCATATATCCGTTGGGTGCTCTGTACGCCGAATTTCTTTTTGAGTAGAGCAAGAGCGTCCTTGGTAGCTTGACAGGCACCATTGCCACTAACAAAAAAACATAATTTACAATTCCAGATTTTTCGCATCAAACAACAATAGAAGCTGACATATACCTTCTTAATTTTAAATCTTGAGTACGGCGAATGACGATGCTGATGATAGGGTAAATGGTATTAAAGAAATTGGATTCAGTGGCGTTACTGTCAATGTTCAAATCTTCAGAATTATTGATGTTACGCAATTTAAATATTCAATTATCTGTTAGTAGCTGATGTATCCATCATTCATAACTCGATATGAAAACAGTATTAATAAGCTACATATAAAATATATCCCAATAGATAGACTACAGGTTAATTCGGATAGTATTAGTATTAGATAATACAGTAGTGGCATTGTCAACATGATGCGACGCAGTAGTAGAGACTTTGTTGTCAGCCGAAGTGGTGGCTGTAATGGGCATGCTTACACTAGACGTGCTTGCTGTCGATGTATTATCTCCTCTTCCCAGACTTGATACTTCATAAAGAGCCTATGAAAAGGGGAGAAAAAGGCACTATTAGAGCTGTAGTAGCAAAGAAGGTTATCACAAGAAATATATGTATCTTGTCAAGTTCCCTAGAATAGTTCTGTCCACCAAGACGCGACAGTTTAACACCATTGAGTCCGCCTTCTAGCTCTGCTGGTAGTTTTTCTTGCTCAATTTGCTTTTGGAGTTGTTGAGTGTTGATGACGGAGCTGCGGTCGCGGACGGCTTTAAGTAAGAGCGTATCACCTTGGTTGGATTCATAAAACTCTCGACACTTTTCTGCATATACGCGAACAAACATTTGTGAGGCATGACTTGCTATTGCGCTAAGGAAATCGTTCAATATTTCTTTGATGTTACTGTAACTGAACCTCAAGAACGATTCGATTGGAAATGCGTTGATATGAGCTGATTCCTTGGGACCAATGTTGGGCAGTAAGGGTGCATAGGTATGGTTGGGCTTTTATCTTCTGGAGATCCTCTTTAGAAAGAATAAAGTTTGGTGGGAAACCGAAGCATCGTGGATGTTTCATATTGCGTATTATAGTAAAGTATACGGATGTATGGTGGTGGGTGGTAAAGAGTACTATTAAATTCTGGGTTTTATTATTTTTTTTTAAAATTTTATGGCAATGAGCATGTCGCAACGAAGTGTGCAATGTTGTCAGAGCCAGTTATAAATGTAAGAGAATAAAAAACCTTCTTAGAGGACAAGAAGGGAAAAAAGAGAAAGAAAAGGAAAAAGAAAAGAGCAAATTATTTGAAATATGAATAAATATAAGAAGAGGAAGAAAGAAAAGGTAAATAAAATTCCATCACCACACGGTTTTTTTTTCTCTCGAGTGTATGAAATTTTTTCCAAAAATATAGGAATACTTTCTGAAAAAGGTGTACGCATGGCTAATCTGGATAACGACATTTTGCATGAATAATATTTATTACGGATAAACCAAGCCCGACATGACATCTTTGATAATAACAAATCCCGAAAAAAGCAACCTTGCGGATTAATTGTTTTCCGACATGACATAAAACCCTACATTAAATCGCTTTTTTTCCAAAAAAAAGGTTCTTTTCAACAATGATTCCAATCGCACCTGCAATCAACAATAAAAATAACACAACTAACGAAAAGATTGTCATTCCAAAGACAAAGCGTAAGAAATCAAAAAGAAGCTGTGATTTATGTCGCCAAAAAAGGTCTCGGTGCGATGGCTGTATAAAACAACCTTGCACCAAATGTCAACAAGCTCGGGTAGATTGCGTTTATTCATCAAATCAAACAAAAGAAGGATCTTTAGGTAGAAGTTATACATCAATGCTTGAGAATCGAGTGAGACATATGGAAATCTTGGTACAGAAAATGGCTAAACAAAAGCAAAACGCATTGAAATATATGCCAAAAGAGAACAATGAAGAAGGCACCGATACGAACAATAGCGGCATTTGTTCTGGTATGTTACTATATATGCGCACACGATACGATAGTTGAATTTTTTATATGAAAAAGATGAAAACGCCTGCTCTACTATATCTGATGGGATAGAATCGCTTCAGCAACAGATGAATAATTTAACTGTTAAAGATTATCAAAACATACGATATATAGGATCTAGTTCAGGGATGCATCTAATTGATCAAGATCTATTGAAAAATAATAGAAAAGTTCAACTCTTTGATAAACCCTCCTGGTTTATACAAAAACTAAATGATGACAATGAAGAAAATGTTATCATGAAAGCAAAAGAGGTTCAACAAACTCAAAATACTCAATTGAACGGGCCAATACCAGAAAGAATCAAGATTTTTGAAGACATGACGTTGATCACTCATGAAATAGCCGATCTTTTGATTTTTTAGTAACAAGATATTGTGAATCCTATGATGTTTTACTAATTATATTAGCTATTTTACTCGAATACATACTGGCTGTGCAGTTGTAAACAAAATTGAATTTTTGGAACAATATTATTTTCACAATTCATCTTCACCCGATAAATACTTGACTTATTCTATTGCTTTCCTGGGATCCATGATTGCTTCTGCAGACGACTTTGAAGGTAGAATCACATCAAAAGAACTTATGACTATAAGAAAGCATCTAAAAGACAAGGCATATCAAATCGTTGGCATTTCATATAAAAGGCCTTTAATTTCTACAATACAAGCACTTTTAATACTTAGTATGTATGTAGAAGATGAAGTAGAAAACGAGGATGAAGACATGAGTTACTGGTAAAATGATAATAACAATATATTTATAGTTTTACTTAGATATAGAACAGGTTTATCTCTGGTATGGCTATTCGCTTAGCTCAAGATATGGGGCTTCATCTTGATTGTTCGAATTGGAAGATTCCAGGTTATGAGATTGAACTTCGAAGACGATTATGGTATTCGTGCTATTTCATTGATAGGTGGGGTTCTGCTCAGCTTGGTCGGCCGATGACCATCAATGATGACGAATTTGATGTCAAATTCCCTTCACCTTATGAACTGGGCACAAGTCTACTTCGTACACGGGCTCAAACCATACCTCCACTCCTCCTTCAGGCGTATACTGCATTGGAACAACAGATCCCAGTTTATCATGGACACAGTCCCTTTATTGGTATTACGAAATTACTTGGTCAAGTTCTCATTGCACTCTATTCGGCCAAAGCTCGACAACAAAGAAGTAAAGAAGTCATTCATAGCTTGGAGCACAGTCTTAATCTCTGGAAGCAATCTGTTATGACGGAAAATTTCTCAAGATCCGGGATTCATGAGAATTTACCGTTGGTTAACATGTCTTATTTTACCCTTTTGATTTTTATATATAGACCATTTATCAACGCCGACACAGAAGATCCTGAATTTGTATTTAAAGCACTTGGTATATGCACAAGTGCTGCACATCATATATTAGATTTTGCAGAAATGGAAACCAAACGTACATTTATAAGTGCCCCTTGGAGTCCAATTACTTAGTAAGTATTATAATTGTTCATGCATTAGGTAACCCGCCATTATTGTAGCTGTATATTTCAAGCAGCCGTTATATTTTTACATAATGCAAGAGGAGAAAATGAAATACTCAAACGCCAAGGACAAGAAGCTTTAAATCGATGTATAAGGCTGTATATGTATGGGCCGGATGTATGCCTTACGCGTACAGCCAAGATCTTGCTTGCCGTTGCCTCCGCATATCATATACCACTTGAAGCAATTAACCGTTCCCATTCATTCAAATGTGCTCTATCACCTTCATCGGACACCATTCAGCCAGTTATAATTACTAGGGAAACTTTGCCATCTAAAGAAACCCAAGAAATAGTCCATCAACATCATCCTTTGCATACTAAAATTGCATCTATGACAAGCAGTCTAAGTTTGAATAGTACTCGACCCGAAGACATGTTCAACTTTTCTTTGAATTTTGCTGGATTTTTAAAAGGATCATTGGATGTTCATAGCAACGAAACAGAGTCTATTCAACAACAACAACAACAACAACAACATCAGCAGCAACAGCAGCAGTGGGATAGTAGTAACGTTGATTTTCATTCAGAATTATTTACCATAAACAATGAAAATTTCTTACAAGACTTCAATCTATCAAGCTTGAAATCAGATGTGCCTTTATGGGATGTGCCAAGTGGAGTTACATGGAATGAATGGGAAGAGTTCATGAAACATAGTGGTTGATTTTAGTGCATTTTTTTGTTTTGTTTTTGTTTTTGCCATAACTGTATATTAGACTTTAATCGAAATAAACCTCCCCAGATATTTTAATTTGTTATGTAGCCACAAAAGTGATAGCAGAAAATATTGTTTAGATTGTTACAAAGGAAGAGAAGTTTCCTCCTTTTTCTTTTTTCTTTAATGGAATTCAATTTACATATTAAATTATATTATCTGAGTATTGCTATTATATTTTTCTTTTAAAACTCGTATCCTTCTACTTTAAAAAGCTCTGCATAGTCAAAATATCTAGTCATCAATTGCTGAACTGGTCGAGGTAAATTCATAGAAGTCAACATATTTTGCATTTTAGAGAGACCTTCTCTGCGAATAAGGATATTAAGATTACGAGCAATTTCACTAGGATACTACGATAATAATGAGGGAATTGAATTATTTTATAAAAGGCTTAAGCTTACCACTATCTCATGATACCATCTTTCATGATATACTGTTAGCTTGACAGCTGCTAAAAGAGCTCTCTGAACATTTGGTTCTGAGACATAAATTTCCAAAAGCTTCATCCAGGATTTAGCAGAGAATTTATGATCCAAACATTGTTCATATGCATCTTTGGCATCATTTTCATGCCATAGTCTAAGAGCAAGATCGCCTAATAACTCCCATTCTGCGCCGGTTTTGCGATAAGGCATTTGCTGTGCACGATAATGTGCTGCCTCAGTTTTCCAAAAAGTGTATATGCGCAAGTCTTCATACAATACCATAAACAAATTGTCTAGCCAGCGCTCACAAAGACGCTTATTGCTAAACGTGAAACTGACACCATCATTTGGATGAGGAAGATTTTGGATGGATACATTGTTTCCGTCACCATTATCAGACTAATATCTATTAATACACATTCTTCTTTTTTATTATCCTTTCTTACCTTTGATTTATCTTCCGCAACTTGTTCTGGGCGTACTAGAGGAGTATGAGGAACCTCGATTGGTGTATTTTCTTTATCTTCTTCATCATTTAAATCAACCGTCTCCATATTTTCAGTGAGCTCATTTTCTAAGGTCTCCTTGTCTTCCTTCTTGGTCTCTTTATTTTCTGCTTCTACATCGATTGTAGCAGTCTCTGTTTCATTATTATTGTCATTACTTTCTGGCTTTTCTTCGGAATCATTATTGACAGAAGGACTTGTTTTTTGACTGTCCTCTTTTGCTTTTTGCATACGATACTCTTCTTCCATTACAAAGACTTCGGATCTGCATTTCAATAAATTATCCCATCCAATTTTGCTTACTAATCGTGTCAAGAGTGAATAGGCCTTTGCAAAAGTGCCGTGTAAAGCAGGTGCGGGAAGACGAGAAAGATTTGGGTCTATTTCGTTTTCTCTTCCTGCTGCATCTTCTTCCATAATTCCGGAATTTAAAATATCTATTTTAATGGGAAGGTGTGTTTTTATCGGTGCTGGCATTCTGTGCATATCGCGTTCGCTATATGTGAACATAGGACATGAATTTAAGGTCAACAAAGCCTATAATTTGTTAATTTCTATATTGAATGATAACAGTAATGGTAACTTACATTTTTATAATCCTCAAGATCAATGTAGACTTTTTTTTATAGAAAAATTCATCAGTAACCATCTGTATTATGCTCTTTATGATAATTACCTTCAGTTAACTTCGCCCAAGTAAGAAATTCAGAAGGTGTTGTATTGACTGCAAATTTAGCAAGCTTTAACGCCATCTGAGATTCGCCCTAATCAAAAATAAAACGTTCAATCATTCCTCATAGAAGATTGTAATACTAGTCTCTTACTTTGCTTCGAAGAAAATCCACTTGAACATGCAAAAGAGCATAGCTTATAGGCAACCGCTTTAAATCGTGATTCAAAATTTGTACTGCTTCTATCTCTTTGTTCTGGCCAATATAAGATTGTGCTAATAATGCTCCAGCTTCTGGATCCTTCTTCCTCAATTTTTCAAATAACTCTATAGCTGGACCATATCTGAAACTGTCCCCAAAGTATTTCATTACTCCTGATGTTAAATGGTTGTGAACGGTAGTAGCTGTCTGAATCTCTGGGTTGCTGCCCAATTGCCATCCTCTCCAAAAGAGTGCTTCCACGGCTTCCAAAAATCGTGCTTCTGCTGTCAAACTAGTGATGGGATCAATTTTACGATAGCCTGCTAATCTGTAATAGCTGTCATCAGAATATAGAATAGCACGTAATACTGCAGATAAGTAAGTCTCTTGCCAAATGGCTGCTGTCGCCTCATGCCTACATAGCGTGTTAAGTTTCACAAACTAATGATCATCTTACTCACCTTTCTCCTCTAATATCAACAAAATAGCTTTCTACACCTCCCGGAATCTTCACTTCGACTCGAACATCCACTCGAGAAAAGGCATTGAAGCAGCTGTTTTAATTAAGTTTAATTGTATCTATTTTTTTTTTTTTTCTTGGCGGATTATATATACCAGTATATGCCTGAGCGAATTCGCCAAGCATTCGATTTAGAAAACCAAGACTGGGTTTCGTCCTACTCGAGAACAAGTAAATACAATTACATTATTTTCATGTATTTGTTCAAATTACCAAAGAATATGTCAATGAATTTAAATAAGCTGCTAATGTTGCAGATGACGAAGCGTCAACACCTGAAACATAATGATAACTGCCAAGCTAACAATATTGTAAAAAAAAATATTCAATTTAGTAATTCAATAATACAAATTACACATTCACATACCTCTTTCATTCCAGGTTTAGAGTGGAATTTGACAATATGGCACAAGTCGGGAGGACCTAATTCGCGAAATGTACCTGAGAGACAATAAAGAAAATAGCGCGTTAATAAAGTATGAAAAAGATGAGAGCAGCACTAATAATGAAATTACCCAAAGCATCAGTACGAGCAGTAATAGATTCGCCAAGCTCGTTTTCAAAAAACTCTGGGACGTCTTTAAGAGTATCCGCCATAGTTACAGTGTTGATTAAAAAGGGAAAGGAATGAGTTTTAGACAAGCGCCAAACAGACCTTAATTCATTCAAACCCCGACATCAATTTTTGTTTTATAAAACTTGACAAACCAATCAAAGATAAACTTAGTATGTTTTTATCATGTCAATCAAGTCTATAATATACATTTATGCATTTTTCTAAATTGTATTGGTCATTGGTAAATCTAGATTTAGTATCAACATTTCGTCTTTCAAGATATGCTTGGTTGGCTACATTTCATTGATACCAAAAATATATATATAAAAACTACAGTTCTATACCTCTCTTGCTTTTTTTTTTTGTCCATCCTTTCTTTTTATATGTAAAAACTATAAATGCAACAAGAAACACAACAAGAAATACAGCAAGAAAACCATTTTAATAAAATCCCCCAAGCTTTACTTAAACAAAAAAGACTCGAGGCATTAGAAACTCTTGATAAAAAACAAAGACGACCCGATTGGTTTGTTTTACGTACAATCTTTACCTCTGGTGCAGGATTCTTTACAGATTCGTACGATGTATTTATTATCAACTTGGTTATGCCAATGATCGGGTATGTGTATTATCCCAGCAATGGCGGCAACGTACCAGCAGAAATTGAAGGTGTTGTCAAAGGCATGGCTTCTGTTGGCACACTGATTGGTCAATTGGCGTTTGGATTCATGGGTGACATATTTGGACGAAGAATATATGGATTCGAGCTTCTTATTATCATTGTTGGAACCATCAATTGTGCTACTGCAGCCTCCGCAGTACGGGGGGTTACCGTTCTTGGTTTTTTGGGGTTCTGGCGACTTTTTCTGGGTGTCGGTATCGGTGGTGATTACCCTATGTCTGCTACAATCACCTCTGAGTGGTCTTCGGCAGGAAAGCGAGGTATGATGTTAGCCCTTATATTTTCCATGCAAGGTATAGGTACCCTTGTCGCCGCTTTAGTTACCATCATCATCCTGGCTATTTTTAAAGAAGCCATCTATGCAGATTCTGCAAACATTGATTACGTCTGGCGACTGTGTATTGGTCTTGGAGCGGTACCCGCATTTGCCACTGTCTACTTGAGATTTACAATGCCAGAATCACCACGCTACTCTTTAAATGTCAAGTGTGATGTCAAAATGGCTGAAGAAGCTACTATTTCAAAAGAAGGTGTAATTGAAGATGTTCAGCAAAATAAAGAGGGTCCTGCAAAGAAGCGTAATCACTGGGTTGAATTCCGCAAGTATTTTGGACAGTGGCAGCATCTCAAAGTATTGTTAGGGACGGCAGGCTCTTGGTTTTTGCTGGACATATCCTTTTATGGACTTGGACTAAATAACACTTACGTTCTAAGTGCTATTGGTTTTACCAACAAACCTACAGCTTATGAAACCCTATTTTGGAATGCTGTAGGTCAGATTATCATAGCAATACTTGGTTCAGTACCTGGTTATTATCTTACAGTTATCTTCATTGAAAGATGGGGTCGCAGAACCATACAAATCATGGGCTTTTCTGTCTGTACAGCTCTATTCATTGTATTATCAAGTGCATTTTATCCTCTTCGAGACAATTCTATTCCAGCCTTTATAGCTATCTTCACACTAATACAGCTATTCCATAACTTTGGTCCAAACTCAACAACATTTATTATTCCTGGGGAAGTCTTTCCTACCAAAGTGCGTGCTTCAGCTCACGGCATTTCTGCAGCTAGTGGCAAGGCAGGTGCTATCATCGCAGCATTTGCATTTAACGTTCTGGTTGAGGTAAATGATACAAAACCAAACGAGCATGCATTTTTGCCTCAAACATTAGGCATACTCGCTGGTGTTATGTTTTTGGGCCTTGTGGTGACAATATTATGGATACCTGAATCTAAAGGAAAAGATTTAGATGAGTTTGAAGATAACGAGAAGCTTTTTGAAACTGAAGAACAAGAACTTCAAAGCGAAAGTTCAAGTTCAGTAAAGAGTTCCACACATAATTGTAACAGTGAGCGTTGTATAAATAAATAACAGTGGATAAAGTACTTTTATTTTTTTCTTTTTCTGAAAAGACTTGTTACATTAATGACTAAAGATATTATAGTAAGTTGATGCTTTAAATAAAAATAAATGATCTACTGTCTTGATTCATTTTGCTCCTATTTTAAATTAGCAACAGAAAGATATTGCAAAATTTTCTGTTTCGTCACTAGCCAGCGGCAGCTTTTACAATTGCGAAAAGCATTACTACTTGCTTTCAAAACCTCGCCCGGTCAATGAACATACTCTTGAAAGTTCCTTAAAGAATTTACAACTCGAACGTGGCAACACATTCGAAGATCGTTTATTCCAAAAACACAAATCAGTTATGGTTGATCACACTTATTCAACCGACTTTAAAAAAGTCTTGCAAGAAGCTCAGAGCGGACAGTATATATACCAGTTGAGATTTACTTTGCCGGAAGGATTTTATGCAGAAGTCATAGGCGATACAAAGGCATATAGAATGAGAAGCTTCATTCCTGATTTTCTGTACATCCACGAAGATCCCATGACCAAGATTCGAAAGATTCTCATTATCGATGCAAAGTCTTCCAAAGGCATGTCAGACACCCATCAATTTCAAGTCGGCTCATACGCTTTCTTTTTGCAATACCTTATCAAGGACATTCGAAATTTGGAAATAGACAGGTTAGGAGGAGTATGGTTACCCAGCGACATGGACAAACCAGAGTTATTCCGTATCGACCTCATGCTTGGTAAAATCAAGCTGTTTTATACAGAAGAAATCATTGCTATTCTCAAACGCGAGGACCCAGAATGGCACTTGGCAAAGAGATGTGCCACATGTCCATTTTTGGCTCAGTGTAAAAATGATTCCAAAGGAACCATCCGATCGCTCCCTTATATGAACCAAGAAAAGTTGACGACGATCAGAGAAGGATCTCCGGGTGACATTGAAGACCTTTCGGATCTACTTCAGAACCTGAACCTGAATGATACTAACAGCAGAGATCGAACGGGTGTAAAACAATATTTAGAATCTTATCAGGATCAAGAGCCAAGGTTTTTAGGCCGTGCCACTGTTTTGACGGCCAAAGAGGCTGATCATATAATCTACCTTTTCTTTTGTGTCGATACCTATTCTCAAAAACCATTTGCTTATTCTTTGAATATATCCAGTTCTGAAGAAATGAATACCTCAAAAACGTATATGGATTATGTACGTGCAAGTTACAAAGAACTTGAACAGGATGATTGTCCTGCTTATTGCAATTTTGTGGATAGTTTCGTAAGCTGTTTGACGGAAGTTTTGCAGTGGATGGATGAGGACGAATCTCGATGTCTGTTTTATGTTTATAGTGATAAAGAAAAGGAAGCCATCTACAAATTTATGTACATCTTGGTTGCTTCTGAAGGAAGATACTTGACCTCACTGGAAAAAACCAGAGTCCAAGAGATCATTGAAAACGCCATGAGATGTTTGGTGGTTTTGTTTCAGGATACACAGCTCTTGGGTCTTCCGGGTGTTGTTGTCTTTCCGGGGATGGAAGACATCCAAAAGACGTCCACTGTCAGAAGATTTGTTAGCCTTGAGCATTTGCTTGAGGAAAATATTGCGTTACCTATTGCTGGCTTTTATGAGCTTCCTGAAGTGGCACGTTGGATGTCAAGAGGCTTCAAGTCTGGTACACATGACATTCGAAACCTCTACATCGACAAGATTCACAGCTGCTGGCATAAAGGTCAGTACGATGATCTCAACCACAAAAGTAAAGACCAATCAATTGAACGGTGCTTCCGGGAAAGGCATCTTTGCTTTAATGAAATCATTGATACCTATTGGGAATTGGCTGATGAACACATGGAGGCCTACAACGTAGAACTATTTCCGTTAGCATGTAAACCATTCAAATGGCCTGACGTCCTTCCTTTTAACCACACCGTGTTGGCAAAGCTTGTGTTCTTTAAGCAGTTGGAATGCATATCTGCTTGTGATAGTCATCGAAAAGATCGTATTGCTGACTTGGCCATGTTGGAAGGGTACAAATCCTATCAATCCTCTTCTAGTCTGATCCTTCAGTTTATATCAGAGCATCGAATTAGTCAATTCGAAGTGAACATACAATTCAAGGTCATTGGTACTGGAGATGGAGGTGATTATCACGAAAGGCTCGATCGTTTGATCATGAACGATTGGCAGCAATATATACTCGTTGCAGATAATCGAGAGGTAAGGAAAGGCCTTGTATTATTCTATGAATACTGTGATTTAACCCATTAATTCTAGAGTATCATTAAAACAATAAAATTTTCTGATCTTTTCTACATGAGCACCACAAAGTACCAGAAAAAGCCAATTCCATGTGTTAATGTGGTTGATATCAACGTTGAAAAGGGTATACTTACACTCAATAAACAAGGAACGCTCGGAAGACCTGCAAAATCTTATCGTCTCTATAAACGCTACATTGATTTTACTACCCAAAAGACGATTGATGCTCTAACAAGAATGGATAGAGAAGGCGATTATGAGGATACAATTGCAAGTAAAAGAAGCGCACTGTAAACAAGGATTTAACCTCTACAATTCATATAGGAATTGATCAAAGATCCTAATGGTTGGGCAAAAAAGAATGTGATTGATGAAATCAATTTCAAAGCATCACTTACCGCTAAAAAACTTCGTGATGCTTTTGCTATGTCGCCTTCTCAAAAAGCTATTACTGACCGTATTTTCAAAAAGCGTCTGCAAATCGTTTGGGGTCCACCTGTAAGTCGAATGAAAGAAAAGGTAGCTTTGGGTCTTAATGATACTGTAGGGCTCTGGCAAAACAGAATTTTTAGCTCTTTTTATCAATTGGTACATCAAGTGCTTTATTGACCATAATGGTTCAAAGGATCTTTTGATTGGTATTACTGCATTTACAAATGATGCAATCATCAATCTACTTAAACGTATCGAATTAATACAAAAAAGACATGGCTTTGAAGACTTGTTTTCTATTATATTTGCAACTTACCAAAAGGATCCACAATCATCTGAATCTGACATTACCTATGTCAAATGGCAAGAGTCTATTACGGCAGTCAACAAACTAAAGAAGAATCATGGGATAAGAATTTTTGTGATGGGAACCACGGTTTACAGCTGGAACAACATCAAGGACAAGTGGAAGACATTTAAAGGATGTGAGATGATGATTGTGGACGAGAGTTCCCAGCTGCTTGTATCAGATGCACTGTTGGCAATCGCATGCCTTTCTCGTCCACACGGAAAGCTTATTATTGCAGGAGATCACATGGTACGTCGTCTGTTACAAGTAGGATCCACTAACCCTTCTTTGCTTTTATCACACATAGCAACTAGGTCCTATCTTGGCAAATGATTATTCTCAAGTAACAAAGACAGTTCAAGATCCTCTGTTGTATGGTTCTATTCAGCAATGCTTAATGAGAACAGAGAACAACTGTGCAATATCGACCGATTCATTTATATTAGAAAAGGCATCTGCAAATCAATTTGGTCCCAACACACTACAGCTTAAAGATAACTGGCGGATGAATAAGGAACTGAATGAGTTCTTTCAGAAGGTGTATGGTCCTGACTTCATCTCACGCTATCCAAAGCTGACACTTCACTTGAACAGTGAAGCCATCAAAAATAATCTGGTGAAATCTATCCTTGACCCTTCACATGCATTTTCGCTTGTGAATGTGAAAATTCCAGAGGACAGGATGCATAATGTGCTTGAGGAAGAAGCCAACATTGTGCATCTGCTAGTCAACAGTTATCTAAAGTCACTGAAGAAAGGATTAGACTCTAGACTGGTACCGGCCAGTAAGAGTATGGATGCACCCAAGGTCATGGTCGTCGCTCCTTATGTGAAACAGTGTGTGGCTATAAAGAGAAAGTTAAGTGGTCTTTCTGAAACTGTTCCAGTAGGCACGGTTGATAAGATGCAAGGCCAGGAATGTGACCTGGTTATTGCTTGCTATACTTGTAAATTGAATAGCTATCAAAGTAAATTCTTGATTGACTTTAGAAGATGGAACGTTACGTTATCTAGAGCGAGGTATAAGCCTAAAAAGGATATAATTTATGTGGGCGTATATAAAATGATGTATGATAGATGCAAAGTGATTATTTTAGCAGTAGATAACCTATTTAATCGGAATGTAAATAGTGGGTCACTAGAATCATTTAGTAACCCCAATAACGAACCTGTGGATGGCTGGTCACTTTTATGTTTACTTAAACAGTGGGCGATGGAAAGAAACTGTGGTTTTACTTGGGATATTGAAAAATGAATAATGAGCATAATTTTATTTTTTGTATATAAATGTGTGTGTGTGTGAGTGTATGTGAGAGGGTATGAAAAATAAAGAGTTTGTTAAATGAGAATATGCTTTATAATGCTTGATAACCAAATCGACCATCTGAAGAAATCATGCTAGGTTCTTGTTGATTTTTAATAGTGTTTGCATCAGGAATCAATTGAGAAAAGTTTGGAGAGTGACAGATGCCATTAGGAGAAGGTGAAGAAGAACAAGACGACACTAGACTTTCACTTGATGACTGTTGCTGAGACACCAAATCGAGATAGCTAACAGAGCTATAGTAAGGTGACTTTAATACACCTTCGATAGGTGAGTTACTGTTGGCCATGATCAAGGGTGATGATGGTGAATTGATACAGTCGTTAGTATAGTTATTGTTATCAGTAGGTGTAGGAGATGAAACAGGTGAAGTTAACTGGTTTTGATTGTTATAGAAACCATTGGGGGATGAATGGTGATCGTATGCAAAGGAGGTATCTTTTAATAAATCTGATTGGTTCGTGTTACTGTACACTGCTTTATCACATGCTGGTGACACATCGGATGGTTCATGGAGACCAAAGCTAGAGACGACGGCTGTTTCAGGATAGAGGGTTGTTAAATCAGGACAAGACTGTCGGTGTGGATAAAATAATGAGGTTGAAGGGTATTGATTGCTGCGAACATCATAAAGACTTTCATAGTTTTTTAGATTGTTTACAGCGGATGGTGGCAAAGAATAAGTTATGTTGGAGTTATTGTGTCTACCAGATAACCAAGTTTCAGGACGTTGATAGCTAGGATAACCATAAGGTCTATCGTAAGTGTTGTATGGGTGATGACAGTACCCACTATAACTGCGCATCTGACCTGCATCTGTAGAGAACGATCTGCGATTGTTTGGCCAAGGATCGCTATAGGCTCGGTTTAATTCCCCACTTGACTTCTTGCAGCGACCTGCGGCTTTTAATTTAGAACTATTTTGCTGAGCAAATTGGTCTACTGTCCAATAAGAACCTTTGCCAGGCTCATTCACAGGTCGAGGGATACGAATGAAGCTTTTATTTAAAGATAGATTATGTCTGATAGAATTCTATAAAGAAAGATAAGTTACAATTGTCCTTTCTTCCCCCTTTTTTTGTCACACAATTTTTTTTTTTTTTTTTTTTTTTTTTTACCTTCCATCCGGAACCGGCTGATCCGTAATAAGGGTAGTGTTCAATGACCCACTGATAGATTTGACTCAAGGTTAATTTGTTTCCAGGACTACGTTCAATAGCATATTTGATCAGAGTAGCATAAGAATAAGGTGGCTTTCCTTCCGTGTTCTTTTCTACTCTCATATCAACCAAGGTGGGTGGGGTATTCGTAGAGGAATTAGTCTTGATCTTTGTTTGCTTGTTATCTTCTGAATTGTTTGATGAGAAGCAAGGGTTAGATGGATTTGATGACTGCATCCAGGGTGTATCAGCAGTGATGTCTGCTTTATGTAATTTAGAAGATGAAGTCATATTTCTGGGTATCATGTATGATTGTGCTTGCATTTAAATAATTTGAAAAAAAAAAGATGTGAGTGATGAAAGAAGGAGGAAAAAGAAGTGAAATGAAAGCAAAAAGTGAAAGGTTTATAAAAGAATGGAAAAAAAGAAAGGCTCGGAATCAGGTGCTTTAGAGTTGTACAGCTTGCTTTCAGTAATGACGTGGTTTAATCAAGTCTCTGTTTATATTACAACAGAAAAGGACAAACATGTACGGAAGCAAACTTTATCTTTGCAAGTGTGCAATCTGCCCATCTTTTTTTTTTTTTTTTTTTTGGTTCACTTGTCACAGACGATGACTAATCTTTTGGTTTATTTCCTAGTGTATTGACCGTTCTTGATTTTCCCTTTGTTCATCACTTTATGTATTATTAATGGTAAGATTATAAAGAGACGGGATGTCTTCCGAGAGTTGTGCATATTTTGTAAAAATTAATAAAAAAGAGCAGGTGGTCACCAAAGAGAATCAGTCGTTTCTAGTACTTCCCCCCCAATGAATTGTTTAATTTTACTATTTTTGAAAAAAGAGTTTTGTGCTTTGTGCAAATTTTTCTTTTTTTTTTCTTGCTTAGCCTTATTCTATCAAATAAAATGACTTTATTTTTGAAATCATTCAAGACATAAACTCTTTTTCTTTTTCTTTTTTCCCTTTTAAATTAATTATTGAATAAATAAAATTAAAATATCCTTTCTTTCTTTCGTTTATTTCTCTTTTACCTTATTTGGTCAGATAAGTTTACTCTATTGGTCTTTGCTTTTTGTGTTCAAAAACATACTAGCGAGATTCTATTTTTCCCTCTTTTGGAAACTCCAAAGTGTTTCATGTTTTATTCCTTCTTTTTTGAATGCATTCTTTTTAATCTTACTTTTTACTGCATTTATGATGTAGTAGACAACTCTTTTTCTTTAAAAATATAATCTATCCTTTTCTCTTTGTCTATTCATTTTTTTTTTATACTTTTTGAAATACAATGTTTTTAATAAATCATAATATTTTATAAAGTTTATTAATTGTAAAGTAAAATGGGGGTCTTTCCTTATGCATAAAACATCTTGAGTAACCTACTTCCCCGTGATTTCCACCGAAAAGCCTTACAGAAAAAAAAAAAAAAAAATGGTACCGAGCGCAATAGGCTTTTTACTTTAGCTGTATACTAATTAGTGTGTTACCTTTTGAAGTATGTTTATCGAATTCAGTGAAGATCATTTCAGATATTGGATTGAATAAACCTTGTCATTTTATCTTTCTTTCTTTTTTTTAAAAAAAGAAATGAGTCTAATTCATGATGTTATCTACACTCAATAGCCCCTTCCCCTTTTTTATGTAGTTTGATATAAGAAGAAGATTGTTATGACACAATAATCAAGAAGGATGTCCTTCACTGATCAGGTTAGACAAGGTTCCAGCATGTTTAAAATAAGAAGCGGGACTCTTAAAATTTCAATATAACCAAATACGGAAAGTCTTTATTTTTCGGAACATGTATGCGTTATCAGGGTTGTGTGTATACAAATAATATGAACAATTAACTGCTCAAAGCCCTTTTTCAAATATTAAATGTTGAGAATTCCCCTTCTTTGTCACTCAAAAACAACATTCTTTACAACATTTTATTTAATAAAGTTTTTATTCTATTACACAAATAAGGAAAAGCCTCTTTGTTACCAACTTGGAAGGTCTACCTTTACGGATTAAAAAAAAAAAAAAGGGGGAGATATCTCTCTCTCTCTCTCTCTCATCTCTCACTGCACAGTTTTCTTTTTTTTTTTTCTTTTTTTTTTAAAAAAAAATTACTAAAATCGAGAGGATATTCCCAAAATCGGTCATCGTCTCATCCTTTTCACCCAACCGAGGTCTGCTTGTACAGTTCTCACAGAATCAATCCAAGCTGTTTGCTGCATTAATATTAGCAGTCATTCATTCTTTTTATTGTACTACGCTTATCCCGAGAAGAAGAAAAAAAAGTGGTTCATTCCAGTGACTCCAAACCCATTCCGTTCTCGGATTAGAAATTAAGTTTGTGATGGTGACCTTTTTGCTCAGGGCCAAGTAGGACAAATCTTTAATGAGCTTTGTGCGATCAAGATGATAAAGCCTTGTACTTTTTTTCTATTTGTCAAAAATGAACAAGATCATCATTTTCAGCAAACAAGCCTTTACTGTTCTCTGGGACAGAAATTAACAGCAGAAAAGGATCGGAAGTAGGTTTCTAGGATACAAACTAGCTTTCTTGGTCTGCCCTTTTCTTTGTGTTTATCGCAACACTCTTTCAAACAGTGTTTTGTGTATTTCTGTTCAACGTAAACACGTCAATGTTTAGGAGAAAACATAACTGATTAGCTCACTCTTTCCGTTCTACTCTTCATCTTTTATCATCCAACTTGATCCTATTACGCCAAATTTGCATCTGTGACATATCTTTCACATGAACATTTGACATGGTTCACGAAAATTAAAAAAAAAAAAAAAAAAAAAAAAAAAAAAAAGATCCTATTGTGATTCAAAAGTATTTTATTCTTTTTTTTTCTAATAGTAAAATATAAACTATACGACATTGACAGATTGTAATATCTTGACGGCAATTTCAAACTAGATGGAAAAAATAAATATTTCAATATTACAAAAAAAAAAAAAAAAAAAAAAAAACTTACGCATGCGACAATGACAGCAACAATAATTAAATAAATGATGATCAGTGTTTGATACTCTACACCAAAGTTAGTTAAATGATCTCTCAACATGGACAATAAATCAGAAATGACACGTAGACGATCATTCAAGATCTTTGCTCTTTGAGGTATCTCCAAGTATTCTCTTATGGCCGTATACATTGGTTGTAAAGCAGGTTCTGACCAAAAGATCTCGGGTGTATCTGTGATAACATGAGCTTTCTTGTCTCAGTATTTTACATTCAACTTACCCAAGACGTTAGAGACAAGATTAACATTCATTCTCAAGTTGAATAATTGACCATTGATCTTTGTGATCTCTGTACGTGTCTTTCCCAATCGACCCGTCTCTGCCATCTCTTTTGGTAAATGTTTTGTATCCTAAATAGAGGGTGAGTACAGGGATGAATAGACAAAAGTTTTCAATCTACTTCGATTGTCTTGTCCATAATATCTTCATATCTTGCAACAACAGCACTTTGAGAGAGGCCGTGAGATAGAGTGAGTTTGACCATATGATTACTACTCTTGAGTGTGATCATATCATTGAATATTCTAGGCTTCATCTGTGATGTGTCATATTGAAAATGAATTTCTTCAATTTGCATGTCTTCATCTGGATTATCTCTAAAGGGTTCAATAGAGAATTGCATAAAGTCTTCCAACATCAACAATTCTTCCGCACGACGAAAATTCCAAAAGACGACGACACCATAATCAAATATGAAC
This sequence comes from Rhizopus arrhizus, assembly GCA_024220505.1. Taxonomy (NCBI): domain Eukaryota; kingdom Fungi; phylum Mucoromycota; class Mucoromycetes; order Mucorales; family Rhizopodaceae; genus Rhizopus; species Rhizopus arrhizus. The sequence goes on along the minus strand of JAKZZE010000033.1, from coordinate 194,074 downwards.
ACTTCACCTCCCTTAAAGAGCTCACGAGGTTGTTCTTGCTGATGCTGTTGCTGCTGCTGCTGCTGCTGCTGCTGCTGTTGTTGTTGTTGTTGTTCTTCCTCATTCAGATTTGTATTGTCTTCTATCCTATCAGACTTGTTTTCACCATAATGAGTCTCTCCATCTTTAGAATGAGTATCTGGATAGACAGATTCTTCTTTTCCTTCCTGTTGTTGATCAACAGAACTCTTTCTTCTGTGATAATAATCAGTATATACATCCCCATGGCGAGGTTGTATGACTGTAGGCACTTCTGATTGATAGTGATCCTCATCATAATCCATTTCATCTTCATCCATCGCACTCTGTCTGTGATTCAAGGGTGGTTTAGCCACATTACTTCTCACTCTAATGTTATATAAATTATCCTTGTCCGGACGCAGTGTTCTCAGTGGAAAATGATAAGCTGCATAAAGACACTCATCATACAACCTAGGTGCCACACGATGATGTTCTCTTAAAAAGGGTCGAAGTCGAGTCAAGTCATAACCTTCACCAGTACAATAAGCAGCAGCCCGAGGAAGACCAGCGAGGTCTCGTTCGTCCTTGTTCATCCTTTCGGCTGGCGTACGAGAATCAAAGGTCCACTCGATAGGTAAAGGAAGACCGGCTGGTGTAGGAGGTTGATCTACTTGCCAAGGTTGTTCAAATGAAGGAGAAGAAGTACGACGATAGTTTAAGAGATTGGTGTCGTCAACAGGTAAAGTGGATTGCATGGTTGTTTCGGCATCATCAGACGAAGGAAACAAGACGAGTTTTTGAGATACTTTTGTACTTCGAAGTGGTTGTGTAGGTTTGCCTCGGAGGGTATCTAAATTGGGGTGATGGGTAACAACATTACTTGAACTGGGACTGGAGGGTTTGACAAGTTGAGGAATAGGGTTTGTCTTGAGAACTTGCTTAGAGATAGCCGAGAGTTTACTGGAACCTGATTTTTTTGTATTTGTACTGTTTGCATTCGTCATGCTGTTAGTACTCGTACTGGATTCCAATGGTTTATTCGACATGTGTAATGCTATTATAAAAAAAAATTAAATAAAAAAAAAAAAAAGGCATGAAAAATGGAGTCCGTTTGATTCAAATTCCGAAAAAGAAGATAACATCATTGAATTTTATTTAGATTGGATCCTTGTAGTGAAATGGAATGGATCGATAGAGAAGAGTTGAATACTGGGATAAAAAGTAAATTAAATTAGGTTCTTGTAATTTATCAAGTTCTTTACTTACTGTAGGTTGCATACGTATTTTATGCGCATGTATCTTGTAACTTAGGTGGACATGAATAGAATTTCGTCTGATTTTAGGTGATGCTGTTTTTGGTTTTTTAAATGCTTTTGATTGATCTAAAAAGTTTATAAGTTGTGAGAATAAATTGAAAAAGATATACCTTGAGATTGAATGATGTGTTCAGTTGAGTGATAAGGTGTAACATCCTAACACAACATGATTATTCTCTCTTTCTTTCTTTCTTTGTCTCTCTTACTCTGTCTAGATTCTATTTAGTTTGAATGAAAAAGAAGGATGTTGAGACTTACTTATTAAATTTGTAATAGACATTGAATGATTCTTGATAGACTATAAGTATTCATCCAAACACAATTACAATTCTCTTACTTTTTTATTTATCGTTGGCTGCGGATTCTTTATTGTTTTATGAGAATGTTGATGAGCAAGTGACATCAAAATTGATCCAGCTTCTTCATCTTCTGAATCAATTCCCATCAAAAGTCTACAACGCTTTTTATTATTCATCATTCGATTTGAACAAGAAGAAGAAAGAAGGACGTAGTGTGATTTCAAGGGTGATGCAAAAAATAATGATGTGTGTCACTAGCGTGATCTGTTTGTCTTTCTTTGATGATTACTGTTTTAAGGATGAAAATAAAATGCCAAAACTGTCAGTTGAGAACAAGAATCCTACTTTACATTTAACTCTTTAAATAATACAGCTTATTTGATCATCATTCCTTCTCTTTTTATCCATCATTAAAGAACAAGAGGTAGATTATTTCCTCTGCTGGTTCCACATCCAGTCGACACACAAAAGATGAAATCACACAAGACTGAGAGGTAATTCCAGAACAATAGGAATCCACGTGCATGCCTGCTGAAAACAAAAGTCAAAGACTGTTCGTGACATAATCATACTCAAAAGAGACACTCTTGTCTACTCCCTCTCTCCCCTTTCATGTCAACCTTGGGCAACTTTTGCCCAAAATCATCTTTGGGCGTATTTTTATTGTAAATAGTGAACCTATAAAAAAGGGCGGTAACACAAATGCACGAACCCTTTTTTGTATCATTGACGTACCTGTACACCTCCCTTTCTTTTCATCCTTTCTCACAGAAATAAAAAATATAAAAATGAGCCTTGATTTCTTTTTGAGTGGAAATAAGATTGATGAATCAACTGAGTGTGGTCATCACATAAAGTATATCTCAAATCAGATTTTTATAGCTCTGAAACGATTCATAATAAAAGAAATAGGATCGAGTTCAATTTTTGATTTCTTTCATACTCTCTTCATTCCCTTTCCTTATTTTTTAAAATCATTCTAAACTGCAACTGATGGTTGTAGTGAAACAATAGCATCGACAGCTCGTTATTATTTATATTTCACTGTTTAAACCTTGTCTTCTCTAAAGACGCGTTCATACCTTTAAAAGAGGATGAATAATCATTAAAATCAAATTTCCTCTAAACTAAGAGAGAGAGAAAAAAGGGGGAAGAGAAAAGTGAAAGAATTCAATCATTTACTCCTAATTTATCAAAAGCTATTAATTTGCATACATGTCTTTCTTCATAAAATGAATTAGAGAACAGTTGCAAGTTTGTTTTTTTTCTAAAATTGATGTTAATGAATAAAGAAAGAAAAAAGAGAAACATATGTTGGGGATAGGATGAGAAAGGAATGCAATTGATGAATGATAGGGCTCACACTTGTAATAAAGCAAGTTGAATTAATAGATTCGCTCATACATCCATGCACACACACACACACAGAAAGAGAGAGAGAGCAAGATCGATACATTTGAATTTTTTTTTTTAAAAAAAAAAAGTATTCCATTTTTATCCTTCTTTTTTCCTCTCTCTCACTCTCTCTTTTCCCTTCTTTATGAAACAAACGAGTGAAACAGGTAAAAAGGAATTGATTTTTATCCTTTTGTGTTTATTAAATATACAAAAAAAAAGGTGGAAAAAAAAAGTTTGTTCATAGTTTCTCTGTTATGAAAAGAAACTCGACTGAAATAAAACCGAATGAATCAAGATCGGATGACTACAGTTTCAAGACGATGTTTATGAATAAATTTAGAAATAAAGATGAGGTACGTTCTATCGATTTGCACTGAAAAAAAAAAAAAAAAAAAAAAAAAAAAAAAAAAAAAAGAGCATTAAACTCGCTTAAACAGAAGACACTGTCATCTTTGGGCGATTCAGGCTATTTGAGTACAGCGACTTTGACAACCGAAGAATATGCAAAACCAATATTTGTAAAGAAACCGATCATTAGGCATCATAAATCAGAAAATGATCTAAAGAAGCTATTATTTAAACCATTTTATACCAAAAAAGAAGAAGCTGATAATAACACATCACAGTGTTCATTCACGAAAAAAGGAAAAGGAGGAATGATTCATGTTTTAGAAGATGGAAAGGATACGATGATTATGCGAATCCTGTCTGAGGATAAAGTACAAGTGATCGCTGGCACACTGGATCGATTGTTTATGAAACTTGCTGATGAAACAAATCAAGGTGATATTAATTATGTTTATGATTTATGATCTAATATCAACTTATGATCAGATCCAGATTACACTGACACATTCATCTTATTTCATTCATATTTTACAACCTCTTTTGAACTATTTGATAAACTGATCCCAATGTTTCATTCAGAGAAAGATCATAGACTATGACAGAGATCGATCCAATTCAAGTAAGTCTGTATTCAACCCCTTCGATCTTTTAAATCTCCCTTTTTTTTTATATAACAGAGTTTTAAATGTCATTAAGAGTTGGATAAAATTACAATTTCAAGATTTTCTACATCAATCAACCTTGATGGTACATTTAATGGTATTTTTAAACAGCGATCTATGTCATGTTCACTATAGACTAGAAACAGACAGGATAAGACAGATGATTGAAGAACAAGTAAGATGAAAACAAGGAAAAAAAAAAATTGACTGATAAAAAAAAAGATAGAAATTGTGCTTGAAAGAACCAAGATTCATGATGACAGACGATCCCAAGCATGACCTTGTACGACAATTAGTTACACCGGATCCTGATTTTATGAGTGACAATTTATTTTTAAGCATGGATACAAGGGACATTGCAAAGTGTTTGACATTGGTCGATTTTGATTTATTAAAGAGCATTCGAATACAAGACTATTTAAGCTGTGAAAAAGAAAAAGAGGATGATTATGTAAAGTGGATCATTGAAAGGGTGAACAAGACAAGTCAATGGGTCATAGATAAAGTCAGTAGACAGATCACGATGAGAAGAGCAATTGTACATAAAATGATTGATATTGCCAAGGTAAATACTGAATAGGAATGACTTGTGTTTATCAATAAAGCATAGATTTGCTTGGATTGGAATAATTTTCATACAAGCATGATGATCACAATGACGCTTCATCAAGAAGATGTACAGAATCATATCAACTATAAAAAGCTCTCTAAATATTTAAACCTAAATAACAACATGAATCACTATAGAGCAGCATTAAAGAAAGCAAAGCCACCCTGTGTTCCTTTTTTCCCACTCATTTTAAAAGACTTGACATTCTTGTTGGATACAAACTCGACAGTCTATCAAGGACAATCCCACTTGATCAACTTTAATAAATTCCGTCTTGTTCGACAAACAATCGAATACACGATCCATTTCACTTCACAAAATTATACAATTTGAACTTTGAATCTACGTCATTGCGTGACTGTATAAATAAACCCTTATTTTTTCGCTCTTTTTCACTCTTCTTTTTCTTCTTATTTCTCTCTTCTGTACCTTTTCTTCTGCAACTGTCTTTTTTTTTTTTTTCCTTTTCTTTTATTAAAAAAAAAAAAGATTACAAGAATTATCCATTTTTTTTGTTGTAGAAATACTTTATTTTGAATTGATTTTCTAAAGAGAAAAGAAAAAAAAAAAAAAATAGCAAAGTTTTTTTTTTTAATCAATAAAAAGGTTCCTGTAAATTATTGAAAACTGTCACAGGTAAATTGTGAAAAAAAATAAAAAAAAAAGTAGAGTCATTTATGCATTTTCTTTTTTAAAAAAAGTAAAATAAAAAAATGTCATCAGATGAGGTATGACAATACTCGTTATTTAAATCAATACTAAATAAAGTGTAGGATGCTTGTGATATTTGTGAAGGAGATAAATCATCAAAGAAGAACCCAATAATTTTTTGTGATGGTGAAGGTTAGTTCCTTGAGAGATAAACAAGAAAATACCTAATGATTTCCTATAGATTGTAACTTGCCTGTGCACAAATGTAAATAACGAATAGAAATAACAAGTAAGCTTATTTTTATTTTTTCGTGTTCCTAGTATGTTATAAAGTGGATGAAGTACCTGAAGATGATTGGTTTTGTCAAAGATGTGACAATAAAAGAAAAAATAAGCCGGCAGTAAGTAGATTGATAGGACGATGGATAAGTTTCTGATAGGATTCTGTAGAACATCATCTGTTGCCCTACTGAAGCAGGTGCTGCGAGACATACAGTGACATTTGGCGAATTTATGCATGTTGTCTGTGCCATGTGGAATAAAGAGATTAATAGTGATATTGAACCCTATTCATTTTATAAGAATCGATTGGGTCAAAAGGTAATAATAAAAAAAAACTTGTACGTCATTCAGTGTTTAACTTGTTCAATATAGACATGTTTTCTTTGTCAGAAATCAAAGGGATTATGTATTACTTGTGAAGAAGTGGATTGCACAACGTATGTTTTTTTAAAAAAAAAAAGGAAGGACATAATTTAATTGTTAATGATTCTTGTGCAGTTCATTTCATGCTACATGTGCTATTAACAATGGTTTGATTACAGCTTCAGTAGCAGTTCCTAGTTATTATTCACCTAAATGCATTAAGCATTTATTCAATTATCCAACCAAGAAATTTCTTAACCGTCGACGCCTTCGCCCTGGTTCATCAAAAGAAACTTCTGATGAAGACAGTGATGTGGATAAAACAGACGATAATGAAGAGAATGAAGAGAATGATGAAGAGAAACGACCGATCAGGAAGGGACCACTTAAGAAAGAGATACCAATCAAAAGACCTAGTGGATCAGTACCAAATTCAGACGATGATGATGATGATGATGATGATGATGACATGGGCACTTCAAAAAAAATAAAGAAAGGAAATTCTTATCGAGACATGTATGAAGCAAAAAGGAAGAAATCTAATTTTGAATCAAAGAATACACTTGGCGTAGATATAAAAGACCCAGTATCACCACACCCCCTCTTCAACAAATCAATACAACCATCGGCATCTCCTCCAGTGGTCCTTCAACGCCTCTCAAACCAAAATTAGCATTAGGCCATCACAGACCCAGTGTTTCTTCTATTGTACCACCATTAAAGAAGATGAACGGACCTGATGTTCATCCACAGCCATCAAATAATGCGCCAAGATGGACTGCCAATAATAATACACATCAACCAATGACACCAAGTATAACATCCAGCAAACCTTTCTTTGATATTGAAAGTGTCCAAAGAAAGTCAACAGAGACATGGAAAACCAATGGTGATAAAGATGAAACAAAGAAATTGAGAGAAGAACTTCGAAAGATGGCGATTGAAAAAGAGGAAATGTCAAGAACACTAAGTAGAATCACAGAAGATTACAATCGGCTACGGGAAGAAAAGAAAAAATGGATAAACTTTAAACAGACTGTAGCTGAAGTATTTTCTGGTTTAAATTTCCAATCATTTGGTACACCTACATCCGATACCATTGAGCAATACGTTGCTCAGATTCAAGCCATGATTAAACGATGTGGCCCAATTACTGATGAAGAAAGTGCACTTATTGAAGAAGTATCTAAAAACATAAAGCCAAAAACGGAATAAAGTTGGAGAGGAAAGCATAGAAAAAAAAAAAAAAAAAAAAAAAAAAGTTATTTTTATAATCTGTATAACATCAAAAAGTTATTTTTGTATAATATAAATAATCTCTCTCTTTTCTCTTTTTTTTTTTTTTTTTTTTTTAATAATCATGTCTTGCTTAAAGAAACAAGTCCGCTTTGACACAGAACATATTGTTATCATAGACACCTACTCACCCCTTGATTATGATCGTGGCTCATTTCCAATTCAATACAAATTAAATCCAAACATCGCACTACGCATACCATCCCCACCACCATTGATACCAAGCGATGATTCTGAAGACAGCGCAAGTAGCCCGGATGGAGAAGTCATGACAAAGAAAAAGAAATTACCCAAGCTTTCGATAGATACAAGTATGTGTGCAGGACCACTCTTTTTTACAAAATTATCTACAAACCACAGTCGGAACAAGGAACAAGATAACAGTAATGATTATTTAATACCTATTTAATATAAAATATAATCTTTTGAACGAAAAAAAAAAAAAAAAAAAAAAAAGTCAGCCAAATGAGAGGCAGAGAGTGTGGCTAAAGAAAAAGATACGCTTCTGCTTTATTGAATGTGTGAAAGGAACAATTTAATCTTAAATCATCCGAAAAATCAAAGTACAAATCTCCAAAAATAGAAATTATTTCAGGGTTTATGGCTTTGTAAAGTCATACAACTGAGCCCCGCTCTATCCTATTACAGCTGTTTATGCAACCCATTTTTTTTTTTTTTTTTTTTCTCTTTTTTTTTTTCATTTTGGTAAAAATGAGTTCTTTGTCTGATATATCAACCTATGATAATGCGTCTGCAAGTATCACGTCTAGAAGAAGATCCTCTTCAGTAAAAACCATTCCTAGAGAAGAGCATACATCTTATTTAACAGATACCGCAGGTGCAGTAAGAGAAGTAGCAAAAAAACTAGGTAAGAAAAAAAGAAAAAGAAAAGAGTAAACGCAAACAAACTATTTCACTGCAGGCAAGACTCGTGTCAAGTGGGAGAATCCAAAGACGGTGATGTTGATTACAAAGCCTGGTGATCGTTCACTCATTCCAATTACTCGTGAAGTAGCTTTGTATTTAATTGAAACTCCAAGATATGCCATGAAAAGTGGCATTACAGTGTAAGTCTCAGTGATGATAGAAGATGAACCATGTATTGATAATATAAAGATATGTGGATGAAAAATTAAAAGAATCCAAACGATTCAAGTATGAAAGCCTACAGAAAAACCATGCATTCGTTACCGAAAAGCTAAAATTTTGGACACCTCAACTCTGTGCTTCTCAACCCAAGCTATTTGATTTTATTATCACTGTAAGCTGACATACCGGAACCTGTTCACAGTCGTATTAATCCCCATCTATCTTTTCTTTAGCTTGGAGGTGATGGAACGGTAAGGAAGGCAGCAGAAGAAAGAGGGAGATGCTAACAGACCGTGATGGTTAGGTCTTGTTTTCTTCTTGGTTATTTCAAAACTATGTTCCGCCTGTCATTCCATTTCATTTAGGTTCCCTTGGCTTCTTGACTCCGTTTGATTACGGCAGATACAAGGAACACCTTGACAAGGCCATAGAGACCGGCGTACGCATCAACTTGCGTGGTCGATTGACCTGCACTGTCTATCGTCGTGTGCCTCATCCGGATTGTAAATCACCTGAGGACGCAAATGCGGTGCAGTTGAGAAACGTCGTGAGAAACCCAGTGACCGGTAAGCTGACTGTCGGTGGCTGGTGTCAGCAGCAGGGCAAAAAGAAATTTGGTGAGGTCGATGGTGAGGACGTGTATGAAGAAGAAGAAAAGATAGGTGAGGAACGACAGGTGCCTTGCTTTACAACAGTGCCTGTGGAAAAGTATCATGTCATCAATGACCTTGTAGTCGATCGTGGTCCGAGCCCTTACATGAGTTTGCTAGAATTATTTGGTGATGAAAAGCATCTGACGACCGTACAAGCAGATGGCTTGGCGATTTCTACTCCCACCGGAAGTACTGCTTATTCTGTAAGTTTCCTTTTGAACTGAAACTTAAAGTAACACTTGTTAGTTATCTGCTGGTGGATCACTGACACATCCTGATATTCATGCTACGCTCATCACGCCCATCTGTCCTCACACACTCTCTTTTCGACCTACGCTCGTGCCAGATTCAATGGAACTACGTATCTGTGTACCCTTTAATTCAAGAAATACAGCATGGGCTAGTTTTGATGGACGTGGAAGAGTTGAACTCAAACAAGGCGATCATATTAAAGTGACAGCTTCAGGATATCCCTTTCCGACCGTCTGCAAAGAAGATCAAGCGACAGATTGGTTCAATTCACTTCAAAATTGTCTTCATTGGAATAAGCGTGAAAGACAAAAATCATTTGCTGTGGTTGAATCGCACGAAGAACGCAAGTCTGCAAAGAGTCCAAATAGCAGTAGATCAGAAGAGAGCAGAAAGTCTTCGTTATCAGATATAGGAAGTGATGAAGTGTTTGGTATGTTTTATGACGATGAACTTTACAACCATGAAAACGACTCGAGTAATAATGACGAGGATGAAAGTGATTCTGATAAAGAGGTATTTAATGGTTGGACAGATGATGAGATTATAAAGTCAAGATATTTGGCAAACATTTCAAATCAACTAGAAAAAGTTTCTAAAAATAAAGACTAATTTTTTTTTATTAAGCATTAAAACGTATATTAAAAGACATTGCTCACAGTTCTTTTGGTTTGTTTGTGAGGTCTCTTTTTACGATGAGATAAACCATAATCTGAAGGATGAAGAAACATACAACGTTCTGCAAACGTACATTCATCTCCCATGCTATGTAATACTGTCAGTAAAGAGAAAGAAAAAAAAAAAGAGCAAAGGATATTCATGAACTCACCGGCAATCTTTCACTGGATGCCAATATTTACAATGTTTGTTTGTACAGTTTGGCCAATAATTACAACGTGATTTCATTTTAGGAAAATGATTTTGTGATTGCTTTTGAATCTTCTCTGCACGAGCCCAAGCTTTTTCATCGTAAGGTATAAATGAATTATTAGCCATCACAAACACAGATCCATCATCTACGACCGTTTCAGGTTCCGAGTCGGCAGGGGAATCGGGGTCAGAGAAAAGCATCACTTGAGGACTGGAGGGTATGAAGTCTTTGCTTGGCTGAAAGGGACTGGCTGATACGGAAAAAGAGGATCGATTGAGTGATGTTTGTGATAGCGAGGTAATGTATTCTTGTGCTTCTAATAAACTATTTGCAGTAGTAGCTTCATAGTTGGCCAAGAAGGGTTCTACTGGCTTGGGTAAATTATTAATGTATTCATTAGCGTTTAATAAGCTACAGGCTGTAGTTGCTTCATAATTGGCGAGGAAAGGTGTAGATGGTTTAGGCAAATTGTTGATGTATTCACCTGCTTCTAATATACTACTTGCAGTTGTCGCCTCATAGTGGGCAAGAAAAGGTTCCACAGGCTTGGGCAAATTGCTGATGTATTCGTTTGCTTTTAATAAGCCAGAAGCTGTGGTTGCTTCATAATCAGCAAGGAAAGGTTCAACAGGCTTGGGTAAATTTTCAATATATTCAGTCGCCTTCAACAAGACAGAAGCAGATGTTGCTTCATAGTTAGCCAAGAATGGTTTCACTGGCTTAGGTAAGTTGCTAATGTATTCACTTGCTTCTAATAAGTTGGCAGCCGTCGTAATTTCGTACTTTGCAAGAAAAGGTGAAGGTGGTTTGGGCATGGAAGAAATATATTCCGATGCCGTTAATAATGAAGAAGCTGTTGTAGCCTCATAATCAGCAAGGAAAGGTTCAACTGGTGTTGGGATGGAATCAATGTATTTTTGTGATTCTAACAAATTACTTGCTGTCGTTGCTTCATAGCTGGCAAGGAAAGGGTCAACGGCTTTTGGTAAAGAGGCAATATAATTATGAGCAGTTAAAAGAACAGATGCTGTAGTAGCCTCATAGTCTGCCAGAAAAGGAGTTGCCATGGATACAACATGTTCTTTGCTCTTTAAAAGAACAGAAGTTGCTGTTGCTTCAAGAGGAACAAAAGAGGGCTCTACAGAAACCTAAACTCTCACACAGTAAGTAAATTATTCATGAAACAAGAAGGAAAAAAAAATTTTTTCCTTACTTTGGGTTGTGCAACAACAGGTTTGATTGTTTTTTTATCCTCCTCTTTTAATGTAGTGACTATGCAAATAGGTTTGTCAGTGCCCTTTTTTTTAACAGCAAATAAACAAACCTTCTCTACTTTTTATTTCTCTACTTTTAATTTCTGGTTTCTCTTTTCCTTTAAAAAAAACTCCTGTTTTAGATCTACACATAAAAAATATAGTTTAGATCTCTCTTTCTTACCTGAGAATGAGAAATAGTAAATGACAGCTGTAATGACACCTGCAGAAAGTGTCAAAATGATTCCAACTATTATCTCGTCCTTTTCTAATAGATTTAAATCTCGAAGATATTCTTTAGTAACAAAAGACATTTTTATTTCTTTTTTTTTTATTGTAAAAGAAAAGGAAAAGGGGAGAAAGAAAGAGAACAGAAGTTTTAAACAATTTTTTTTTCAACATTTTTAAATACCGATCGATAAACAAAAAAAAAAAGATTCCTTTCAAGCTCTACAAACATTGTAGTTCATTAAGCTATTTTCAGAGTCTAAAGACAGTTTAAATAAGCAAAAAAGGAATGATTCTTATCAGTCAACAAAGAATGATTCCATTTAATCCAAGATAAGCCTTAACTTGAACAAAACTTGCCCCCTTAGTTCTGTTATTGTTGCCTCTTACAAAGAAAGTGTCACCTGATCTTTACTTCTTTACTTCTTTTTTGCAGACAGAAAGAGGGTGAGGATGACCTCAACGGGATTAAACTCCGTTACCTTATAGCAACCGTCATCTTGAATCTTTTTAGTGTCTTTGAATAATTCGGGATAGACTTGATGGCTTAGAAACATTTTTTTTTTTTTTTTGGTTCCTGAAAGAAATGAAAAAAAGTGCATGTTTTGGTCTTGAATCTAAGCCCTGTCTTTGCTGATGATATCGAATAGAGTCGTCTATAAGAATCCAGTTTTTTTCATCTGAGTAAAAATTTATTATTTTTTTTTCCCAGTATTGACAGTTCATTTTTTTTTGTGACGCCAACCTCCTCCTTTTTTATCGATTGATAATGTAACATCCCAAATCTTATTTTCTATCAAAGCCCACTTTTTTTTTTTTTTTTTCCTTTTCTTTTTAATTAAAATAAAAATGAGCAGAGATGATGAATATGACTACCTTTTTAAAGGTAAAAAATAAAATAAAATGATGCAATCAGTGATATTAACTACGAGTAGTTGTCCTTATTGGAGACTCTGGTGTTGGTAAAACCAATCTTTTGAGTCGTTTTACTCGTAATGAATTTAATTTGGAATCAAAGAGTACGATTGGTGTTGAATTCGCCACTCGTTCTGTTCAGGTCGATAATAAAACTGTCAAGTCCCAGATATGGGATACAGCCGGTCAAGAAAGATATCGGGCTATTACCAGCGCTTATTATCGAGGTGCTGTGGGTGCACTGTTAGTGTATGATATTGCAAAGTATCAAACATATGAGAATGTGATGCGTTGGTTAAAAGAACTTCGTGATCATGCCGATTCAAATATTGTGGTGATGCTTGTGGGAAATAAGAGTGATTTGAGACATTTACGTGCGGTTCCAACAGAAGAAGCTAAACAGTTTGCAGGTAAAAGATAAGCTGTAGAGTATGTCTTTGTATTCATTGTATGATAGCTGATAACGGACTTTCATTTATTGAGACATCTGCTTTGGATTCAAGTAATGTAGAACTTGCTTTCCAAAGGATATTAACAGGTAATCATCATACGTAAAACAAAGAAAACGCTCATTATTATTATATTAGAAATCTATCGAATTGTGTCCAATAAAGCACTTGAATCATCCAATGATGTTATTAGACCTACTGCAGGACAAACAATTAATGTTAACCAACCAACTGAAGACGAAAAACAAGGTGGAGGTTGTTGTTAATTTATAAAACAAAATAGAAAAAAAAAAAAAAAAAAATACACTTTTATTCTTGTGGTTTTTTTCCATATATTTTTTCGTATTTCATAAACTTATTCCACATATCTCTTAAAGAACGCTTTGAATTTAATAATTCCTTTGTTTTTTTCATATTACGTTCTAATTTCACACATGTTTTATATATCAATCTTCCTTCTTCCTCTGTCCAAGGTGATCGATCCACGTCAGGATCCAGCATGTTGTGATAATGTTGAGAGACATGACGTGGGGTACGATCTGTTCCCATTACTTTACAAATGACACCAAAATTCAGTCCATATTCTTTTACTAATTTCAAAATCTTTGCATCTTCCTCTAATGTAAATTTTCCTTTGGTCATCTTTTGCTGCTGCCACTTCCAACGTTCATGACATTGAATAGAGGAACGTGTTCCAATCATCTTTGAGATAGTCCCCCAATCCTCTCCATATTTTTTTATCAGACTCTCCAATAATTCCGTTTCCTGTTTTGTCCAGTGGCCTTGACGAAAGTGAGGATCGCACATGCTGTACTTTTGTCTGATCAGCGCAATCGGACGTGGACGAGGTAAGGCAGATTGAATTCGTTCCCAATCAGTCACATCCTCACATCGTTTTCCCTCACAAAGTTCTATCAAAGCCTTGACCTCACTCTTTTCCCAAGGTCCCCGATGTTTGACGTCAAGCAAGAGCCCCAGACGGTTCCTACAACCTATAGGAGATCGATCGACAAAGTACGTTGATATCTTTGTCCATCGACCTGGATATTCTTCGTTCAGTTTCATTAGCAGTTTATCCTCTTCTTTTGTCCACACACAACGCGTACGAATGTCATTGGCTAGGCGAATCTCTTTAGCTTTTTCTCGGCATACATCTGTTTCTTTGAGGTCTGTGATCGTTCGTTTAATGTGAATTAAGCTTGGTGTAGATATTCGAATCACTGAAAATTGTTTGCATAATGCAGTTAAGCTGAAAAGTGTATTTGTTTTAGATGCTCTCAAGAGAAATGTCATTTTTTATTATTAAAAAAAAAAGAAAAGGAAATGAAAAGAAATGAAAAGATTTTACTGATAACTCCGATAGTCTTTCTTCTCTCTAAAGACCTCTTGTTCAACCCAGTCTTTGCTGTCTTTAGTCAAGGCAAATGTTTTCACGAGTTCGATAAGATGACACGACAAGTTGACGTAGAGCTAACTATTCTTTCTCAACTGTTGTATTTTAAACAACTCTATCTTGAATTATTCCAACAGAAAAAGAATAGACATCAACCCTTTGTTTTCCCTCTTCCAACCTATATCTTTTTATCCAAAAGAAACTATATACAAATCTCCGACCATGTCATTATCACACTTACATTTCTAGTGTACATGTCACATACTTTTGAACTTGACAACTGTACACAAATGACGTCTTGAACACACGATTACTGTTTACAGGGGCAAAAACAAGAGAAAGCAATGATCGGAGTCATGATTCAATTATCAGCCCAGGTTGACCAAGGACAAAGGTACTATCGAATGGGCAGTTTACATCATTCAAGCTCTTTTATTATAAAGTGGGAAAAAAAGGATGGATATGAATCGAGCTCATATACATAAAAAAAGAGAAAAAGAAAAAGGGTAAGAAAGAAAGAGAAGGGGTAACTTGTTAACAACATCCACCATTATTAGCTTTTGAAGGTGTAGATTGGTCTAATCTAACTTCTTCTCTTTGACGAGTTTGTTGAGCTTGTTGAGTATCAATCAATCTCTTTTTAATGTCCCTATATTAATATTATTATGAGTTATTGCTTATTAAATAATAAGAATAATAAACCTGGCTAAATCAAAAAAGGCTTCTTCTACACCAATGTTTGCTTTTGCACTTGTTTCCATAAATCGAATACCCAATTCATTAGCCAAGGTTTCTCCTTGTTCTTTTGAAATAACCTAAAGTAAAGGGTCAGTATTATTTTTTTTAAAGAATATACAACTTACTCTTTTATCTTCTGCATCACATTTATTTCCAATCAAAATCTTATTAACTCCTTCACTTGCATGTTGCTCAATATTAGAGAACCAATTTCTCACATCTAATAACAAATAAGCATATCTTTCTATTATCATTCATCTACTTTACTTCCAAACGATCTTTCATCTGTTGTATCATAAACTAATAAAATACCCATTGCTCCACGGTAATAAGCTAATAATAATAATAATAATAAATTAATATAAAATTCACTCCCTTCACTGTAATGTTACCAGTTGTTATAGTACGGAATCTTTCTTGTCCTGCTGTATCCCATATTTGTAACTTGATACGCTTTCCATCAAGTTCAATAGTACGAATCTTGAAGTCAATGCCAATAGTTGTAATAAAAGAAGGTGTAAAGGAGTCATCTGAGAAACGAAGTAATAAACAACTCTTACCAACACCTTTATGTTTTCTTTAGTTGCTTATTTTTTATAAAAGTAGAATATATTTTATTACCAGAATCTCCAATAAGTAAAAGCTTAATTAAATAATCATAAGAAGCACTTTTAGCGGTCGTCATTATCGCGAGAAAGAGTAAGAGAAGGGATAAAAAGAAGGGAAGAAAAAAAAAAAAGAGAGAAATAAAAGAAATCCCAGATTTAAAAACGTCATGTCACGTGCATTATATCAACCTTTCGTTAAAGCATCCTATTTAAATATACAAGTTGAGAAGGATGAATAAGAGACTTAACGATGCATACCAAATATAAATAATAGCTTGACTTTGGATTAAAATAAGCAAAATTAATTTTTCACTATTATCATTTCACGATAAATAGTAAGTAATCTTATAAAATACCTTTTTACTGACATAATTTTTTCATTCATTCCTTTTAATCAAATTATTTCAGTTAACAAAGCCTAATCTTGCCTTTGATTTACTCTGGTTTGGTTGTTAAAAACTAACAAACTTTGTTCAAAAGAATTCTTGATATTCCTTCAAAAACAGTCTGTATATCCAAACACCTTTTCCAGAACGAATTATAGCCCAATTAAATTGATACAATTAGCTCTTTTATCAATACTCACCACTCTTTCTTTACTGTTGATTGCTTCATGTCTCTCGGGATGTGGTTTTGTATACAACCCATAAATGCTTTTTTTGGAGCTATTTTATTCTTCTGTGGCCGCAATGAAGTAGTATTTTACAATTCCTTTTGTCTAGTGACCAATAACGACCTACTTTATGATGGCCTTTGATCAAGATTTTGAAGATTTGCTTCCTTATTTTTGATAAAGAAAAAAAGACATATCTGTTGTCTATAGCTTTTAATTATTGAAATCCTTTAGCCTCTTTTTTAAACTGTTTCGTTTTTAATTCGATAGAAGCACGATTAATTTTTCTTGTAGGTTTTCTACCTCTTGCATCTGTCAAATATTTGTTAGCTCTAAGTCTGCATTCATCACCGATTTTCCTGTAGACATTAATTTAAAATTAAAATTGATTCATTTTATGTTTCATACTTTTCCTTCTTGCTGATTGCTTTAGTATGAATACTTGCTAAATTCTATGTTATTTGACCTATGATTCATTTTAACAAAGAGTGTCACATATATAATATAACAAGATCTCTTACAGTCAAACTGGAGATGAGGATATCGTATACTTTGAAAAATTATAAAATTCCTCATAAATTTGCTCTTTTCTTAACATCTCTTTTCAAATAACCATGCTGTGAGATATGGTATAAAGAAAGAGCATAAATTGTTTTAAAGCACAATGAATACACTCAAATTGATAAAGTTGTTATCGGTTTGTTTCAACAAACACTTTGTATTTGATCTATTTTTTTATATATTCTACAAAAGCACGCAAAACGGTGCTTTAGATCCTCTTCAAAACAATCATTGGAAAAGGAGTATATTTTTAGGTGCAAAATTGAAATATAATCAAATCTTGCTCCAAGCATCAAATACATGATCCATGAAAGGGGAAAAAAAAAGTATAAAAGTATTGTAATCTAGCTAATTGGATGGTTTAATAGTTGAATGATTATAAATTTATGCTTTCATAAGAGGATTACCTGCACTTTTTCTTTTCTGTTTTTTTTTGATTTAAAGGAGAAGGGGGTGGGGTAAATGAAAATGGGTGTTGAATATGCGTCAAAATTTATTAGATCGGATCTCGGGTTTTCTTGGAAAAACAAAGAACGTGGGTCCTTGGGTAACATGAAATTCGATAAGCGAATATTTTTTTTAATAATTAATATTCAAACAAACAATACTTAACAAGATAGTTTGTGAAGAAAAAGACAATAAAAAGATGATTGAAAAACATTATCTATTTTTTTCATACAAAATGTGTGCATTTACTTTTTAAAGTAAACGGTGGCATGGTTTAACCGATCCGCGATTTTCACAACAGAAATTATAAATTTCAAATTTTTTTTTCCCATTCTTTTTTCTTTTTCTTTATAAATGAATAATAATAATAATAGTTCAACATTTACTTGGGTATTAGATACCAATTACTTTTCACTTGATAACAATACTATTGACAATGATTCAAATGCGATCGATGTATCTAATGATGACTTGTTTCAATTCTTACTTGAACCTCAAATACAACAACAACAACAATTGTTAAATAGCACAACTTATAACAATAGTAGTAATAGCAGTGATGGCAGTACAAGCAGTGGAGAAGAAGGATTTATGAACAAGTTAAAGAGCACCTCTTCTGATCACGGTAAACATTCATCAGACTTTGCTAGTTCAACTGGTCGATTAGATTTCAGACAAGTGCAGGATAATTTATCTGAATCTCAGTTGAAATTAATGACCTCTAAAGAACGTCGACAGTTGCGAAACAAGATCTCTGCCCGCAACTTTAGAAATAGGAGAAAAGGTAAATAACAAAAAAGGAAATTTATAAATGACGAATCATTGATTTCTATTTATAGAATACGTTACCACACTTGAAACAGAACTTGAACAGCAAAAGGCTGAAAATAGTCAACTTAAACTTGAAATAAAATGGCTAAAATCTAAAATGGAAAAGCTTCAAGGAGAAAATGATAAATTAAGACTTGACCTTGTCCTTGGTCCTGTCACTTTACCCTCTTCTCAGCAACAACTCGTCGTTCATCCTTCACCAGACATGTCTCTTTTATCCACAACACCACCCAGTCAAGATGATAACTGGGACTTTATCTTGCCAGATTTTAACTCTGAGCAACACCAAAATACATTTATCTCACAAGCCGTCGTACCTACCTGGAACCAGGTATTTTTATCTAAAGAACAAGAACAGCGTGAACCTTCTGTGGATTTATTAAAGCAGTATCCTTTACTTGCACCTGCATTAATGTCCATCGTATTATCTCACACAATGACAATGAACACAGATCAATTAATAGCTTCAGCCAAATTCTCAAATTCCTTCATACAACAACAACAACAACAACAACAGCAATATTTAATACCCTCATCACCCAACATGACAAACAAAGAAGCACAGACTATTTGGAATCTTTTAGAGCCACTGAGAGTAGTAAAGGAAAGAAATGAGAGATTAGTAGAAAAGAGTAACGATAAAGATGATGATGAAACAAAAGATGATCATAAAAAGGAAGACTACAAGATAACTTGTCCTATTACAAGATGTGTGATTGCTTGGCTTCAGTATACAGTTTGTGGTCATATTTCTAAAATGATTACTAAATGTAACGATACACCCATTGAAGAAAAACCTTTGCTTTGCAGATCTTATCAAAGGGCTATGAAATATATTTCTGCTTAAATTCTTTTGTAAATAATAATAAATTGATTAAAAATATTGCCAAGTGAAAACTGAGTAAAAAAAAATAAAAAATAAAATACATTGTACCACAGCCAATGAAATTTAATATTGCCTTAGTACACGTTCTCTCTTTTTTTTTTTTTTTCTCTCTTTTTCTGTCTCTTTGTGTATTCAATGCTTAAAACAATCATCACTGGTCTTTTTACAACACTTTTATTCAACTTTGTCAAAGCAGCTGGAGAGGAAGACGTGTTTGGTTTACAGCCTGAAATACATCATGTCTTTAGACCCGATGAAAAGATGCCACCTGTCTTATTTTCTAAACTATTCTCAATCGTCGTACTTTTCCCTTGGCTCATTCTTACTTTTGGTGTACATGTCTTAATATTACACTCAATAATTACTAATAGTTTATATTTAGTGGTTAAAACTTGGATATACCCCAACCAAGGTTATTTCAAATTTTAGCAGTGTATATATCCTAGGCTTTTTAGGTTCCCTTATCTCTATTGAATACCTATTCTATCTTTACTGGACAAAACTCAACTTATTCCAAATGCTTCCTTATTTTGGAGGACTCTGCGTTATTGCATTTATTACCGGACAACGCGCTTTGTCATTTGTTCAAGAGAGAAGATTAAAATAAATAAATGCAATCATTACGAAAAGGAGAATGGATAGCTGTTTAACGTTTGATTGTTGGATTATTTAAATACTCTTACGGTCAATGCTATTAATGAGCTTTATTTATTGATTTATTATTGCGTTTTCCTTTGTGTTATCTATCTTTTGTAACATTCACCGGTCGATCGCTGTAGATGATCGCTGTGTACTCACAAGCAATATCTTTATCATGAGTAGCTAGAACAATAATATAGCCGATTTCACTTTGACTGAGTACAGCTTCACCTGTTGCGACACCTTGAGTCACGTTGGTATAAGGCCCTGAAGTAGCCACTTCCTTTCCAAATAATTCAATTGGATGCTTTTCATAAATAGTGACATTCATGGATGGAATAATCTCTGTGTTTACAGATTGAAGGCGCACTCTTTTTTTTTTGTACGAGTAAATATCATATGATATTATATAAGATAGAAACTTACTTGACTGTTGTAAGCTCTCTTACTTCAAGTAAGTATCGAGGATTCTTACTGTAATTACCAAAACTAGGACATCCCATCGCGCTGTATCCAATAATCCATTCTCCATGGATGACCTTTTTAAACATGCCCTATTTATACAGAAAACCTTGTGTGAGCATAATTGTATTAAAGAAATGCTATGTTCTTACTGCTCCTTCCAAGGGTATAGGTTCTATAGATAGTTTTGTATTGCTTGCTACTGTTAATATAAATTTACCCAAAAGATCAGGTTCGAATGTTGAAGCGACTACAGTGTAACACCCAGCTGTGATTTGTACGTTTGAAGAGTTAATGTACATGCAATTTATTCTTTACATCTGCCTTACGTTTGATATTTCCTATTTCACAATAGCAGAATTCATGACGATAAGGGCCAGATTCAGCCAGAATGTCACGTACAGATACACTTGATACTCTTTTACCACCTTCCACAAGCAACAAATGTATAGCAAAGTCCTTGAAGGATTCTAACATGAGCAAAAGCCCCGCATTTGCTTCAGGTATAACAATTTTCCATTGTGGATTATTCAAATAGGTTACATTACTCGCATTCCCTCCAGCTGTCTGCTCTGTCCACTGAGAATGAATCTGTAAATATCCCCCAAAGATTTTTTTTAGTTGTCTATTTTAGCCTCGCCTTTTCCTTACTTACCTTTTGTTCTTCAGAGTATTTTATAGGAACTTCATGCAATTTGAATGGTGCGAGTGAATAAGCTCTGATAGAAAAATAAAGCGATCTCACTTTTTCATGCTGAGAAACAACAATGGTATAATTGCTTATCCCCGGTGGTGCATTAAATCGAACCAGGATATGCGGACTGTTTACATAAGTTCCCTTTTTATATATCCATGTTTTTAATAAGACGTTAT
Organism: Rhizopus arrhizus; assembly: GCA_024220505.1. Classification (NCBI taxonomy): domain Eukaryota; kingdom Fungi; phylum Mucoromycota; class Mucoromycetes; order Mucorales; family Rhizopodaceae; genus Rhizopus; species Rhizopus arrhizus. The sequence goes on along the minus strand of JAKZZE010000033.1, from coordinate 173,091 downwards.
TCATTTGATTATACAGGATCTTACCTCTTTGAAAGGGTTATCAGGATAATATATTCTTTCGCCGCCTGTATCATCATATACATGAAGTGTAATATAATCTGTATTTTCTTCTGTCATCATGATATGCTTAGACAACAGTAACCATACTGCTGCAGGTTTTTTGTCTGGTACATTTACTTTAAGGCTAAACTGTGGATTGTAAGCTAAGCTGTAGATATCCTTTTTAGGTCCAATATGTTCGAGCCACACACTATAGGTAGAGAATATTATGTTATATTCATTTAATCAATAAGCATTTACACTTACGAGTGAAGTACCCATCGATGAGTAAATAATTCAGGATTCCAATTTAAATGAATTGACGTAAAATAGGCGCAAACAGATTCAAAGTCTATCCAGAATATTCCATCATCATTCTTTTCTGCTGCATCTGGATCAAAACAGAGTGCTTCCATTAATTCAGATGTCCAGATGTTACTGTCCAGATGGCTGTAAGGTCCTCTCCACCTTTTATGGCTCCAAGGGTTCTTAACTTGTAACAACCGCTTACCATCAGGGGTCATTTTGATATCAATCACGGCATAGGCATGAGTAGGAACAAGGCCAAGTTGGGTTGCCTCCTCTTCTGTCATCTCGCCTGTAGCAATTGTAACGAGTGCATCACCATACTTCATGCCGTCAAAGATTCTGTCCCATACATTGTCTGGTACAAAGTATTTACTAGTCATTATATACGTTGAATTTTCTAATACAAAAAACACACTTCATGATATAACTTACTCATGAATAAAGATATGTTCAGGAATCCAACCAGTTAGACAACTAAATAGAGTTAATTTCTTATTTGTGATGTCTTCTTGAAACTCACTGTAAATCAATACCAGAATTTCTATTTAAATTAATTGTTAGAAAGGCAAAGAAAAAAAAAGAAAAAAAAAAAAAAAAAAAAAAGCAAGAATGCACTTACGATCCAGGAAAATCATATCCACCCATTAACTTCATATACTTTTTTTATATGATTGGGATTAATACACAATTTGCTTTAAAATATTTTTTGTTTATTATCTTTACTGCTTTTTCTATAATACTAGCCCACAGTTCACCTTTATTAGTTGAAAATGTACACATAAGAGTACCTTCTCTTGACACGGGTAATAAATCATCTACGACTAATACAAGTGTAAGAAACACATTTAACTTTTTCTTTTTTTTCCCTGAAACTTACCCACTTTTCTAGTGATACCATTATATACAAGTTTAACTACATATTTTCCGTTAGGATTATAACAAGGTTGACCTTGCTTGTTCTGAGGATATACACACGATGTGATCAATTGCTTTTTAAATTTCTGTTCATAAGCAGCAGCAACACATAAAGAGGCTACAAAGGAACAGTCCGTGACAATATCTTGAATAATGCTTGTACTTGATATACAGCAAATCAGTTTCGGGTCACGCATGATATCACTCGGCCGTTTCCATCCACCAAATTTCTCCTGCTGCTTCTGAGACAAGGCGAGTGAACCTTCGGGGTCGATGAATTTTTGAGGGTATGAAAACTGTTCCTTCAAGTCAGCTTCATCCATCCAGGGCAAAAATGTATTGTTGTTCACACTTGAGGTGTGCTTTAGTACCTCAATCTCGGCTGTCGATAGTTTTTGTGTCATGATGTCATCTGTAGCCTGAATACTCGATGATCGTCTGTGTGAACACTCTGAATGCTGATCGATGGAGGAAGCACTAGAAGAGGATCGCGTTCTGGTCGTAGGCAATTGTAATTTCTTTTGCTGTGGAGACTTGAGTTGCTCCGCTTTACTGATTGCTTTCATAAACTCTTGTCGTGCAAATACTTTTTCCTCACTGTCATTCTCGTATTCTTTGAACGCCTTCAAAAACAATTCTGCTGCATTTGAGTAATACTCTAACGCGTGTTCTATATGTCCTTTTTCTTCATTCAATTCTCCTTGGTCAAAAGAAAACTATAGAACCCTCTCATTCTTTTATTAGACACATGTTCTTCTTGCTTACACAGATATAAAAACGTTACCTGTGCTTTTTCTATCCACTTATCTTGTTCTGTTTTTTCAAAGTTGGAATCAAATAAATCTCGACGTTTTTGATAAGGTGAATCTTCGTTGATGTAAAGTGAGGAATTGTTGGCTATTTTGGTACTATCCATGTATCGTTCAAGTTGTTCTAATCGATGCTTGTATTCATTTAATTTTTGAATCAACTTGTTTTTATCTAACTTCATGTCATTTTCTATAAGAAAGATGATTAAACGCACTTCAAAGAAATATCTTTTAACTGTAGTTCTTTACGTTGAAGTATTTCATGAAAATTCTAGAGCAGAAAGAGAGTTAAAAAATGTGGGTATTGCATTGTACTCATTATTTTTTACTTTTATAACAATTGCATAAGCTTCTTTTGCTTCTGGGTATTTTGCGTTGGTATCAAATTGTATAGCTCTGCAAGCTTGAATATAAGCTTCTTTATAAAGCTTCTGTGTTGAACTAGACGACTTTTGTAAAGTAAGCGTATGACGACGAGAATACATGAGTTTAAAAAAAAAAAAAAAAAAAAAAAAAAAAACAATATTTTTTTTATTATTCTAGCCCGACATATACTTGATATATGACTCAATGTTTTTTATTATTAATGTACAAAAAAATGATTAGTGTTCTTCGGATGAACTACAGAAAGATTTGTATGTAGTTTCATCAAGCAAAGCATCGAGTTCCTTGGTGTTACTAAGTTTAATCTTAGCCAACCAACCTATTACGATGATTAGAAACAATCTATACAACAATGCTTCTTTTTTACCTTCACTTTCAGGACTGGTATTAATCAAAGATGGCTCATCTGCCAATGCTTCATTTACTTCAACAACTTCACCAGAGACAGGAGAATAGATATCACTAGCAGCCTTAACGGATTCAACAACACCTGCTTGGTCTTTTGTTTTATTATTATTTATTTTGTCAGTAAATGCTATAATAATCTTTTTTTTTTTTTTACCTTCTGCTTGAAGCTGATCTCCGACAGTAGGAGTTTCGATATAAACAACATCACCTAAATTTTTTTGAGCATAATCAGTGATACCAAAAGTTCCCACGTCGTTTTCAACAGAGATCCATTCATGAGCTTTAGTATATCTCTTGGCTAAGTAAAGATGTATAAGAATGATATACACAAATACACTTTATTTTAATTGTATACTTACTTGCATAACCACGATAAGCAGCCCAAACAGTAGGAGCAACAGGCATATAAGGACGGATAACGCGAGCAGATAAGACTCTGAGAGACATGATAAGAAGTTGAAAGATTAAATTGAAGGAAAAGAAAAAAGAAAAAGAAAAACTAGATTTTTTTTTTTGCGGATGAGTAAAATCTTTTGTCACCGAGTAAGAAAAAAAAAATTGAAACTGGTATTTCTTTCCATTAGAGGCATTGATGGTCCTGTCGGGCAGTCAAAGTTGTTAGCATGAGTAATAAAGAGGAGGTTTACAAATTATAAAACATGAGTTTATTATTCGTGTATAAAGTAATATAAAAGAAATTTTAATAACGCTTGGGACGAATGACATCAAACATCTTACGGGCTGTACTAGGGCCAACCCAATTACCTGTCAACAATCCATTCCAATAGATAAACGGAATAATCTATAAATATATTCGTATGAGTTTCACAAATATGTTTTTTTTTTTTTTTTCTTTTTTTTTTTTTTGAAGTATACCTCTTTATTCAAGTATTGAGAAACCTTGCTGAGTTTGCGTTGATCAAAGGGGAAGGTTTCTAATGGCATACTGGTGTAACCAGAGTATTCGGTCAAGATCAATCGATCACGACTAAGAATCATAGGACAACTGGAATAGCCATCATAAAGAGCTTGTTCTACTTTTTTGCCTTGGAGATCAGTAATCAAATTGTGCTTGAGAACACCAGATTCTCCTATAATAGCAGCAGCAGTCTTGGAAGTAGGAAGAGAGGAGCAATATCCCAAGGCAAAAACGTTACTGTACTTGTTGTGACGAAGAGTATCCTTGTTGACATCAACCCAACCATTTGCATCAACCAATTTGGATTCTTTAATAAAATTGGGAGGAGCAACATGAATGAAATCATATTCAAATGTTTTGAGTTCGCCATTCTTGCTATTATCCTTAAAGATGGCTTGGTGATTATCCGCATTGATCTCTACTAATTCGTGTAAAAATTTCTTTTGATGCCATGTTCGTCGGCTAACTTTTCAATAGCATGTGCAAAGTACTCAATACCAAAGATCTGAGTACCCCCCCCGTGATTATAAATCACATTGGTCTTGTCACGAACACCTGTCAAGCGGAACACTTCTTCTGCCAAAAAGGTAATCTTGGTAGGTGCACCGGGACATTTCAAAGGTGTAGTAGAGGAAGTGAAAAGAGCGTTGCCTCCTTTGAATTATTGAAGAAACTTGTATGTCTTTTAAACACTGTCAATATCATAATTGGATGTGATTCCAACCTTATCAAGAGCTTCTTTCAAGCCCTTAATGTTGTCCCAATTGACCTGGATACCTGCAGCAACGGTCAGGTAATCATAGCCTACTGTCTGACCATCAGCAAGTCTCAATGCGTTATTTTCAGGATCAAAGGTTGTAACTTTATCTTGAATCCATTCTGCATTGGTTACCATGACCTCGGCCATTGATTTAAATGATTCATTAAAATCTTTTAATCCACCACCAACATAGGTCCATAAGGGTTGATGCTACATAAATAAAAAAGCAAGTATTGTGCTTTTTCTCTTTTTTTTTTATGTGGCATATGTAAATTACATGATGCTTGTTAGAGTGTTCAATGACAGTAACTTGATTCTTTCCAAGCAAATTTGAAATAGTAGAAGAAACTAAAATTTAAAACATTTAGCTTCTCTTTTCTTAACAAATATCAAAAATACCAGAAAGACCGCCAGGGCCACCACCAACGACTACTACTCTAAATTTTTAGTCCACTTTGGCGATGTGGAAGTAAAAATAGCAAAAGTACGCTTAGAAATACTACAAAACTGGTTACACACAGCAAACATGGTTCCAATTGTTTAAAAAGAAAGACAAAAGAGCTTAAATTTGTCAAAGGTCCTGGACGGTTGTCATTTTTATAATTTCAATATACGCCATATTACGTAAAATTACCTTAATAGATAATTGAATTAAAGTTATAGGAAAATCTACCAATGAAGTATGCTAAACAGAACTTGATATCTAACTTAGTATAAAAGGAAGACATCACATTTCAATTAATCCATCGTCATTATCTTCAAGTTCTTGAAAACGATTGAAAAACAGAAATAGCTATGATTCTTTTTGCTTCTTTTTTAAGTTGATTCAATAATCAAGAAACAATTACCCTCCTAATCTAAATTTAAACGATAGGTTCGCGATAACAACTCAACTAAAAAATATGCAGTTTATTAGAGTATAGTTCTAAGCAATTTTTTATGAATGAGGTTCCTTTTTATTAATTAGAACCTAGTCTTATACTTCCTTTGCAACAGATCTTTTGGCCCTTGTTTCAGAATTGAATCCTTCACGAAATACATCCACTTTATGCTTCATTTTGTCGACACCCCAGGCTAATTTACGAATTACCTTATGCTTACTAACCGTACTTTCTTTCCGCTGTCCAATCATATCTGCCCTCAAATCATCATCATCCAGGTCCGCACCAGTTTCATCTTCTTCAAATTCACTGTCAATATCATCATCATCACCATATTCAGAAGATGGGCCTGATGCTTTCTCTGATTCTTCTATCCTGTCTTGTTCTTCTTTAATAGCTTGTTGCAGGTCGGGGTTCGAAGGTTCGCTATCACTTGTCTCCTCCCTAATCCACTGTTGCGCCTTAAATTTAAGTGTATCACTGTAGAAAGGATCAGCGCCCACCATATCTTTTGTGAATGATCTTAGATGCGTATGCACCGGAGAAAATCCAGGAACAATCTTGAGACGCATCGTCACTTGGCCAAATTCTCCTTTTTCTGGCCACTCATCTTCATTTTTATTGGCATCGCTGCTTTTTTCGCTTATATGTGAGCGAAGACCGACAGCAACGTCTTGCCACTCATTGTCAATTAAGTTCTTTAGCCATAGTCTGCCAGTAGCCTTTGTACCTGCCAGTACACCTTGTGCAATGTGAACATAGATTGCAGTACGATAGCGCATTATCAAGGGGAAGTAGAGATGTCGATCATACCAACCGCTAATACCATTTTCAGTATGTACATCATGGGATTTGAGCCGCTTTATAATAGATGGGTCAATATTGAGCGCTAAAGTAGCCTTTGTTGGGCTAGCAACAGTTGAATCCATAGGAGCTTTCAAATGGTTAAGAGTAAGTTTCTCCACAATGAGTGTGCCAACATCTAAGAACAATATGTTTGTTGTAATACTCAATTATCAGTTTATTTTCTGCTTTACCTGATCCTTGTAATGATCGTGGCAAGACCATTTTCACAGGCTTGTATTTAACAGAGAGCAAGACTTTACCAAAGCCTATACCATCAGCTAATGGGACCCATTTCTGAAATTCTTTGAACTTTTTTTTTTTTAAAAAAAAAAAAAAGAATATTAAAGCTTCGATTACAAAAAAAAATTGTACTGCTTACTGTATCATTTTGATCAGCAAAAAGGTCTTTTAACGATATAACCTTGGTTCCGAGTACTGGATCACGCTCTAATTCAAGAGCTGTTTTAACAGAGATACGAATAAATGTACTATCCACATCTCGAATAAAATGCTCATTTATGGCGTTCCAATGCTATTTCTGCCATGAGTCTACAGAAGGGGTTTGTTTTAAAAATAACAAAAGGACTTACAGGGTTTGGATTACGCAACTTGGTGCGTGTACGATAGACCTTGTTGTCGTTGATGTACAATATAGCGTATGGACTCACTACACTATTTGGATTATAAGGATGCTTAAATCGATCGTCTGAAGGTAATATAGCCGGGTCACCAATCTCCAAATCAACAGCTCGATATATTGTAACTGACAGGATGCCATTTGTGTGTTCTGGATTAACTGGTTCTTTGAGATTTTCATTTTGGCTGTTATTGTCCTGTGGCTTCATAGTGTTTAAGATACTCGTATTTGGTGTAGCATATTTAGGATGAAAGCTCATTTTCATGTTAAGACGAACCTTTGATTCTTCAATTTTTTTACCATCAATAGGCGCCCATCTGTTTTTTCTTTTAATTTTTTTTTTCTTTTTCTTTTAAGTCTTCTTACCCATCATAAACCACACGCTCTTCTTGAGACCAACTAGCAACATTGCCTAACTTGTCCAACTTGCCTTCGGCAATATCTTTGACAGTCATGGAAACAGAACCCCACATATCATCATATTTGATTTTATCAGCATCCCATACTTTAACATCAACAGTTGTTTCAGCTAACATGTCCTCTGATACATAAAATGATAAGTATAACAGCTATTGACGATAAACTAGTTATACCCAATTTTACCTGCATAAACTAAAATATAGAGATTCTCGTTCCATCTAGGATCTTTGTCGTTTGTAAGAACTCGGGTGCTGGATACCGTCTTTTTAGGTTGAGTGCTTAATGATAAAGTAGCATAGGAATCTTTCATATCTAAAAAAAAGGGGGGGAGGAAGCGCAAGATATATCAGTACGGCACTAAAGACAACTAAACTTATGCTACCTTGCAACTGAAGAGAAGGATCTCTAGAGGCTTCACGAACTTCAACCTTAACTACGCCAATAGCATTGGTATCTTGAGCAAAAGCACCCACCAGTGCTCTTACATCAACTGTTAGACTCTTGGGGTCAACCAGGTCGGCAAATCCAAGTTTTACACCTTCGTTAACAAGCATTTTGATGGTTGGTAGCTATGTATGAATACACAAGCGTCTTGTAAGAAGAGGAAAAATTATACAATATTATCTCTTACATTCATGATATTAAAGTACTTTGACAAAGGCATAACACCTGTTTCAATTTTGGGAACATTGGTGAAAGCAATTGTGGCTTTTGATATAAAAGGTATCTCAGGAGCTGTCAAGAGCTTGAATCTGATTTTTCCAGAGAGAGCTGTGAGCTCTGCTTTGACCTCAATTGGGGCATTCAATGCAGTTTGAAAACGAATGGATAAGCCAGGAGGGGTTGACTTTGGATTACGATTAGTAGTTTCCGACATATGGAAACTAAAGGAAGCTTCTCCAAACTATACTTTATTTTTAGCTCACGAATGGTTAAAATTCACAAAGTAAAACTCAACTTACAATGCTTTCTTCAGGTTGGCCCGGTAAAGGTGGGAATACACGAATCCTAAACAAAATACATGAGCCTCGGTTGTATATATAAAGAGGTAAATGATAGTAATATGACATATTTACATGTGAATACGAGGTGCTTGTACACCGATGTCAAAATCATACACTTTAATCCCTTTCTATTACAAAATGTTAATAGTTGAAGTAAAGCCTACAATAAATAAGGTTTTAAATTTTACGATAATACTAGGTGCTACACTTTGTATCGTGTCTTCTAACAGATCCTCAACAACAACAAAAAGCTCAGGATCGATACTACGCCAAATCCTTTCAATCATAAAATTAAGCCATTCAACAGATTCACCTTCAGAAGTATACAGCTAAAAAAAATACGTTTAAATTTTTTTGATAGTAGTCATTATTAATTACAATTTTCATATTTGCTTGCTTCTCCAATTGCCATTCCAAACCCTTAGAACTTGTTTTTCCAAGATTCCAGTAGGTCCAAGCGCAGAAACTGATCATGATCAGACCAGAAATTAAACCGTACTCAAAGCGTCCAAAAATATAAGAAAAAAAACAAGTTACTATTATATACTTGATTGCCTTAATTTCAAGCTGTTCTATAAGAACTTCTGGATGAGTAGGATGTAGAGGGGTTGCGTGCTTCAATTTTTTCTTTGGATGTCTAGGCTCTGTGTCATCTGTACTAAATATGCTTCTTACATCAGCGAATGTAGACTCAATCACAGAAGTCTCTCGCGACAGTTGGCGATTGTCCATAGTATTTGGTTGAACATGATTGTCATTGTTTCTGTCAAATTCAACATTAGACTTTCGAGGAACAGCAGAATCATTGGCATATTCTGGATTGGACCACATTTTAACATTAGGATCACCTCTTTCAGGAAATATTCGCGCTTCATTTATATTAATTGGTTCTTCAGCGTTCTTGAGATGAGCTCCTCCTGATGCATCAAGTAGCGTGCCTGGTTTGTTCTCGGCTTCTTGTTTACGTTTATTTTCTTCTGTATCTTTGTTTTTGCTTGCGTCCTTTTTAATTAATCCAACGTCTTCTTTATTTCTCTCTTTCCTTCTTTCTTCATCCATAACAGTTTCTTCTAGTTCAAGAGGCGGGTCTACATTTCCTTGTATGTCTGGTTCTTCAAACGCACTCATTTTTCTTTTGCGAAAAAATAAAATAAAGAGAGTATGACAAAAGTAATTCAGTCTTTATTTTTAATTTTTTTATGCATCCCATTTTATTCGTCAAGATTTTTTTTTACTATAAAATGAATGAATTGCATGAAATAAACGACATTCATACGTAGTTGGCTATTCTGAAACAATGACGTTGTTGATCTATTGATTCAGGAGGATATCCTTTCTTTGTGCTCATAAATCAATATATACAAAAAAAAAGTATTAGCCGCCAAATATTCATAATAATTCTATTGAACAAGTATTTTTATGAATCACTTGGTTGCTCTTTTAGAGGAAAGGTGGCCATGACTCCTCACTTGTAAATTGGTTAAGGCTTTCACAAATTAAGCATGTGATTTTTTACACTTTGCCTCTGGTGCTTTATATTGTGTTACAGTATCAAAACAATAGTTTGGAGCCCTTACAAATTTGATCAGAAGGTTCAAATATAAATTCTGCTTATAATGTTGTTTGAGATCACTCAAAATCCTTAGGCTAAGAATTTGACTATATATCATCTATAGCACAAAGCGCTATAAACGATAAACAGCCTACATAACTTATACCGTACTATCTTGAAACCTAAATCATATGGTTATATTCTAAGATGTGATTTCCTTTGAATAGGCTCTCTCTCTCTCTCTCTCTCTCTCTCTCTCTCGCATTTATACAATAAAGAGGTTAAAGAAACTCATGGGTTATTTGACTTATTTGTTCATTTTAATCAAAAAATATTGACATGCCTGCTCCACATAGATGACTAACACAAAAAAAAAGCAACCGGTATATTTTAATATTATATGTACTAAGATACAGCTATAGTAATATTGTTTCTTTTCTGTTAAACATAGTCTTAAAAAAGAATTTGCCTTTTAGGGTTGCAACTAAACTTTGTGGATATGATTGATATTTTTTCACAAAGTAATTGCATGATAAAATTCAGATTTATAACAAAGTCATAACTTTTTGTAAATGATAACTTCAACTCGAGGAATGAAATCTCATGTTCATCATAAATATCATGCTCCTGTGATTTCAAATTAAATAAAGGTGCAAAATTTGACGAAACTGCAAAAGTTTATTCTTAATGTCATTCATCTAGTATTTATATTATTTTCATATATTTCTATTTTATGCTTTGTAAGATGCTTTAATTAATTATGGGAAGTGGAATGAGAAGGAGTAAAGAAAAAATAAGTTCCTGTTGATGCTGCAAGTTGCTAAAAAACAACAAGTAAAAAGCGGTATGCTATCAAAAAATAAGCGTGACAATCACGTGATTTGGTCACGTGATTATATCTGAAATTATACTTTATAATATTTTTTAAAAATTCGAACGCCGATGTAGTGAAGAGGATTATCACGCGTGTTTCGGATACACGAGGTCCCGGGTTCGAATCCCGGCTTCGGCCTAATTATTTTGTCTTTTTTCAGTCATGTTACACTGTGTAACACAATGCAGCATTTGACTTTTCTCTCTCCAACTAATTCAAATCCAGAAAAATACAAAAAATACAGAATATCTACAAAATCATCAAAAACAGCATATAATCAGAAAAGCCAAAAACATATAAATAACTTCAATATTTCTTATACTTACTTACTTACTCTTGACTTACTTACTTTTGAACTTTTATTTTACTTTACTTTTTGATTATTTTAATAAATATCATACAAAGTAAATCTCTTTTGTTTTTCTTTTATTTTACCTAATATCAAGAACAAGAAGTCCCTTGAAGCAAATACACTTCATTGTAATCCCTCTTTTTTATATTTTTACTTTATTTTATTCACAACAGTTTGATCTACTTAACAAGATCTGGTGATTACTTATTACAAGCGAACCTATATTCAAATTATTACCACTTTGGGATCCAAACTCTATTCGAAACTTTGGTCTCACATCAAGAATCTTATAAAACAAACCTATTTTATACTATATAAACCCTATAAGCTCCAATCTCACAGCTTCTTCGGAAGTTATATTGTTGTGACGAAGAATCTGTTGACATTAACACCAATAATGGTGTAGCACAAATGATAAAATTTTGGATCTGGAGAACAATGATGATCACAAGAACAAATTTTGATGTTCAGCAAACAACATAAACAATAAGCCATGCCTTTTTTTTATATAAATAAGATGAATATTTTAAACAAAATAACAGACATTCAATAAATCAAATCTTCTTGCGCTTAAAAACCAGCCTTTTCTTATTGTCACAATTACCTTTTCTTTTTATTTTTACTTATTCTTTCTGATCTGATACCTCAGTTATCACGAATCAAGAAAGATCCCTTTTATTTTTCATCTTTTATAAACCAATCTTATTCTTAGCCTTATTGATCTATAAAGATCTGGTGGTCACTACTCAAAGCCAAATTACTCTATCAAAAGAACTGTTAAGCGTTCAATCAAGTTAATCAAACTCAAGTCGTTCAAGGCTTCAAATCTCAAACTAAACAAATCTACATCACTTTAATACAATCCAAATCCCAAGTATTAACAAGGTACAATGGCTATATTTTGTGATTTCATTTGATTTTGTGGACCTTATATCAAAATCAAACTTAACTTTCTTTGTCTATAAAAAAGACAAGTTTTTATTTCTATTTTAAATTACTTACCTTAGCTTCTAAGTTCCCTCAAATCACTTCATTTTGTTATATTTCCAATTAGCCAAATACCTTTATCTCTGAATCTTTTTGTATATCACTTTTAAGTATAATCAGGACAAGTTTCTTGAAGTAAATTGTCTTCATTGTAAACATTTTCAAAACTCTTATCAAGTTACCTTATTACAATCAAGTCTAATCTACTTAACAAGATCTGGCGGTCACTACATATGCAAGAGCTCTTCGGAACCAAACTATCCGTTCCCACAAGCCGAGACAAAAGAAGGTTGCTACCAGTATTGAGCCAAGTAGAGGTAGCAGCGACTTTTGAGCAGATTGACAAGATGACAGTAGCTTGAAGCAGATGAACAAGGCAGAAGCATAAAGTAGATTGATACCAAAGCCAACAAGTGAGTGTATAATTAGCCAAAAATAAATTATGACAGGTTTGATAAATTTTGGTTATTTGAAGTACTATTAGACAACTACTACTAGATGAATTGTAATCATGACATGGATTTATAAGTTTATGTATTTACACAATAGATGACATGAGAGTGATGAGCACAATAAGAATAATGTGAATGACAATTGCTTATAAGATAAGAAAGGATGCATAACTAGACAACTAAGTGAATTATAATCTGGCATAGATTTATATATTTATATATTTACACAGTAGATGATGATGAGAACGATAAGAATAATATTTTTGTAAGATGAAAAGGCTGTGTATTTATATTTTTTTTTTAAAAAAATGACTCATTGTTTACAATAAGTTTAGTATCCATATTTTATAAAATGATTTTCTTGGCTTTCTATTTACTTTATCATTTCCAAACATTATCCCTTTGCATACCGTATTTCAGACAAACGGCGAATTCAAAAAAGGCAATCCTATTCACAATTTTATTTTGCTTATAGCAGTGAAAACAATAAATGAAAAAGCAACATTCAAGGCATATTTAATTTACTTAATTAAAGGCCTTATTTCTTTTCAAATCATCATTTATTTAAATAGCTCATGCAAGCAAATGATGAAAGTAACACAGCATAAACCTTGTATTTCATTATCTTTTTAGGTAACGTATAAAAAAAATTTATTTACGCAGTCATTAATGAGATAAGTTCCTTTCAAGAAATAACAAAGCAATCAAATGATTACTTTTCATAGTAATTAGCTTTAATAAAGATAGTTTAGTACTTTTGAACTTTTCCCATGGATATTTTTACTCCCCTTTTTTCTCTTGTTAAAATCATATGTCAATCAAATATCCTTACATACTGTGTTACACGTGGCTGTGAAAGTTCTTTCCTTTATTCATTTTATAAGAAACGATAGTAATGATCACTTTTACAGAAAGAGTTGTATGGATAAGCTAAGGTTTGAGTGAATTCTTTTTTCTTTTGATTTACAATTTTTACTAAAAAAAAAGGAGGGGGGGATAATAATACAATGGTCCCAAAATAATCTTCGAACAAAGAAATCTATTGAGGATAATTTTAACCTCATAACAAAATAAAATTGTCTTTTTTCATCTATTAACTCATTAAAAAAATATGTTAGCTCGAATCTCCATAGACTGTGCATGATCCTTAATTATATATGAAGATGAAACAAAAGAAAGTAAAGCATGGGGCTTTTTTATCTTCTTGGAACACACCATGCGATTAGAGAGATTGCAGAACTTGCTGGATTGAACAAGTCCACTGTGCAAGATATAAAAATCAAGATTAATAATTATGATAGCCCTTTACCTCACAAGCAAACAAGGCGACCATTGGAAATAAATGAAAGAACTAAAAGGTGCTTGAAGAGAATAGTTAGAGAGGATCCTTTTGCCTCTTATAAAGAAGTAAACATGGAGTCGGCAAAGCTGGATGTTTTTGTTCGTATAGAAACTCTTCGTTCGTATGTCGATCGACGTGACTTCAAATCGTACAGAGCAGCTCACAAGGCTAGATGGACTGCAAGACACCGCAAAATTAGGCTACAATGGGTGAAGGAGTACCTCAATTGGACCAAAGATTAATAGAGAAACGTTGTTTGGTCTGATGAATCGCGCTTTTGTGTGGAAGGCAGTAAACGCGGTAAAAAAGTACTCAGGAAGGAAAGAGAGCGTTATGACGAAAGAAATATAGCATCTACAGTCAAGTGGGATGGCGGTGGTGCTATGGTCTGGGGTGCTTTTTGGAAGGAGGTTGTGGATCTTTAGAAACTATTGATAATAGTTCTGTAGACCAAGAAACATACATCAATATTTTGGCCAACAGGTTTTATCCTTGGTTTACAAATGTCACGATGCATCAGGAAAGGAGTTTTATATTCCAAGAGGATGGAGTTTCCTGTCATACAGATGGTTATGCTTGAGGGTGGAAGGAAACCCACCAAATTAGGAGTTTTGAGCACTGGCCTGCTCAAATCCCTAATTTGGATCCCATTGAGCATGTACGGAATGCTCTTGAAAGGCAAATTGAGAGAAAAAGACTGTCAGTCAAAACTTGGAGCAATTGAAGGCGGCTCTACAAGAAGGATGGGCAAAACTAGATGATGAGTTTGCCGACCGATTAGTTCGAGGCATGAAGAGGCGATGTGAAGCAGTTATTAAAACTAAAAGCGGTGTAACAGGGTTCTGAAAATTATTTTATGGGTATATTTATAAAATAAATATGTGAACCTTTCTTTTCTCAAAACTTGAAGTCCCAAGCTTAGGTTCACATGTATTAATTGGTCTTGAACTTACCTGCCATATTTGTTAAAAATTTTGTTTTAGTATTTTATTTGGTGTGATTGTTTTTATATATTTATAAACAAAAAAAAACACTGTCATTTGTTCAACTTGATGTGTTGCATTTTTGCTAGATTCTTCTAACTGATTGAAATATGATTACTCCAAAAAAGTTTTAAAATAAAAATTTATTAAGCTTAAAACTGTACACCTTGGATTAAAAAAAAAGAAAGCATAAAATATTGCTGAGCTTATACTACTTTTATAAAATACAAAGGGCACGAAGTGCATGTGCGTATATCTATTAAGTAAAATGGTTAATCTTTTCCAACTTTTTCAATTTTTTCATTTGATTTTACTTAAATATAAAAAAAAATAACAGTAAATTCCGAAGAGCTACTGGGCTTTTATGAGTTAAACATTCTCATAAAAGCAATGGAAATCACCAGCGGAAAGGGTAAACTAGAATATGACTCCCTATCTACCACAAACCTTGTTTAGACAATGGGAAATAAGTTAACCAGTGGCAGAGTAGTCTAGAATTTTACTTTCATCTACAATAGGCCGTACATCAGATACATGATCTTGAAAAGAAAAGAGTATGCTTCAATTAAACCTCTTTTTATATTTTATTTAATGGAATGTTAGACATGCAACAACCAATCATACTATTGCACGATTAGAGAGAATTATTACCTCATTCTTGATTTTCTAAGAGCTCAAAAAACTTGTTTATCTATTTTGAAACGGTAAATAAACGAAAAAAGCCTCACTAAGCTAACGAATAAATAAATATAACGACATATTTTGTTTTTGTAGCTAATAGACTGAAAATTGAGTCCAAAGAAAGAAGAAGGAGAGAATCTTTAATCACTTTTTATGAAAATTGCATTATAATAGAGAAGACAATGTTATCGTTTGTACAACCATTTTCTGCATAAACTTTACTTGTGATTTAAAGACCTCTCATTTCCTATCATCTTTATTATTAAAGTGTAGTAACATACGAATAAAGGGTTCATTTTTGTATCAAGTCTACTTTCAATATAGAAATATTTTTTAATCTTATAAAATAAGACGTAGTTTGTATTTAATGGGATTTATCTCCTGTCTTTACTCAATAAAGAGGTTCAAGAGATTCATCGATTATCAAGTTTCTCATTTTCACTTTATTTTCAATTTTAATTGACTACAAGCTACCCCAATAATCACAGACAGTATTGTGGACAGTGTTATGGACAGTGTTGAGATATTTGCAGATAATAAATTTGAGAAATAAAAGGAAATAGTACTTGAAAACCTAGTGAATGAGACTCTATATAGCCTCTTTATTAGATTTCAAGACGGGAGAGAGAACCCATTTAATCACACTACGCTTTTATATAGAAAATGGAATTAATCAGGAATCGAAGTGAATTCAAGACCAATTATATTATTGGGCTTGAATAATATAAAATTTTCTATACGGTAAACATTAGAAAGAAGTTTTAAAGAATATGTACTAAATAATATTATGCATTCAGTACTTATTGTTTCTCATATAATATTTGAGTAATCTCGTACGAACAACAAGTATTTAATAGATAAATACGACACAGGAAGCGCTTTAAAATTGAACAAGTGAAATTATGTTAGTGAACTGGCTCAAATGTCAATTTAAACAACAAAAGAACAGGAGGATCGCCTTGAAGTAGTCCAGGCTGCTGATGGATAACTTTGATGGCATGGCAATTAATATTAACATGGAAAATTTGACCAAAAACAGTTTCGGCTATCAGAGTGCAAGAAATAATGTACCATAAAATTGGGCGTAGATCTGACGTACGAATTCAACCATTTTTTCTTCTAGAGTCAGGATAATATTAGAACAATGAAAGTGATGAAAGCATTCACTACATTCTGAATCATCAAGTCGTTCTCTGCAATGAAATCCTTTGTAACAAAGCTGGTTTGGTAGGGCTTAATGCGATAAACAACGACCAGAGATAATTGAGTTAATGGTGTTGGTTGAATATTTAGCATCAAAGTATGTTGGTGAGATCAACCTCTACTTATTTAAAAGCGTAAAGTCACCTTTTCTAAGCAGTGGCTTTATTCATTTTTAATACCATGAGAAGTGATATATGTGTTCTGATAAAGTCTGGCAATTACTTTGGATCAATAGTTCCTGTAAAGAAAAAAAAAAGTTCAAATACTGACATATAATTCAGACCATTTTCCTGATAATTACTTGCCTAGAAAGTTTCAGTCAGTACTTTATCCAAGTTGATAGGCGATTAATTGCTTTTAAACAGAAACTGCATGAGTACTATCCAGTTAGTAAACTGCAAAAGAGTGTCATAAAACAGTAATAAAGGGTCAAAAATGACAAGGCTCGAAAAAGATCAATGACTTTATTAAAATCAGAATAACAACTCTTTATTACATACATTTAATTTTTTAAAATAAGCGACCTCGCAATTGTTATTTTTATACAACATTGTGCTTTTTGAATGATAGTTTCAATTATTGGTATGCCTACAATAGTGAAAGAGAATATAAAAATGTAGTGATTTAAGTTTTTTGCTTGACAATTTATTTTATCATCAATATATGATTTTTGCATTCTTATTTCCATCAAAGTAAAAGCTTCTACAAAGGAATGACATTTGGATCTAACACAATTTACTATTGCTCTAACATTTTCCAAATATAAAATTTTCCTTGTGCTGCGATTCAGGGCCTTAGTTAAAAAGAGATGTACTTTGTATCGTTTAGGTCAACTATAGTAATAACAGCTGCATCAGCTTATCAAGCTTATAAAAAGGGATGATTGGTAATCATGTTATAAATTTAAAGTTATTGGCTTTTCTTTTGACCAACAAGCACCAGTTCTTGCTATTTGAGCAGTTAATTTCTATCCATCATTTCCTTTATATATATATATAAAGCACAATACAATCAGTTATAGATAGAACTATTAGTGGAACTTCTACATTACTTTTATAAGGCGCATGGTAACATATTGGGAACATATCAAGATATTCACATGTTTCAACTAGTAGAAACATGCATTGTTTCCTTGTAGTGCGTTTATTACTAAATGATTCCAAGTTCATGCTTCTTTTGTTGTATTTCTTTATAGCACTTGGTGTTTTTGTGGCTTGAGTTTAAATTCCATGCGACGCTTTTTCGTTAGGGAGGCTTATTTTTTTTTACTGGACTGAGTCCGTGACTGTGTTATCTAAATGCCCTCAGGAAAAAACTTTCCTTTCTCAATTTTTCAATCTCTTTCTCTCTTTCGTTAAAAAATGCTCGTTCTTTACGAAACCTCTGCCGGTTATGCTTTGTTTAAACTTGTCAAGGATAGCAAGTTAAACAAGCCAGAAGAAATTTACAAAGAATTTCAAGATGCAGAAACTGCTAACAATGTGTAAAAAAAAAAAAGTAAAAAGTTTTTGTGTTTTTAACTAACGTCCACCTATTTATTTAGTGTCAAATTAAAGGCTTTTGAAAAATTTGAAAATACTACCGATGCTTTGTCTGCAGTAACCGGTATTGTTGAAGGAAAGATGCCCAAAAACTTGAAGAAGTTTTTGCAATCAGAAATCAAAGATATGAACAAAGAACAATTGATCATTAGCGACCCTAAATTAGGTATGATACACAACACATACACGGTTTTTTTGGAAGGATAGCTAACTTGTTTTTTATCCAGGTTCCTCTATTAGCAAGAAGTTAGGCATCAAAGTATTGTCTGATTCAACTGTTCAAGAGCTTTACAGAGGTATTCGTGAACAATTCGAGTCTCTTGTTACTGGCCTTTCCCACTCTGATCTTTCTGCTATGTCTCTTGGTCTTTCTCACTCTCTTTCTCGTTATAAGCTCAAGTTTAGCCCTGATAAGGTTGACACTATGATTGTGCAAGCTATTGCTTTGTTGGATGATCTCGATAAAGAACTCAATACATATGCTATGCGTTGTAAAGAATGGTACGGCTGGCACTTTCCCGAAATGAACAAGATTATTGTTGATAATCTTGCTTTTGCCAAGGTTGTTAAGGCTATGGGTTATCGTACTAATGCTCAAGAAACTGACTTGTCAAGCATTCTTCCTGAAGAGCTTGAAACTGAAGTTAAGGAGGCCGCTGAAATTTCCATGGGTACTGAAATTTCTGAAGAAGATTTGCAAAACATTTTTGGTCTTTGTGACCAAGTGATCAACATTACTGAATACAGAAATCAATTATATGAATACTTGAAGAACCGTATGAACGCCATTGCTCCTAATTTGACTGCTCTTGTTGGTGAATTAGTTGGAGCACGTTTGATCTCTCACGCTGGTTCTCTTATGCAACTTTCTAAGCAGCCTGCCTCTACCATCCAAATTCTAGGCGCCGAAAAGGCTCTTTTCCGTGCCTTGAAGACAAAACATAATACACCCAAGTACGGTTTAATCTATCATGCCTCTTTGGTTGGTCAAGCTGGACCTAAGCACAAGGCAAAGGTTGCTCGTCTCCTTGCTGCCAAGACCGCTTTGGCTCTTAGAGTAGATGCTTTAGGTGAATCTGAAACCAATGATGTTGGTGTTGATGGTCGCACCAAGGTTGAAGCTCGTATTGATTTATTGGAAGGTCGTTTTACTGCTAGAGCAAACAAAGATACCTCAGTTCAAAATCAAAGCAAATTCAAGTTAAACAAAGCACAAGCATACAATGACAATGCTGATGTTGCTATGACTGAAGCTCAGCCAGAAGAAAGCAGTAATAAGAAGAGAAAGATTGAAGAAACCGAGGAAGCCGATGAAGAGGAAAGTAAGGCAAAGAAGGCTAAGAAAGAGAAGAAGGAAAAGAAAGACAAAAAAGAAAAGAAAGAGAAGAAGAAGGAAAAGAAAGAAAAGAAGAATAAGGATTAAAGATAGAGAAAAAGAAGCTTACTAAAAAAAGCTGCTGTAAATAATTAAACCTTTTTTTTTGCTATAATTTTTTCATTTTTTCACCCTTTTTCTCTAATATTAAATTTCATTTTTTCATACATCAAGAAAAAACAATAAAGTCGTTGCTTTTAATTAAATTGTGCTAACTGAGAATTAATTTGATTTTAAAAATCGGTTTTTTTGATTTTTTACAATCAATTACGTCTTTCTTTTCTTTCTCTCGGGACATGTCTCTGACTAGCACAGGACTTGGACCAAATCCCACTTCTCTTGTGCCATCAATAACGGCATCCTCATACTCTGCAGCTACAAATTTTCCAACAGTTTCCACTAATGGATCATACATTACATCATCGCCCACTAGCTTTTTATCCGGCAATAATAGTACACCTACTCCCAGCATTTATACTACAGCATCAATTACATCTAATGCGCCCATATTTCCTTCAAATTGGGGACTTGGTAGCGGAGGCAGTGATCTTATTGTAAGCGGTGCGCGTAATACAAGCAGTTTATCAGTACAGTTCGTCATCTGTTTTGTTGCAGGAGTGATATTCTTTTTGGCATTTTGCTTCTTAAGAACAAGGTACACTGTGTGTCTGTCTATAATAATTAATAAGGAAACTAATTAGATCATTAGACTACCTGTTATATTTGCACCTCGCGCAAATATGAAAAGGTGAAATATAATTTTACTTGAAAAGAAAGAGAAAATTTAATTATTTTATGTATAGACATAAACCACCAGAACTACCAAATTCATATTTTGGCTGGATTATACCCTTGTTAAGGATTGGTACAGAAGAATTGCTACTTAATGTTGGATTAGATGCTGTGCTGGTAATAACTGTGACATATGATTTAAATCACTTTATTTAATGTTAGAATTTCATCTGTCTAGATGCTTCAATTTTAATGATGAGCATAAAGATTTTTGGTATTTGTTCTTTATTTGGTATAGTCATCCTACTCCCAATCAGTGTGACTTCTGCAAGTAACAGTAGCAGTGTTCAAAATATAACAGCTGTGGATAAAGTATCGGTTACTGTAATACCTGACGGTTCTAATAGACTCATAGCTTACTTGGTATTTGCTTATTTTGTTACCTTTGTCACATTCTTCTTTCTCACTCAAAGTTATTACAACTACATCTATCTTCATGCAAAATACTTGCTCAACCAATCAAAGCAAATGGTTGCTCGATCAGTCATTGTCACTGGGATCCCCGAACAGCTGAGAACAGACCAAGCTTTAACAGAGTATTACAATAATTTAAACATCGGCAGTGTGGAGAGTTGTTATGTTGTACGAAATGTTCACAAGCTAAATCAACTAATTAAGCAACGAGCTTCTGCTTTGAAGAAGCTAGAGGAAGCATATGCTAAATATTGGGGAAATCCTTGCAGTATACCAGGATACGATCCAGAGAGGATTTTGGACGATGTAGAAATGTATAAAAAAGTACTAGATCAAGCAGAAAATAAAAAAGACGAAAGCAGTGACAGCAGTGACAGCAGTGACAACGAGAATGGAAATACAAAAACACCTCTTGCCATACGTTTAACAAAAAGAAATACATGGAAAAAAGCAATGAATACTACCTTTATCAAAAGTATGGTAGAACCTTTAGATCAAAAGAAGAGCTCTAGACGGCCTACTGTGCGTACAGGATTTTTAGGTTTATTTGGTCGAAAAGTGGATGCTATTGAACATTACACTGTGTTATTTGATGATTTGGACAAAATGACGACTGATTTAAGAGCCTCGCCAAATTACGAAATGACAAATGTTGCCTTTGTGACGTTTGATCATATGAGTAGTGCTGTAAAATGGATGCGAAGAAAAATGTACATCGTCTTTAACATTATATAAACTTTTAGGTTATCGCTTCTCAAATTGCCATCCATCCAGAACCATTTGCATGTCGTACAATCATGGCCTATGAGCCAAGAGACGTGTTGTGGTCTAGTGTTTCTATACGTGGACGTGAAAGAATCGTACGTGAAATCATTGTCTGGGCTATTACAGTTGTCCTGGTTATTTTTTGGTTTGTGCCTGTCGTGGTCTTATCTTCTCTTATGAGTATCAATATGATTAAACATATTGCACCGAAAGTAGCAGATGCCATTCAGCAAAATGCAGCCACAAGTAATTTTATGACGTCCTTCGTACCTACCGTTGTGCTTAATATTGTTACGTCCATTCTACCTTTAATATTTGATGGTACAACTTAAAAAAGTTTTTTTGGTTTAAATGATTAACACTTTTTTTTGCTGTAGCTTTGGGATATTACCAAGGTCTGCGTTCTCGTAGTGCAGTGGCTGAATCTACTTTAAGCAAGTAAGTCTGCTTTGTATTTCTTTTTAGTAAAAAAAAAGAAGCGAACGCTAACTAAATTAAGATATTTCTTTTTCCTTGTCTTTTTCACGTTGATTGTATTTACTTTGGCTGGTACAAGTATAGAAACAGTTATGTTGAGTTTTGCCAATGATCCTTCTTCTATACCGGAAAAACTGGCAGCCACGTTTCCTTCAGTAAGTGTCCTAAAGTTAATAGAAAAAAGATTAATATCCTAACATGAATTTTGCAAGATTTCACCTTTTTTTATCAACTATACCATCCTGCAAGGCTTTTTATTGTAATAATAATGATAATAACACGCATGCATATATTCAGTCACTAATATACAAATAGAATGCCGATGAACCTACTTTTATTAGGTTCATTAATTGTTAGAGGATTTAATCATACATTTTTTTGCAAGACACCAAGAGAGCACGCAGAAAATAGAACACCTTGGTCGTTTAATTATGGTATTGGTTATCCCGTGCCTTTGCTTATATTTGTTGTTGTATTGGAATACTCATGTATCTCGCCCCTTATTCTACTATTTGGCACCATCTATTTTTGTTTTACCTTTTTTGTCTATAAGTATCAGTTTCTATATGGTAAGAGAAAAACCTAGAATTGTATCAGTGTTGTACGTATTTATTACATAAATAGTTTACTTTAGACCCTATGAAGCAGCAGGTAGACTATGGATTATGACAATACCTCGAGTAATATTTGGACTTGTTCTTTTCCAATTAACCATGACAGGGCTCTTTATTGTTAAATCATCCTATGTATTGGGTATCCTATGCCTTCCCTTGATTTTGCTTACTCTTATTTTCAAATATGTGTTAGATCGTGCCTTTTTACAAAACGCACGTAATTTACCCATGCAGTTACTACAGGATAACATACAAAAGCTGCCAAGTGCTCTTGATTCCTTAGAAAATAACAGTGAAGATGATGAAAGTGATAGAGATACTGAAATCATGCAGCAGAAAGAGTCTCCTTTATCAGAGCAAAGATCACTTGCTGATAATAACATTGTGAGCGCTAAAAGTAGTGCAACAACGGAGAAGACTGAACAACGAAAGAAAGCTATTAGAAACCGATTAAGGAATGCTGCTCTATCGGCGGTTCAACTTAAAGCTGAGACAACAGATCCCACACAGTCATCAGAGCCGTCGATGATGATAATTCGACCTAGACATCGAAAGGTTGTGCTTGATGAAGATGATTATGAGGCTGTACCTGATAGATTGACTGACTATCGGCAGCCCCCGATGCAGCTCAATCCTGGTTTGCTCGATACTGGCCTGAAAAGATTTGGTAATCCTTTGCTTGTAGGCATTTTACCTCAACTATGGCTACCTGTCAAAGAACCCGAGCAAGCTAACAAAGAAGGAAAAATGCCACCACTTGGAAGGCATCAGAGCGATCTGTTTCATAGTAGTTCTGAAGGTGGTGGACGACTTGCTCAACATTTGGCAGAAGTTTTAAGGAAAATTGAAATGGAAGCAAAGAATAAAAAGGATAAGAGAGACGGTGATAACAACGAAAAGAAGATAGAGAAAGTAAATTATGACAAGCGAGCAGAAAAAGCCAGAGATAGTGCACATATTGCAGCGGCCTCTACTGTAGAAAATCGTAAGAAAAAACATCTATCTGCATTACACTCTTTATTTAAGAAAGGCACTCCAGAAAAGAAAGAAGAGGTTTCAGCAAACAATGGGATAACGAATGATCTTGATCATCAAGAAAATGACCGGCTAGAATCCATTGAAAGGGGAGTAGACGTTATGAACAATGCCTACAGTGATAGTAACTCCTTTAACAGCTCAACTCATTCAAACCACCATGATCCTGAAGGAGAGGAATTACACACTATAGATGCTGGCTATTCAATTACGTCTTCATTTTCTCAAGCAGATAATGCACTGCACAAGCAATACGAAAATACACATGGCAGTCTCTCTGATCATCCACAAAACAAAAGATTCAGTAATTCATAGTTTGTTGATAAGTGCATGTAAATAAAGAATGGAACATAGACTTAGATAATAAACTTTTTTAAATAATAAATAAAATAATAAAATAATAAAACCATAAAAACTTGTTGCTATGATGGTAGTCACTACACTCGCTCTAAGAAAAGGCTGCTAAAGGCTTTTTACAATGAAAATTTTTTGCGTTTATCATTGTTATTATTACATACTTATTTGTATAACTATTTCAATAAGAAATTCTTAGTTTGTAACTTTTTCTTTTCTGCGCATTAATTTAATATGATTTTTATTTCCAGTGATTTCATTAATTCTGTGATCGCATCATTTTCAACATTATTATAAGCAACCTCAATACCAATCAGATATGCATTATTATACAAGTCTTTGTACTCCAAAGAGAATTTTATTGTTTGTATACTAAATAGGTCTAATAAAGACAAATTTTTATGCGGGTATGAATAAAAACATAATTTATCTCTAAGCAGTAGCAGTACTGACAGTGACAGGCTGCTTTTTCAACTTTACTTCTTGAAGTAAAGGCTCCCATAAGTTTGGTAAAACTTTAGGCAGATCATGAATGTCATCAATTTGATAATCACCATGATTTGATTTGGAAGCATCATCAGCAAGATGTACTGTTGTCCATCCAAGTTTCTATAGCCACAACATGTTATTACCCAAAATTAAAAAGTGAAAAGTGCATTCCTACCTGAGCTGCATCAATATTAAGACTAGAATCGTCTACCAAATAGCATTGATTTGGGTCTTGTACTCCAGCATCTTTCATAGCTCTTAAAAATGATTCAATTTCTAGATAAATATAATTTGGTTTGAATCAATTTCATTTACAAGGCTGTCTTTTTATTACCTGGCTTGCAATTGAAATCAGATATGTTATAATTAGTGTATGTTAAGCCATCAAATTCGTTCTCAATTCCGAGTAATCTCAGACACCGTAAAGCATGCTAAAGCAAACATGTTAATAATTTGGTAAAATGAGTTATGTGACATTATTTACAAGTTTATATGCGTTAGTAAAAACCCATTTTTTACAATGAAGTCCTCTTAAAATTTTCTTTAAAGATTCATCTCGTTTGATCAAGTTATCTAAAGGTAATGCCTGATCCACTTTCAGATCTAAAAAAGGTAAATAGAATAAAAAACATGAGCGGTTTAAAACGAGCACACTTTTTTTTTTGTTTTACCAAAATGCAATGGGTCAACATTATGATGCTTTGCTAAACCTCTTAAAGAAAGGCCGTATGTCTCATAATAATGGGTTTGGATCGCATTAACTATTTCGGAAGATGAACATAAAACACTTTGTATTACTTTGCTTTGTTACCTTCACCTTCAGGAACACCAACTTCTTTTACAAAATAATCTCTAATTCTACAAGAACCAATTCATTATCATTTTAAAAAATAGAGAAATAAAAAGCTGCTTACTTATCTTTCATCAACGTGCTTATATTCAAGCTTTTGCTCTAAAAATATTGTTATTAGAACAATAATTAATATGTTTTTTACACAAGTATATCTCCTTTTTACATATAAACAGTTATCGCAGTCAAAAAAGAAGATCGGTCTTAGCATTGATTATTGATAAATCCTGATATAAAAAGTAAAAAACCACGCCTCTGCCTGTTCCTTATTTTAAATACAACGCAGCATTCTGCTGAATTTGAATGGTGTATGTGATTCATCGAAATAAGCTTTGGTATTATTATTGTACAACTGTTAATAATTCGGAACTTTCTAGCTCAAGCTTTTATATGTTCTGCCTTTCAGATACATCTAAATAATGATTTATGTTAAATTAAACTTCGTATGGCTTATCATCACTGAGCTTAAAAATAGCTGTGACGTTAACTTTCTTCTTTGGGGTCTGAAAGGAAAAAACCCAACTTTTTCTTAAGTTTCCCGGCCTTTATTTTTTTTCTTTGCTTTGCAGCAAAATGTTTAAATTAATAGCTAACAAGACCCCTTTAACCAACGTAAATGACTTTTTCAATAAAACGCTGGCATGATTTAGGAGGGCCAAAACTCACTGTATGATTTTTTAGATCGCTCTCCGCAATGCTACTGTCAAGGCAACCCGTGCACCTGTTGCCACTCAATTTTATCGCTTCTATAGCACCCCTGCTGGTATATATAGATGTCAAAAATAAAATGTTCCTGAGATTTATACTTATACATACTATCATAGAATACGATGTCGTAGTTATTGGTGGTGGACCAGGTGGCTATCCTGCTGCTATCAAGGCTGCTCAAGAAGGTCTTAAGGTTTGTTATTTTTTATACTTTTTTTCATCGTATTCATATCGATTTGTTGGGTGAAAAGGTTGCCTGTATTGAAAAGCGTGGCTCTCTCGGTGGTACATGTCTTAACGTTGGTTGTATTCCTTCAAAAGCCATGTTGAATAATTCCCACATTTATCATGAAGCCAAACACGGTTACAAGAGCCGTGGTATTGAAGTCTCTGACATCAAACTCAACCTCGACCAGATGCACAAGGCTCGTTTAAAGGCTGTTGGTGGTTTGACAAAGGGTGTTGAGTTCTTATTCAAAAAGTACGGTGTTGACTACCTTAAGGGTACCGGTTCTTTCAAGACAGCTAACGAAATCGCCGTTGCTGGTTTGGATGGTACTGAATCTAGCATCAAAGCCAAGAATGTCATTATTGCCACTGGTTCTGAGGTCACCCCTATTCCTGGCATTGAAATTGACGAAAAGAAGATTGTTTCTTCTACTGGTGCTCTTGAACTCGCCAAGGTTCCCAAAAAGATGGTAGTTATTGGTGCTGGTGTCATTGGTCTTGAATTAGGTTCCGTTTGGTCCCGTCTCGGTGCTGAAGTCACTGTTGTTGAATATTTGGATGCTATTGGAGCTGGTATGGACCCTGAACTCGCAAAGAACTTCCATAAACTCTTGTCCAAGCAGGGCCTCAAGTTCAAGATGTCCACTAAGGTTAATGGAGCTAAGGTCGACGGTGATGTCGTTAAGGTTGATATTGAAGCTGCTAAGGGTGGAAAGGCCGAAACCGTAGGTTCAAGTGGATTTAATATTTGCAAAAAATAATTGATCTCTTTTTATATATACTAGATTGAAGCCGATGCCGTTTTAGTTTCTATCGGTCGTCGTCCTTACACCAAGGGCCTTGGCTTAGAAAACGTTGGTGTTGAAATTGATAACCGTGGTCGTGTTGTTATTGATTCTGAATTCAAGACTAATGTTCCTAATATTCGCTGTATTGGTGATGTTACCTTTGGTCCTATGTTGGCCCACAAGGCTGAGGATGAAGGTTTTGCTGTTTCTGAAATGATCGCCACTGGCCACGGTCACGTCAACTACGACGCTATTCCCTCTGTTATCTACACTCACCCTGAAGTTGCCTGGGTTGGTAAGAACGAAACACAGTTGAAGGAAGAAGGTGTTAAATACAAGACTGGTTCTTTCCCCTTCGTCGCCAACTCTCGTGCTCGTACTAACGATGATACTGAGGGTCTTGTAAAGGTTATCACTGATGCTGACACAGATCGTATTTTGGGTGTCCACATCATCGGTCCCAATGCTGGTGAAATGATTGCTGAAGGTGTCCTTGCTATGGAATACGGTGCCTCTGCTGAAGATGTTGGTCGTACCTGTCACGCTCATCCTGTAAGTTGAAAACTGAAATGTTACTGAAAGCAATATCTAACTTGCTTTTTTTCTATTAGACTCTCTCTGAAGCTTTCCGTGAAGCTTGTTTGATTGCCTCTTTCGGTCAAGCTATCAACTTCTAATGTGATATTTAATTAAAAAGAAACGATAATTAGACACAATTATTATACAGTCCTTTATTAAAT
Organism: Rhizopus arrhizus; assembly: GCA_024220505.1. Lineage (NCBI taxonomy): Eukaryota > Fungi > Mucoromycota > Mucoromycetes > Mucorales > Rhizopodaceae > Rhizopus > Rhizopus arrhizus. Next base: position 145,164 of record JAKZZE010000033.1, on the reverse strand, counting down.
TCCTTTTGTTTTTTACTAAACAATGCTGTCAATAATCAATTTATATATTTCTATTATACATGCTCATAAGTTTATACGATTTCCACCATTTTGACTCTTCATATAACACATATCCATATTCGAATGTTTTGCAAATGCTTTATTAATTACTGTGTTCCTAATAACATAGGTGCTTGGGGAAGCAAAAATGATTGTGTTTTTATTAGTTCAAAAAGTGAATAGGAAATAAAAAACTTGTTAATAAAAAAGAAAATGTTAATAACCCAGGTTGAGCTGTAGCTCCGGACTGTTGTATTAAAAATAAAACAAATTTAGGAAACATACATATGGCATATTATAAATGTAATAATATGCAGCACAAAGAGCATATGTATAAATTGCTAGGGGTATTCTTTAAGAAAGCCTCAGTGATAGCTTTTCGAATCAAATATAGTATTTTAAGTGTTCGTAGCACTTATTTTTAGTAAAATAAAGCGGCACACAATAATCACGAAGCCATAGAAAATTACTCTTATTGTCGCAGCAGATCTTGTTTAAAAAGAAAACATCTACGCATACTACACTTACTGATTATTTAATAAACTGTCAACAATCATTTTATTCTTTCTTTCTTTCTTTTTTTTTTTTTTTTTTTTTTTTTTTTTTTTTTTTTTTTTTTTTTTTTTGCAACTTCGAGATGCTGGTAATCACCTTAGTCCGTCACGGAAACACAAATGCAAATAATGAACGATGGATTCAAGGGCAACTTGGCAAAGATATCTTTCTAATGTTATTGATGACTGTGAGGCTGACATGTTTTATTGCTAGATACCGAACTTAACAAAAATGGTCTGAAACAAGCATGGCTTTGTGGTGAACGCTTAAAGGACGACACATTTGATTATGCATACTGCAGTGACTTGAAACGTTGCAAGCAGGTAATAATATTGATACTTATCTCTTAAAATTTTGCTGAATCATGTAAAGACTGCAGAAGGTATTATGCATCATCACCCACAAGTTGCAGTAGAATACCTTTTTGGTTTGAGAGAGGCAGGTTTTGGTGCTTTATCAGGTTCGCCTATAAAAGCACTATATAAAGAATCCCATGAGCGAAAGGTTTCTGTCAATCAGATAGTGATTGATAATGGAGGCGAAAGTTTGGAAGCATTTGACAAAAGAATTATAGATACATTTGATAGTATTGTAAAAAACGCCATAGAGAAAAATTACAAGTCCATTTTGATTGTTACTCATGGTGGTCCTCTAAAACACCTTGCTAATCATTGGTCACAAAGAAATTATAGAGCAGTAAAGCCTTCTATAAAGATTGCTAATGTGGCACACGAAAATACTGCCATAACAAAAATAGCAATTACAGATGATGGAAAAGGCTATGTTTATGAATTTAATTCCTCTAGTCATCTTGGCGCTAACATTAAGCATAATGCACCTCCCACTGTTTAAAGAGAAGAATAAGAAGGAAAAGGTGCAAAGCTTTTTTTTTTTAATTATAAAAGTTTAAAGAAATCTGGCAAGTTTGATTTTCATTTATTGGTGCTTTCCTCATGCTAGTTTCTAGATGACTATCTTTACTCATACTTTATTTTCTGGCATAATTGTTTTACATAAATACACATATCTCCACTAATATTATTGAATGTACAAGATATTAAATATGATTTCTTGTGGATCGCAATCAGATGCCTAAGGCTTTATGTATGATTGGCTAATCTATTGCTTATTAAGACTATCAAATATCTTTATGATGCTTCGTGTATTCGCACAGATCATTGAATGATCCATTAAATGGAGTTGTATCACTACAAATCAAGATTATATCTCTTGAACTATAATCCTCATCAAATCACAAAAGTAGCATTAGGGGAAAAAAAAAAAAAAAAAATCAATCTAAAAATCATGAATCAGTTTCATGCCTTTTAATTTCTCTAAGTTTGCCCAGCGGATTGAATCATGTTGAAAGCAGAAGGACTACATGATAAAATAGCATATTTGGTACAAATAAATTTATCAAACAAAGAACAATTAATTTAAAAAGAGGTTGAGAAAAGATTGTCTACTGCGTCTTTCTCTTAAATCCCTTTTTTTATGACTTGCATTGCCTATTTTTTGGTGTTTGTAGCCTTAATCCAGCATACTTTGGCACATTTTGAACTGACATTTCCTCCCTCAAAAGGAGTCGCAAAAGATACTGGATTTATTCCTCCGTGTGGTGGTTATGATATTACAAGTGAAAAACGCACTCTCTTGCCTCTGGAAACCCCTTTTGTGGAAATAAACTCTGATCATGAACTATACAATTATAGTGTCAATGTCATTGTAGGCAACAGCCCTTCTGCTGCTGACTACTTTGAAACTTCACCTAATTTTGCGTCAGCTGCTAATGGCACCCGTAGCTATTCTCTAGCCTCTTGCTTACAATTCAATATTTCCCAGAATATTAGCAACGGTACAAATGCTACCATTCAAGTTACATATAATAGCATTGATGGTAAATTTTATCAGGTAAAATAAAAAAGGATAGATCAGTTTGCTTATTACAGCTTTGTATTTGACACGTATGTAAACATGTTAGTGCGCCGATGTCACATTCCTATACAGTATGAATGATTTTAATAAATCCATTTGTACAAATGCAAATGGTACGCATCCATTAATTCCATCTGACAATGATGCGTCTACCATGTCTTCAACTGATATGTCTGATGCACCTGGGCAATTTCAACTTGCGAGTGGATTTGTGTTGTGTGTAGCAGTGCTTATTTCTTTCTTTTTAGTCTAATATGTTTTTATTACAGTTGTTCATTGTTTAAAAAAGTAATGGTAATAAATACATGCTTTGTGCACATTTGTATATATTTTTTATTTATAACAATATGTTAAAGGATTTTTTTTTCTTCTTTCTTTAAACAGTTAAGAGAAAGACATTTTTCTCCTATATCCTAATGCTTTCAAGAGGCTCCAGCAACAGCCAATCTATCAAATTAAAAGTAAATCGCCATTGTTCAATAGTAATAATAATAACTTACTTTTTCAAATGCTCCATAAATACTTGCAAACTGACATCATCTGTTAATACTACAGCACCGCCAGGAGCACTATAAGGACTACCAGAAGTGTGCGTAGTAGACGGGTTCAATTTAGATAACAAGAAACGGGCTTGTGAACCACCCTGGTCACATACAACATAACGAGACACAGGGAATCTGTCTGTCAACAAATCTTGGGAATCTAATACAGGTACTTCTAATAGCTGTTTAAAGTTCTCGTATCCTTCTTGATCTTGATAACCAGCATTACGCCATTGAGCAATTGTTTCACCGTGGAAGATTAATATGTGGAAGAAGGTATCCAAGAGTAAGATAACATCTGGCTTGACGGAAACAGAATCTAATAATACAGGCTGAGGTGGTGCATCGAAGCTGTAAGAAGTTAAGGTGGGTTGAATCATAATAAGTGAGCTATCAACATTTTCACGATTCAATGTATGACTACAAATAGAAATGAATAAATCTTATTATTGTAACCAAGTACATTTTTTATATACTTACCGATAGAAAGCTGTTTCATCTGGAGAGTTGTTAAACACTTGCAAGAATTGAGAACGCCTCAAATGGAACATAAATTGGGGATAGATGGAAAAGTTCTCGGATAATCTAAATGAATGAGGGTCATCCTTACGGTAGTCAGCGAATCGTTGGCAAAGGCGGATCAGCATACGGTCCAACCAACGTAATACGTCAGGTCCGTCATCAATTTCTCCCTTAAACACAGCAATGCGCGACATCAAGACTGCTGCTGTTTCCTGATCAAATGAGTTTGCAATTTCTGGGCTTTGTCCTTCAGCAAAGTTTCTAGCAACAGTTGTCACGCGAAGACGGAATTGACCACTAGAGTGTTGATAATGAGTGGCAAATTGAATCAAACCACGAGAACCAGCTTGGAATGAAGTAGGCTGATTAACAACTTCAAAATAAACTGCATGTGTGGTCTTATCATTTAAAGAGCACATTTTCCAAGCAGAGGTATTCCCGATTCCTATTTCAGTTTCACCTACAAAGGAAGATTTCTTGTTGGCCGAGACGGCATGGCCAATCAATCCACACACCTTTAATTCGCGTGTAGTTTGAACATCCATAGTAGCATTGAAACCCATCTGTAAGTGACCTTGGCTATCTTTTTGGAAAATACGTTGATAACTTTCTTTGAAAATGGCAGTATTGAAAGAATCTGACAAGATCATAAAACCGCCTGTTTGGTTTACCATGGATCTCATTTCCAATAAGCCTACTTGATCCAAACAACCAGCAAAGATATCAATAGTATGTCCGTTTTGAGCAGCTCTTTTTGCAATTCCTTCATAAAACTATTATATGTTATTTTTTATCCTTTTTCTCTTGCTTAAACTCTTTTTCATATACTACCTTAATTGCTCTTTTATAGTGCTTGGCAGATTCTTTTTCAATATCATGGTGAGAACGCATAGGTTCTCTCAACTCACTACTAACAACCATGCCAGGTCCCTCAGAAGCAGGACCACCACTAAAGAGCATCATACGAGCGCCGGTGTTAGGGAAAGTGGTTTCCAAGAGCCCGACAGCGACACTCATAGCAACACCAGTACATCTCTCAGGACGCTTATGTTCAGCCACAGGCCAAGGGTCACGTTGGAGGTTTTCCAAAATAGAGGTCAAAACAGACCCACAGTCCTTGACGGGAAGTAAAAATCTGTTGGCTGCCATTTGTGGACGATTGGGTTGTTGGTTAGGAACAGGACGAGTTGGATTGCTGCTGGTCAAACCCAACATTTCTTGAACCTGTTTTGCTGCATATTCTTTGGTGCCTCGAAAAACAAAGGATTTGGGACAGCCAGAGAAGCCAAGTTCATGCACTTGAGTCTAGCAAATCATAAAATACTTTATATCTCACTTTAGCTGTATACAATCTTTCGGACTTACCATAGTACCAAAAGTAATCAAACCAACCCAAGCATATTCAGGTAATAAGCTCAAGCTATTAATGATTGATTCTTTAAGTGCTTTGAGGTCTTCTTCTTCAAGACAGGTATCAACTACAAACAAAAAGATGGGTGGAATTTGAGCAACACGATTTAAATTATATTCAATAGTTGTGTATTTGGGTAAAAGCTCAGCTGGGAGGTTGGTGGTTGATATATCCTTATAATGAGGTGGGAGTGCATTTCTTTGTAAACAGAAAGGGCAAATCCAGATTTTTCCACGTACATCAATTTGGCTATAATAAGTATTTAAAATCAATTTTGTTTCTTTTAATGTGTAGCTTTTTTTACCAATAAGGATTCAAAATGGCTCGGCAAGGAGCCTTACAAACAACGGGCTCATACCAAATAGGGTTTTCTATAAAGTCTTCGCGTTCCTTCAAAGGGGTGTAAAGACATGCAATAGGTACGACTGCCTTGGTTGCTTCTGAACGTGAAGATGGCCAAGCATTCCAAGAAAAACGGATTCCGTCCTTTCATTTCTTTTTATAAGCAATAGATAATAACATTAGATTTGTTTTTACCTGTTCTTCAATCTCGTCAAAGTTCATCTTGTTTTTTTTTTTTTGGTCAACCAAAAAAGAATGAAAATTACTGGCTTCTCAACCGTTGTGTAATTTTACAAAATCGTCGGAGCTTATGCTGATACAGTATTTTCGATTGAGACGATTTGGAAAAGTTTTGGGAATTGTGAGAAATTTCAAGACAACTATTCTGTTTTCTGGACTTATATAAAATTGTTTCGAGACGCTTATGAATTTCTTTAGACGAAAGTAATTTAAAATGAGACATAGAATTAGGATTATTTCAAACCAATCTTTATGCAAATGTCTGTCCCAGTATGGTTCAACGTGCTTAACCTAACCTAGACAATGATGTAGAGTGATAGTCTTACAAGCCTCACTAATGCGAGGGGTCAATTCATCACCTTTCTCGAGCAGATTTCATCTAATGTTCTTAGTTTTAGACCAACACTCCTCAATGGGATTTAAAAAAAGGGGAGTATAGTGCTATAAATAATGGTTTGTATCCTCGAGAGTTTATAGCATCCGCAACAAAACGACTGTGGTGTATTTTGCAGTTATCCATTACAATCAAATATCCTTTCATATCATGTTTATCCATCACATCCATGGCCGATTCCATAAACTTTACAATGTGGTACGCACTTGTACCTTTTTTGAAGGAATTTGGCTTTTGATTTGGCGTTTCTACTTTTCTTTTCTTCAATGGTTTAATTTTGAAAAAACCAATGATATCTCTAGCAGCTATATAGCCAATGGTACTAATGTTTGTGTCTTTTTGGTTATGCACCTTAACTTCCATTAGGGTATCATTAATCACTCCACTTATGTATTGCTGCTGTAATGCCACAATTTTTTCATACTGTTTATTATGCTGATGCTTCTGTGTGTTGTTGGTCAGATCAAAGACTGGTACTTTGAGACCTTGTTGCAGTTGTAAAAGTTCCTCGGGATCAATAAACTCTTCTTCTTCCTTACCTGACAAGGCTGACAACTCTTCCATTCCTTTATGTTTATAATCAGAATCATTGGGATCTTTATCAGAATCACTAATGATATTACTCTGATAAATAAATTTCATGGTTAGAAGTTGTTTGGTTTAGTAGGGTTTCCTATTCCTTTTACTTGTGTTTACGGTACTATTTCTACGTGGACACTCAAATAATCGATGTATATAAGTGTGTTCTTGCATTGTAGGTAGTTTAGTTAGACGCAGCATCACTTTGACAGAGGACCGACCAAAACCGCCAAAGATTCTATGTAGGCATATCTTTTGTGCATCTTCTAGTTTCTTGACTAGGAACGATGTTATCTCATTGATTGCAAATCCATATTCTAATTGAGCACGAACTATCTGAATATAGAGTCTAGTAGCAAGGGAAGTCAAAAGTGTTGAGATATTCACCTGGCCGAAATGAAATTCCAAGATAGGAGAAAGAAGGTAAAGCTACAGGTACATCTTCGTAAAGAGTGTACGTTAATGACTGTTCTGTGGGTCTAGAATTACACATTTACTTGGGCTTCACCTATATCCAAGGTTGTGGCTGTGCTCTTCGCATTTCTTCAGCAAGTGTACTATTTGTTCCTTATCAGCGATGAGTATCAAGTCGTCAGCATATGAAAGACACTTCATGAGAGAGGTTAGTTTGATAGGAGATATGTCTTCTGTTATTGGTTGTGAACGTAGTGTCTTGGGTAAGTCATTAATATATATAGAATAAAGGAATGATGAGAGTATGGATCCTTATAAGACGTCCGTGATAGGTGAAAATCGGATTGAGATCATATTGTTTAGCGATACTTCTATTTGAACATCATCGAATGAATTTCTAAGTATACGTATGAGTGCAGCAGGTACTATGTGTCTAATTTCTGCCATATATAATTGCGGTCTACGGTGTTGTATGCCGATTTAATGCCTAAGAAAGCAAGAATTGGAATAATGCGATGGTGTCGGCGAAGAATATCGTAAATTTCAGCTAAACGTATAGCTTGGTCTAACGATCCTCTGGCTTCATGAAAGTCACCTTGGGCTAGATCTCACTGTTTCATATACGTGTAATACTTAATTTTTATACTTTTTGATGAATTTTAATAAATATTAAAATTTCCATCCATAAAAAAAGTAATTCAAAATATTCAGGAAACTATGCTTTTTTTTCATTATATACTTTGCTTATTGCACTAGGAATTCCTTATACCATGTATATTAAATAAACTATTACCAGACCATTAACCTCAAGCTATTATATAATACCAAATGAAAAAAAAAAAAAAAAAAAAAAAAAAAAAAGTTGTATAACGCTAATGTATTTTTAAACAAATTGCAGAAGCTTCTTCAAAAGCTACTATATACAATTTTTAGGATTAGATTGAACAGATAAATTAATTATCTCATAGTATGCTGGCTTTGACGTGTTTATAAATCATAAAAGGATTCTTTACAGTCAGTCAATTTCTCATCTATTTTATTCCTATTTAAAGCTATTAAAGTAAATGATTGGATATGACCACACATGTTATCAACTGACGGTTAACAAAAAAAAAAAAAAACAAGCATTATGGAGAGAAAAAACACGCCAAATCTGATTCATGTACAGGAACACCAAAAGTCGCGTACGTTGAGTTTAAAACAATTAAAGTAGCTTCAAAAAAGCCACGACCTTTTTTTAGCAAAGCATGAGTTTGACAACCCAAACAGAAGAATTACCTGACGTTGGTAATTACATTGAAGACAACTTTTAAAATAACTGGTTTAAAACTAACGTGCTCTGTGCTTCTTTTTATTATAGAAAAGCCTGAACAACAAACATTTGTAAAATTCTTTAGAAGTTTAGATCTAGTAAATACATGTTGATTGTTGCGTCTGTCTTTTTTTTAAAAAGAAACATTCCTAGGTAGAAGAAGGAACCATTCGTTTATTTGAAAGAGAAGCAAATGGAAGCAATTACTACACTTTTCACGGCGATGATGCAATTTACATTGCTGAAACTGTTTACAAAACTACATCTGTCATCAAATACTGGCTAGGAGATAGCACAACCGGTTTGCCTTCAACACGTTTATCCAACAGAGCAGCTGAAACCTTTCTAAGAGATGCGTTGCTGAATAAACAGCTCAGAATTGAGATATGGAAGCAGGATCGATCCGAGTGGAAGTGTATCCGTAAGGCTTCACCTGGTAATCTACAGGAGGTTGAGGACTTTTTGTTTACTTCAAGCCATATGACAATTGCACCTGTAGTTATTGCGGTCAAATATAGTATCTCAGGAGATAACAAGGTACATGAAAAATTGACATATGTTAGTACAAAGAAAAAATAACATGAAAAAGACGGTTGGCGTGGCGTTTGCAGATACAACAATCAAACAACTTGGTGTGAGTGAATTTATTGACAATGAACTATATTCCAATCTAGAATCATTTATCATTCAATTGGGCGTAAAAGAATGTTTACTGCACACATCTGGCAACGAAAAAGACTATGAAGGAATTAAGATTAAAGGTATTCTTGCTCGGTGCAATGTGGTAGTTACAGAAAGAAAGAAAGGTGAAGAGATGAATAAAAATATTAGTTTTCTGGTATTAAATAGCAGACCATTATTTAGGTGAATTTGATGCAAAGAATATCGCACAAGATCTCAATCGACTTGTAGAAGGCAATTTATCTATTGAAACGTTGCGTAAGTTGGAATTATGTGCTGGGAAGTAATCTGTTGAGACTGACTCATTAGATAGCCGAATATGATATGAAGAATGCTATGTCATCGTGTTCCTGTATCATAAGATATTTAAGATTGCTAGAGGACGATGCAAATTTTGGCAAGTATGTTTTAAAGCATCATGATCTTTCTCAATATATGCGACTCGACGGATCTGCTTTAGCTGCATTAAACCTCATGCCTACTTCAAATGAAGCTGTGAATAAATCAACAAGTCTCTATGGATTATTGAATAAATGTAAAACAGCTCAAGGAAGTCGACTGTTTGCTCAATGGTTGAAACAGCCGCTTTTAAATTTGGAAGAAATTAGTAAGACAAAAATCAAATGTGATTCAAAGTGCTGACAATGTTTCAAAAAGATAAACGACATGATGTTGTGCAAGTATTTTTTGAAGATACAGAATTAAGACAGTCATTACAGGAAGACCACTTGAAAAATGTACCTGATCTTCACAGACTAGCCAAGCGTTTTCAAAAAGGAACTGCGAGTTTACAAGATGTAGTGAGAGTGTATCAGGTTGTGATTCGGTTACCAGGATTGTTGACATGCTTAGAAAACAAGGTTTCTGAGGATGTAGAAAAGGCCAACTTAATAGACGAGCTGTATACTTCAAAAATAAGGCATCTTTCTGGTCTATTACATAAACTGGAAGAATTAGTAGAAACTACGATAGATTTGGACGCATTAGAAAATCATGAATACATTATCAAAGCTCAATTCAATGATGAACTGCAAGGTAAGAAAACATCTTGAGATATTGTATATATGAGAGGGTAACTAAGCAAATGGAACATAGAACTACGTAGTCAAACAAATGAACTTGACAGAGAAATGGTTGAAGAATATAGAAAGGTTGGAGAAAACCTCTGTTTGGAATTGGATAAAAAGTTAAAGTTTGAAAGACACTCACTTTATGGTCATTGTTTCCGTGTTGTTGGACGTTCTGAATACACTCGTATTAGAAACAAATCCGAATATATACAATACACTACTCAAAAATCTGGCACATTGTTTGCTACTAGAACACTTAAAGAATTGAGCAGTAAGCATGCCGATATATCAAAAAAGTATGATATCAAACAAAGAGGCCTAGCTCGAGAAGTTGTTGAGATTGTTGGTAAAAAGAAGATAATTGATTCAATTATATTGCAAATATTTCTAATGTTTTCTATTAGCTACTTACTGCCCATCTTTGGAATCACTTGGTGGTATAATTGCTCATATGGACGTATTAATAAGGTATATATATTAAAGAAATATAAGAAACCCAGTTTTGAAACTAAAATAATCAAGTTTTGCTCATGCTTCTGTAATGGCACCAACGCCTTATGTTCGACCTACAATGTTTCCTCTTGGACAAGGAAATGTCGCTTTAGAGGATGCAAGACATCCATGTTTAGAAGTTCAAGATTACGTGACATTTATTCCTAATGATGTTAATCTTACGAGAGGTATACTGTCAATGATATACTATTGTATGTAATAAACAATTTATTTTCTTTAGATGAATCTGAACTTCAGATTGTTACGGGGCCCAATATGGGTGGCAAATCAACATATATTAGACAAGTAAATTTAATAGAGACGATTAAAATAACCGTGTATATTTAACTTTTCAATAGGTGGGTGTGATTGTGTTGATGGCACAAATCGGCTGTTTTGTTCCTTGTACAAGTGCATCTTTATGTGTTTTTGATTCTATATTGGCAAGAGTGGGTGCAGGTGATAGTCAGCTTAAAGGTGTATCCACATTTATGGCAGAAATGCTTGAAACTGCCACGATTTTAAAAGCTGCTACACGCAACTCCCTAGTGATAATTGATGAGCTTGGTAGAGGTACAAGTACATATGATGGTCTTGGTCTAGCATGGGCTATCTCAGAATATATTGGCACACATATCCGCTCTTTTTGTCTTTTTGCCACTCATTTCCATGAGCTTACTACTCTATGCCAAACTGTCAAACATGTAAAAAACATGCATGTGGCGGTACATATTGGTAATAGTCATGATGTGACCTTATTATATAAAGTAAATGAAGGTGTTGGAGATAAAAGTTTTGGTATTCACGTAGCTGAATTGGCCAATTTCCCCAAATCAGTAGTTGAACTTGCAAAAAGAAAGGCGGATGAACTGGATGAAGAAAGTGAGGAACACAAACCAAGTAAAATTCATAAAAAGGAACAAATAGAAGAAGGAGAAAAGATTTTGCAAGAAATGATGCAGGAGATTTCTACCGCATCAGCATCTGAAAATGCTGAATTACGCACAAAAGAGATAAAAGAAAAATATTTTAGTTTTATTAACAACAATACATACTTAAAAGAACTTTTGTTGGAATAAACCACAACTATTTGATTATTTTATCGAAGCATTTAAAATTTTATTATTTATAAACAGTAAATAAAGTAAAAGAGCTTATTCCAATAGTCAAACACTGTTTAAGGACTAAACTTCATGTTGTATAAAGTACTTTAAACGCCAATTTATTGTTTTAACAAGTGTACTGTGGTCTTTCAAATGAAATATCAGAGACCAACGAGCATGACAAATGACTAAGAGAGTATAATTAAAAAAAATAATCACAGAAAGACAACCAAGTGTGAGGAAAATGTTATTAGAGGGACTTGATCATTACATACAATGAAAGACAAAGTAATTCAAAATGCTTTCTTATCGCCATCTACAAGCTTGGCAGAAGGTCGATAGGGAATGTTGTAATAAATACGATGTAGTATGCTTTTCAAAAAGAAAGTTTCCTATATAACTGCCGGTATCAGACGTCGTGAATTGAAAGAAATAAATGAAACGATTAGAATTCGTACTATTTGCTTAAGGATGGGTTATGAGGCAGAAGCAGAGACAGAGAGAGAAACGAAGGCTTGTATGGCAAGTGAATATATTAGAATGATTTCATCATGGGCAAGTTGAGGGGTATGTTTAGTGGTAGGATCATATGCTATTTTTACATAAGATTTAAGCAAAAAAGATACATTTCTGGATCGATTATATAACCCCAGACCCTCTCATAATAAAATAACTATGATAAACAGAAATACCGGATAAGTCAAGCTTTTATAGCTTCTGAAGCATAAAGCATTCAATTATCAAACGTAGTTGATATAATATAGGTTAAATTTCGATGCACTGTGACAAAGCCAAAGAAAAAAGATAATAAAAATAGAGGTAAAGAAGTAATGGATTTTTGTTTTATGCTTTATAAAGATCCGGAAGAATAGTTTTTGTTGATGGAAGCAAGGATTATTAGATAAGTGCTGAGCATTATATACAGAGGTACATAATATATAAAATGTACTTTTAACCAAGTATCATATGTCTTATATTTATGTCTTTAATGATTCTATATGTTAAACAATGATATATTCAAAGAAATATAAGGAATTGGAACCGTTTAATTAAGTATAGCAGGATTGATATATTGATTTCTATACTGTTTTTATCAAGTATATAATCATACTTCTAGATTCTTTGGCTCTAATCGAAATTTTGCATGAAGATTCAATTAAAAGAGTGAGGGTGTTTTGCAGTTACAGCTCTCCAAAAGCTATTGATTACCAGAGACTTGTTTGTGACTATTACAATTATAAAGTTTAAATGCCGCCTTTCTTTTTGTTTGCTTGTTTCTTTTTTTTTATTGCTCCTTTTTAGTTTTTCTATGTTTTATTATTTTGGTTCAAATGTTAAAGGGCAATATTACTTTCAAAGCAAATGGATCAAAGATGTAACCGACTTTGAAGATTCAAAATATGATACAGAGTATTGTACAATAACCATGACAACATCTACTGCGAATGAATATTGGCAGTCTAAAGGTTCTTATCGTAAATGGTGATTTGATCAGTGCTTATTGACTTTTTTCAATACAGTAACACGAAAAATTGTAAATCAGTTCAAATTGAGCAACATCTCACAAGACAAACAGTGCTTTGTTATTAATGCAGCATTGAAAGGACAAAGATCATTATATGAACAGGATTTGAAGTGGAAAGTAACAAGAAAAGAAGACGGTAATTGCGAAGTGGGTAAATAATGTGTTTGATATAAGTACTTAGTTTTAATTTTTGATTCAAAACAAATAGCTTGTACTCTTATTTTACTTTGATAAAGAGCTTGCAGTAAGTCTGATTCACATAAATTTATCACATATCAAAACTAACCAAATTTGCATTATAAAGAGCCGCCTTGGTTCACTTACAGTTTATAAAGTCTCTTCTGATCAAACAACAACATTGCAACAAGAATGGATGGAAAACTCTGTACGACATTATCAAGACTTATTTGTAAAATATTAAATGCATGCAATTTAATAAGGTAAATCTGATGTATTATTAGGACTTGAATAGTGCATTGAACGCACGATTGAATGATGTAAAAGAATTATATGACGAATCAAAAAGAAACTTAAAAGATATACAAGCACGTTACGCTGAGGCTTATTTTACAAATTTAAACAAGTACACCCAATTGTTAAACGCAAAAAAAGCTAAGATTAGAAAGCTGTTAGGAACCGATGAGGAAAAAAATGGTAATAATATCAATTTAATTTATAATAACAAACAAAACTAAGTTTATTTTAATTTTTAAAGTTACTATTGATCATTTGCAAATTCGAAAGAGACCAAATGAAAATACAGAATCACAGTGAGTGCTTACCTTGTATGATTTATTGACACAACTAATATATCTATCACAGACTACCAAAAATGCGATCAAAGAAACAAAAAATTACAAAAGCTAGTTCACAGCCTCTTTATGTAAAACCAAAACGTTTCAACGTAATCACATCATCACTGTCATCTCATTTACGTAAAGAGGATAGGGACAAGAGTGAGGACGAAGACGAGGACGATATAGAAGTATCTGATTCTGATCTTGAAGATGACTTATTTACGCAAACAAGTAGTCAATTGCCTTCTCAACTAATACCTTTAACACAACCACAACCAGTACCTCAGGAACAATTAGAGCTGACTGATAAAGTATCCGCATTACCCAAAACACCATCATTACCATCATCATTACTACCAACCGATTTATCAGAGACTCCTCAATTGTCGCTTCCTATTTCAGAACGCGATCCATCCGAACGTTTAACAGCTACTGATTTCGATGAACTGTTTTTCGATACGGATGACGAAGAAGAAGCACTTTTGTTTACAAAAACTTCGTAACTACCGCACACTTATTCATTGAACGAGATACCCCGTCATAATAAAAAAAAAATTAAGCTTCTAAACTCCCTGTCAGTATGATGTTTGATGAAATACTTACGTTACATAAACATATTTGCTTGTTATATTTGCATTGATATATAAAAATATTGAATTCATTGTATTGGACTTTATATATCAATTTCATTGAAGCACACTAAACGGCCTCGATATTTAAATAAGATAAACAATTGAAGATTAATGATGTCAATAAAAGCAAATTATGTAAAGTGTTCTTGCTTGAGCTAAATCTTGAGTCTTTATTATTCCTTTAATTGTTTTACTATTTTTCAAAAAAAAAAAAAAAAAAAAAAACACGTTGCTTTTACAGAAAAGAAAGAAAAAGAAAGGAGTTGAGGCATATATATTTTTTATCTCTTTGCCTTTTGATAAAGCATATGATTTTAGATTCACTGCCAATGTTTTTACATCAAATTTTTTTATTTGGTTGGCTTACTCGACTGCTCTTTTTTTTTTTTTTTTTTTTTTTTTTTTTTTTTTTTTTTTTTCTCTTTTTTCTTTTTATTCTTTTTTATACATTTTCTCAATGTCTTTCTCTCGAGTCTTTTCTCTTGTTCAACGTCGTCAATTCTCAAACACTCGCCAACTATTGATTGCAGAAGGTGATTCTATTCCTAATGTTCAAGTTCAATTAAAATCACCTGGTGAAACTGTCATGACTCAAGACTTGTTTAATAATAAAAAGTCCATTTTAATTGGTGTTCCCGGTGCTTTTACTCCTGGTTGCAGCAAAACTCACTTACCTGGATATATTGAAAAGGCACAAGACTTGAAGTCTAAAGGTATTGACTTGGTTGCTTGTACTTCAGTCAATGACGCGTTTGTCATGACCGAATGGGGAAACTCATTAAAGGCGGAGAACACAGTCACTCTATTAGCTGATTCGAAAGGAGAATTTGCAAAAGCGTTGGATTTAAGCTTTGATGCCAGTGGTGCCCTTGGTAACCATCGATCTAAGCGATTTGCAGCCATCATTAAGGAAGGCAAGGTAGAAAAATTGTTTGTTGAACCTGATAACACTGGATTGAGTGTATCTTTGGTTGACAACGTTATTAAGCATATTTAATCTCCGTTTGAAAATTAAGGTGTCTATTTTTGGGTGAAGTTAATAAAAAAAACTATATTTCTTCCATATTTGTACTATTTCTTTCTTTTTTCTTTTATTATTATTATAAAACTCAATTTTTACATGTTATGTGGAAAAAGAGGATACTACTTCTTCTTTCATTAATCCTAGTGACTATCAGTCTATCTTTTAGTTGTTACTATTATTTTTATCATCAAGAAGAAGAAAAGTTTTTGGCATACTTACCACACTCTGGACTATCAAATCAAAGAATTGAACTCGCCAATGCATTATTATTAGCTGCTATACTTAAACGCACATTAATCATACCCCCAGCATTTCTTGGCAGTGTCGTCGGTTGGATGCCCATGGAGCAATTACTTGATCACCTTAGCTGGTTAACAACACCCAAAGATTTTGAAATACTTTGTCAACCACCGATACCTGGAAAGCTACAGAGCTACACACGAAGAGGCAGGTGTACCGAATACCAGCATTTCGCAGCCATACCTTGGACACAACTGCACGACTTTTCTAGCTTGTCGTCCCATGTTCGCATTCGCTTCCAGGACACTGTGTCACTTGAAAAATTACAGCAAGATTTAGGCATTAGTGAACAAGAGACATTTATTCACAGAGATGAGCATTTGTATGACTGGCGAATGTATGAGAATGTGAGTGAAGCTAGAATGATACTAAAAAATGGCTCCAACTACATTGATTCCTTCACAGATCGCAAGTTTTACAAGATCTTTACACCTGAGCATTGGCAAAAGAGACCTGAGCGATTGTTGCAGTTGGGAGGAATTTTCGGTTCGACACGAATGAACATGGTGAAACCTGAACACCTTGAACTTCAGCAATTGATTGCCGAAACGCTTCATTACCGACTTGATACACCTTTGGGAGAGACAGTGAAAGGGATTGTGAAACATGTAGGAGGAAAAGCGAGGTTTATGGCGGTTCATTTTAGAGTAGGAGATGTACCTTTTAGAAATTATGCCACTGACAACTTGCATATGTTCGAACGAAACATGTCGATCGCCACAGGTATCCCTGTACCTGCCCTTCCACCGTTGAATGAATTTGGCGTATTCACTACACTGCCAAAACCACCGCCTAAACCAAAAAATACAATTCATGTGATTCCACCTCGAGATTTAAGAGATGTGCCTTGGTCCAATTTATGTCAACATGTGTCGCCTAATCTGACTGTATCTACCGAGCACATCAAATCGCGAGCTATTGTGTATATCGCTACAGATCATAAAGATATGCGAGGAGAGAACAGTCGACTGCTGGAATGGTTTGACTACTTTCCGTGTACAATTACATTGAATGATATACCGCCTGAATTACTAGATCCTTTAGATCAAATGCATTGCATGTTTAGTCCCTCAAAATCTCTTAAATCATATCTTATTCCTTTGGTGGATGCTATGGTTGCTGCCCATGCAAGACGAATATTTACTACTCCAAGGTCTACATTTTCAAAATATATTGGTGAACTAAACGAAGCTTGGGTGTTAAAAGAACAAGGTTATACACAGTCTTCTTTCTTAGAATGAAAAAAAAAATTTTTTTTTTCTTTGCATATTTTTTTTTCTTTTTTTTTGTAACATTTGATAAATAAACATGTTTGGGCCTTCACTTTTATTTATTGTTGCAGTTTTATTATGTGCTATTTTATTATTTTTAACAATATTTTTTGTATGTAAAAAAAAGAAAACAATCCTATTTAGTTCACTAATGTTCATCCTACTTACTTTAGGTCATCATGTTTTCAGATTTAGAATGTGACTACATCAACCCTATTGACTGCTGTAATAGACTCAATCAGGTACATGTCAAAAGATTCGCTTGACGCGTTAATCTAGAAACTCATTACTGTTTTTTTAGTTTGTTTTACCAGAAATTGGACTTCAGGCCTTTCTGTTTTCTTTATTTTTAGTCACAGGTCACTGGCTTCCAATGCTTATCAATTTACCACTTACAGCGCACAATATTAAAAAGTACACAAAAAAAAAAAAAAAATCAAAGAGAGAAAGATGGCTAAATATCATTTGTATAGGGTTACAGATCGTTCACATATGTATGATGCTACTGAAATATTTAGAACTTTGTCAAAACACAAGAAGGAAAGCTTTATTAAACTTGGATTTTATGCAGTGGTAAAGTACACACTATTTTTTTTTCTTTTTTTCACCACAAGTCATTCACAATCTCTTTCTTTCCTTCTAGTGTTTCTTTCTTTATGTTTATCTTATGGTTGTAGCCCTTGTTTCAGACTAAAAATAAATTACTAATATTCTCCATTCTCTTCTTCGTTTTCACGCTGGATAAAATCTTTTCCCCGAAAATCTCTCTTACACAATGGACATTTTGTATTTAAACTTAGCCATTCTATAACACAATCCTTATGATAAATATGCTCACACCTAAACACATGTAATTAATACAATTTCTTTTAAGAAGGGCTTTTACTTGCCATAGTTTACACAGCAGATCGTTGTTTTCATATTCGGATAAACAGATTGAACATACCGCATCTTCTGATCTTGAAATTGTCAGATTATCAATTTTGGATGGTTCTTGCTCTTCCTTAGTAGTCGTACTTTGACGACGCTTCATCCATCTTCTTGTAAAGCTAGGCTTCCTTTTCAGTTTTGTGTTTTCAGTTGTACTACTGCTGGAAGGTGTATCAACTTCGGATATTGTCTTATATATAAACACAGGGATTTTTGCAAGATCTTCTTTTGAACCGCCTTCAGCAAGGGTTGACACATTAATATTAAATGCGCGCATAGCCACTATTAAAGAGGTAAATATAGTTTTTTTTTTAAAAGGAAAAGTAACTTGCCTAAAACAACTGGTAAGCAAAAAATGACAGAAATACAAATAACAACAGGTATTAAGAGTAAAGCATAACCCAAAATAACCCAGGCCAGGATGGTGAAATAATACAAAGTGGCAGTACTTGAACAATTCGAAGGGGAAAAGACAAGATAATTACCCACAATAAACCAAAGGATGGCAAATAAATCTAAAAGTGACTTGAATCGATAAGCCCATCCACTCATCAAGTTGGAAGATTGCTGTTGATCGCTGGGTTGTCTTCTTGATAAATGTTGATAAATGATAAGGGGTAAAGATAAACCCACTCGAATGACATAAATTATTAAATAAAGCTCTAATGGTTCTGCACATCGAGGTGTCTCTATTTTATTACTGTTTCCAATAGCTAATACTATAATTGTGGCGATAATCTATGATGAGAGCTTGTGAATAAGATATTTTTCATTTATATGCAGTTATCTCTACTTGAATCATCACTAATAAAAGTGACATGATTAATATGGCTTTATTTGCCCTTGATATTCTATTCCATGCAAATATCAACCAATTTGATCTAACAATACGTGAATTGTTTGTATTCTCAGTGTTGTCCATATTATAAACAAATAATAAAACAAAAAAAAAAGAAAGAAAAAATAAAATAAAAAAAAACAAAAACAAAAAAAAGAGGCTAATAAATGTCTGCCCTCTGTCTTCCTCTATTTTCGTGCGTTTGTGTGTACATAGAGATTTTTTTTAATTCTCCACATTATTTTATTGTTCACACAAATTTTCCCTAGGTTTGCCTTAAAAGGTAAATGATGAACGATAAAAATGTTAAATACAAAGAGGTCCTCTTTTTCTGTTATTATTGTCTATAGAAAAAGGCCTAAAATAAGTATAAGGATCATGATAATAATAAAGAGGTGGGTTAGGGCAAAGATCCTCTTGTTGCCTATAAGAAGCATACACATTCTTCAAATTTCCCTTAGTTTCTAAAATGACATGCACAGCTCTTTGAAACTCAAGTATCAATCCTTTGACTGCTTCTTCATTGGCTGAATTTCCTAAATTTCTTTGTACATCAAAAGGCTCCTCAACACACAGTAATTGCTGCCCTTCTAGTCCTTGATCCCATCCTTTCTCTTTTCTCGTCAGTATTCTACCTGACCGAATAGAGATCACTTGCTGCCGATAATCA
Source organism: Rhizopus arrhizus (assembly GCA_024220505.1). NCBI lineage: Eukaryota > Fungi > Mucoromycota > Mucoromycetes > Mucorales > Rhizopodaceae > Rhizopus > Rhizopus arrhizus. The sequence continues at coordinate 125,546 of JAKZZE010000033.1, read as the reverse complement.
AATTCAAACCCAAATTTCCGGAAAAAGGCATACAAGAGTCCTCCGAGCGTCTCGCGATTGGCTCTTCCAAACTCCTGGAGCTTTGTGAGATCGTCGCAAAAGGAAGTATTATGTCCATGAATGACCAAATTATCTGGAGAGAGTGAATGTGGTATTCCATGTAAATTGGGTAAAATGGGTGGTTGTCGTGTTTGTAAAAAGTGAATGACCATGCAGATCCATGTGTAAGTCGATATTGTACCACCATCCGCTATAACATTCGTGTCAGTGTAAAGAAATAGAGCTCAAATAATCCTTACCCGCGTCATCAATATTGCGATGCCTTGCCCAGTGCTTAATGAAAAGTATCAGTGGCCTTACCCGAGGGTCAATGGCTACATATGTCTTTATCATTTTTGTGTTTTGAAGTGCCAATGTATTGTTTATATTAAAATCACAAGCTAGTTTTCTATACAGATTCATTAGTCAAAGACAAAAGACTACTTTTTACTTACAATTTAGGATCCCATACTTTAGCTATTGGCACTTTGGCATTAGTGATGATTTTTGTTACTTCTAACCCGCCTTTTTTTTTAAAAAAAAAAAATAAGTTTCTTCTTTTATATTTTACTATTTGTACTTTTTTCTATTACTTTTCTCTAACACGAGAGCCAAGGTTTGGATACAAGTTAACATTGGACATGTAATGCAAATATCAACGTCAGATTGATTTGTGTTTAATCCATTACTTGAAGATCTTTTTTTATTTTATTTTCCTACAAGCATAAGTTCCCGCTTTTCAAATATTATGTTGCTGTTTACCCAAATAAATGAACTCCCATTTCTTGATTCGGCCATTCTTTCTTTAATATAGCTTTTATCTTTTTAACAAAAGACTGCCGACGATCGAATGTTGCTTTAGAAGGTAGTATTTTCTATTTTATTATATGTTATTTGCGCTTTTTGTTTTTATTGTACCTTCGTTTAATATTACTTTGTAGAGTTTTAATATTTCAAATGAAAGTGAACTGTGAAACGATAAAGTTACAGGCGGAAAAAATAGATCATCTTCTATGTCAAAAGAAGTAATAGTGGAGCAATCGGAATCGGCATAATAAAACATTTTTAGTACAAAATAACAAGCTGTGGTTTACTTTTTTTCTTGTTTAAAAAAAAAAAAGAAAACAGAAGGAAAAAAAAATCTCCTTAGTAGGGATAAAATCTACTGCTTTAATCACAAACATTTGATTTAATTCTAAACCGAGAATTGACATGGAACAAAAGGATTTTACTATTTAAAAGATGTTTGATAGGAGATATTATTATTTATTATACATAATTATTATACATCAAAAAGGACTTTTTTAATACGGATCACGATTTTCTGCACGTTGAATAGTATCATACAGCACTTTGGCCTCGGAAGGTGGTTCGATTTGGCCCTTTAATAATGCTTCTGCACGGATAGGTCTTCCATAAAATTTACTGTTTGCCTTTTGTAATTCCAGTAATCCGGTACCTTCAATGCTCATACCTGCAAATAGTCCTTTAGATTTTGTGTATGAAAAGACAGGAGCTACTTTCTTTTGACGAATATCACCCGCAATGGATGCTTCACTGCCCGCTCCAATAGGTCCTGCACTAACAGATAAATTGCCTCCCAACGTTAAATTGCCACCTTGAGAAAAAGCACGAACGGCTTCTTCGCTGTTGAGAATCAACACAAAATCAGTGATATCGGCTCCAATTTGTGCACCGAACCCAACACCACCGGTTGCAATGGCAGTAGGTGCACTCCATCCTTTTTAACCAAAAGATGTCAATCTCTAGAATACATTCCTATGTAAGAATACTTACTTCCATCAGGTAATCTTTAACATTTATAAGTACACGAGAGTCATTATAAAGTACATAGAGCAAACTTACCTTGATACTACAATACCACTACCGGCACGTCCACTCCAAAGAAAACCGGCCTTAACAACTGTAAAGATAGCAAGCCCTTTTGCCTCTTTAATAACAGATACAGGAATAATTGTATCAAACCCATTCTCCATTTCTTCCTTGACTTTAAGAAAATATTATAAGCAATGCGTTTGTATTTTTCTCTTTCTATTTTTACTAATGAATTGCTCGAGAATACGAGCAGCCTTGGCACATTCTTCAGACAAGTTGCCAAGAATTGGACTATTGAAGTTTCCGTTTGAACCTAACAAGACTGTTTAGAAAAGGTGCTTTTACAGCCTTTAATCTATTACTTTTGCTTGCATTATTAGCCATGTCACTTATAGAACGAGTAGCTTGTTGACCTAATTGAGTTGCACCTATTTTATGTATTATTCAAAAAGTGTTTTGAATATCAGAGGATACTAACTTGTCGCAGCTTCATTCGCTTTTTGTTTTATTTTATCAAACATTGACATTTTTTTTTATTATTATATAGTACAAAGAGGAAAAAAAGGAAAAATAGTAGCAATAAATAAGAAAAAGTGTGCCGAGAGATTTCTTGAGTAGTGTGTGTAACCAAAAGATGACGTTATGAAAGATCATGCAAAAAATAATGAGGGGATGATTTATAAGTTAAACCAAGGTAGATGTTCAATATCATTGATATGAATTCTCTTTTCAGGATTTCTTTCTAGTATCCTGGATACAACAAATTTGGCTTCCGCGCTTATTTCTGAAAGATCATCTGTCGGCCATTTTACTTCTGCTTTTACGATACGATAGAATAGCTGGGATACTTTTTCTTGTTTACGTATATCATAACGGAATGGTAAATAACCCACCAAGAGAGCATATAGTATGATACCCAATGCCCAAGTATCAGTCTTTTTGCCATCATATCCTTTGCCTTGTAGAATTTCTGGTGCTGCATATTCTTCACTTCCACAGCGAGTGGTTAATAAAGGTGATTCTGGATCAACTACTCTTGCCAAGCCAAAATCAGTTATTTTTAGTACAATTTGTTCATCCTCTTTATGAATCAATATGTCTGTTATATATTGATTAGTATCTGTATATAGTGTATAAATTTTACAGTTACTTACTTTCTAATTTCAGATCTCGGTGTACAATATGATGTTCATGCAGCCATTTTACTGCCTTGACTAATTGTAAAAAGAGATTCTTTATTGTTGTCTCATCGACTTTTTGCCGAGCAAGTCTTGATTGATAATGCATTTTTTGTACAAGGTCAAATAATTCGCCTCCTTCTACATATTCTAATACAATACAAATAAATTGCTCTGTTTCCATGGTAGCTTCCAAGCGAACTATGTTTGTGTGATAGATGTACTATTTATAGAATGTTATTATTACTATTGTTACTATTATTATTACGTTACTACCTTTAATATACCAATCTCTCTTTCAATACTGGACCTTATTCTCGGATCGTTTAATAACTTTCCTTTTTGTATGATTTTTAAAGCGCAGAATTGCTCCGTTTTTGTATGATGTCCAATGTATACTTTTGAGAATGCACCAACGCCAAGTAATTTACTAATTCTATAGGAACCAATTTGTTTTCCAATCACATCCTCATCCATGACATGAATCATTTGATTGTAGTTTTGTTGTTCTCTTTTTATTGGTTGCTCAATATAGTCTCCAAGTATAGGTTCATCTGATAATTTTGGCATTTCCTTTGAGTATGATGAATGAAGGTATGAGATAATTGCTATTTCTTCTGATTTGGTGGCTTCAGGGAGCTTTCTTTCTCTGGAATTGGTAGGTTTTGGTGTAGGTAATGGCATGATTTCAACCTCAGAGAAAGTAGGTGATCTTAGCTCTTCAGATAATACTGACTTTTTCACGTTCAAGTACTGGGGTATAGGTGTGGGTGCTACAGATACCTGACGTGTGGCAGCCACGAGGTTTCGAAGACGACTAGCATAATTTTCGTGATTCTTTTCCTGTACAACTGGAATAGTATTGTTTTGCTTGATGGATATTTTACGAGAAATAGAAGGTGGTGGGCGAGGTATAGCCGTATCGTTGGTATTAAAAAATGCATTGGTTTTTGAAAGACTTGTATCGATTTCTAGTGAAATTGGGGCTTGTCGACGATGGTAAAGTTTTGCGTTATTTTCAACAGACTAAAAAAATGCATTTGCGTTATTTTTTCTTGTTTTATGCCTTGCTCTTACCTCAAGTAACGTGTTATCTTCTCTGGAATATTTCACTAAAGAATCCTAAATGTATTCTCAATAAAAAACACAAGGCTTTATTTTACATGTAGTTGTTGCTTGAGAATTTACCATTTGTTGTTAAAAAGTACAATACAAAATTTGAAAGATAAAAAGGGAAAATCAAAATCTTTTTTATGTGAGCAAAAAACAAGTCACAAGAGTTGATCTATTTATGTTCCTTTATAAAAAGTAAAAATAAGAAAAAGATCTTTATCTCTTCTTTTTTGTATTAAGAAAAGGAAAAGGAAAAGAGTTAATGACAGAAAACAAACAGGTTTCCAAATATAGTGATTATCATTAAAGCATTTTATTGGTTATGCGTGTTTGACAAATACAAAAAAGGAATAAATTTCTGTTACATAGGAATGCTTTGAACCAACTGAAAAATCTCATACTTTTTTAAACACAAAAATCGAAAAGAAACGGCCCTTGCATGATTGAATATAACCCTTGGAATGGGAATACATTTAAAAAGAGACTCTCTTATTATTTCTTTCCTCACAAATTCAAGTTTGACGCCAGTTTAATTTGAGTGCATAATGAAAATGCCAAAAAGTAAAGGAGAGACATACAGTGTGTATGAATTCTTATAGGAAGCTAAGCCTACGCCATAATTAATTTATCTCTCCTTGTAAGTTAAATGAGGAGTGAAATGTTGCTATTCTGTATATTATTTAATTAAAATAAAAAGGTAAACTAACAAGATATATTATGAACATATACTATTTTATACAGCAACGATAACATGATAGGAAACAACTGCCCTTAGCCATTGCAATTAAATTGAACTTTTCGTTTTGTTTTCTATCCCAAAGATTGAAGATCTATCCAAACTGGGAAGAAAGTGAATACCACAGTCTGAGCTTACTTTTCTTTAATACGTCATCACACTGTCACAAAAACCGTCCGTTCCGTGCCTAGCAAAATTTAGCGCTGCCCTCATTTTGAGCAACTAAAAAAACACGCTTACAAAAATACACTTTTTTTTGACACTTGTGTGTTCCCCTCCCCAACTTTATTTTATTATATAATCCCTTATGTACTATGCGCAAGTCTATGGCTCATCTAAAAGATGTTTCTAGGCTTATTAGTACACCCGAACATAATAGTGGGACCTGTCACGGGCGGAATTCACATCTACAAGCATTGTTACAGACCTTCCAACCACCACAAAGAGAATTATTCATCATGTCAACTCACTGCATACCCCGTAGACGAAGATCTGCCTTGATCACTAAACTATGCAGAACCAGTCATTCTGCCGCTCTATTAAAACCACCATCGTCAGCCATACGATGGCCTAGATCATTAGCTATATTGAATTTAACAAATCGAATCTCTTTATCTGATCTCGATCATGCTGTTCGAACTCGACAAGCTGACAAAGCTTGGACCCTTTTTGTTACCCTTTCCAACCGAGGAGACACCATACCCTTGACAATGTGCTGCTCACTGTATGCACTGCTCATATTTGCAAAGTCAATGCTCTGCACCAGCGTCATGGTAGACATTCGTCAACGCCAAATGGACAGCTTATTAGATTATGTACAGAAAACCCATCAGCACCCAGCAGAACTGTTTTTACCTTCCGTGCAGCATATTGACTTACCCCTTCGCAAAGAAATTACTAGATTGATCCGGTTTGAAGAAATAGAAGAGGCCTGGACACTGTTTTTTAGAGTACATAAAGAAGGAAAAGAAAAGATTTCGAGAAATTTATGTATAAATCTTATTCAGTTGATGCTTAAGGACAAAACGCTTACTCAGAATCAGCTCAATCACCGAGTACGGATAATTGCCTTACATGGAGCGGGTAAGACTGAAAGTGAAGAACGGCATGTTTTAGCATCAGACGTATTGCGGATAGCCTGTATTTGTCACCAGTATCAAAGAAACAAACGCGATGCAGCGCATCAACTGATTGACAAATTTGTGACGGGAATACCTAAAAAGAGATTGAAAAATAGAGCCGATGCCTTAGACGAGCTGATTTGGAGAATTTTGCTAAACAAGGACCTATCAAAAGCTCAACAGGTGTTAGACACGGTGCGCGAGAGATATGCAGAAAAAGTAAATGTAAATGAAATGGTTTATATCAATTTGATGAATGCCTACCGGAGACAGAAGAATCACACCCAAGTCTTAAAATTGTTTGAACAATTTTTAGAGAGCAGCCAACAACCAAGCTTGAAATTATTCAATGCTGTTTTGCATACATTTGCATCTCAGAAAGAAGCTGATCGAGCTGCCTATGTTTTTGGCGCTATGTTGAAGCTCAAGATTAAACCTGACGTTGTCACCTATACCGAAATGATACGGGCTTATTCACATACTACTGATCACAGTAAATGCCTATATTTTTACAATCGAATGCTACAAAATCACTTAACGCCAACCATTTACACCTACAGTGCCCTAATGGGCGCTAGCGCTCGAAGACGCGATACGCATGGTGTCCTTCGTTGGTTTCAGACAATGCTTTTGAATGACATTGAGCCTAATGAAGTCACCATCTCACTTGTTCTCAAATCGCTTTCGCAGCAAACTAATAAGCGCATGCCACAAATCCTCCACTGGATCACTCAGGAAGCTTCTATGGTAGGTGTGAAGCCAGATGCGGTGCTTTATACCATCCTACTCAAATTGCAGGCCGAACGGTTGGGCATAGAAAGTGCATTGAACATCCATAAAGAAATGATTTCTCACTCAGTTGAACCCAATACATATACGTATACCACGCTGATTGATGTATGCGGTGATTATGATGCGCCAGAGACAGCACAAAAGATCTTTAAGTTGATGAAGAAGAGTGAGCGACATAAACCAAATACAGCGACTTACACAGCACTCATAAATGCATGGACAAGAAGCAGTCGATTACAGCAAGCAAATGCACTGATTTTAGACTTTTTAAGGGCTTGTAAATCCGATAAGACAGGTCGATTATGGATTGATGAAAAAATAAGTGAACGATTGAGATGGTGTGCATTTTGTTAATATGTTTTGTACAAAGTAAAAAAAAAAAATGTATTTGTAATAAAAAGCTTAGAAAATACATTTTTGATTTATGAATGTTTATGTCACAAGTGATGACGATGAGACTGTTTTATCGGTTCTGATGGGTTGGAAGCAGCTGTATAATTATGTTGAGTTAATTGAGTTGGATGATTTGAGCAAAAGTGGCCCGATGCCTTATACTTGAATATAATGAAAGAATATCTGCTGCAGACACCCTCGAGATAATTAAATATCTTCTATTTTCATTAATAATATTACCAAGGCATAGAAACGTCCGTGTTTTTCGAATAAAAAAACTAAATGGATCCAATTAGCCTATTTCTAGTGGAAAGTTGGTGTTGACAGTATCTCATATGAACATTGTAAATTTGGAAACAATTGCCTCAGACCATAAATAGGTAATAAGTAACATTTGTTGAGAAAATGTGTGTGGTTATATAGTTTTATGTAGAAAAATAGGTAAGAATGAGCTAATACCACCTTTACTTTCAATGCATTGAATAAAACTACAATATCAACGAGAAAGCAAATAAATATCATGGTATTGATGAAACAGTGTGAACACACGCTGCAAAGGAATGTTTGTAACTATATGAGACATTTGAGAATAATTGGTCTGATATAACTGCTGTCATTAGTATGGCTGAGGCAATATCATTGCAATTGCGATACGACAATATATACTGGCAATTGATCTAAAAGAGATGTTCATAAAGCAATGAACTTAATTTATTAGCGATATTTGACTATCATTGGAGGAAGCAACGATAAAAGTACACATGATTACGAGCAAAATGAAAGTTGTCTTTCTATTGTACATTAGCATATTATATTAAGAGTTTTCTAATCTAATTTTAGATTGATAAATCTTTGCAAATGTTATAATCATGCTATTAGGGGTCCCTCATCTTACTTTCTATAATTGCTGGCCCAAAGAGCAAGCTGTTAGGACAGCCTTATGTTTGACACTTCCAGTTGGATAGTTCTGGATGACAGGTTCAAGTTATGGTCTACTACAAAAACACTATAAAAGAAAAAGAGAAATTAAGGTATAAGCTTACTACTCTTGTCTGAATTTAGCATAAAAGTTATGCCAAAAGCATAAGGACTTGATGCAGGAATAATATCTTTAAATGAGAGTCAATGCAAACACTATAGTTCTATTATCAAAATTTCCGTCTCGATTTATGAACAAACTTGAACTGAATAATCATCTTAGCTTGCATAATGATGCTGTCTCGCCATAGAATAAAGTTTGAAATTTAGAATGGCTCTGGTTATTGTTTAATAAAAATGGTCCGTGTCTGGATTGTTATGCGTGAAAATATCCTGCCAATGCAAGGCTAACCGATCAATACAGGTAGCTGTTTTTTATATATAAAAAAAAAATAGAAAATAGCTTTCTACTGAGTACTATTAAAGTTTATAAAGTAAAGAATATGTCCACTCTCCTATTATTTTTGGGTATGTAATGAAGTTTTACTTTTCGAACTTACATAGCATTGAGGTAACCATGTGTGATGTTATGTATATTTATTAATCATAAATTCAGAAAGTTTGATTCTTGACGTTGGTCAATTTAAGAGGGAGAGGGCAGGATACAGGAGATGTGATTTAATCAATAAAAGGAGAGTCATAACCCAATAACAAACAGCACTAAAAATTACTTATTCACTCTTCACTCCTGAATAATCATGGCATGAAAAAAAAAAAGTTTATTGGTTTGTAATAAACAGCAAAATTTACTATTTTAGATTCCCGCCACAAATTGTAATCGAAGTAACTCCTCGACGTGAATAAGCATAGAATATAAACCTATCGCCACACAACAACCACGGGGAACTTAGATGACTTTGCTACTATTGCTATTCTTTAATGCTGGCACATGGAGTACTAATTTCTGGGTGCAAATTGTCCTGAATCGGTAACTGAACTCATTGAGCAAAAATAAAAAAATGTTCAATGAAGTGTCACTCGCTTTTGGTGTAATTCTTAATAAGGTATCCTTGTCATTTCAGTTGGACCTAAAAAAGAATTGAATGAATTGTAATAAAGTAACACAAACATTCAAAAGTCACTTAATCACATTGAAAAACCTTTCACTTTTCTTTTTCTTTCTTTATTCATTCCTTACTTTTCCCTTTTTATTTTATTTTGTTTTTTTTTTCTTATAAAGTTGTATGAGTTGACTCATATAACAAATAAAGTCAAAAAGGGAAAAAAAAATATTATTTTATCAACCTTTATTATATCTATCACAAGCCTTTATATACTCACTCTACTCTCCTTTAATAAAAAATAATCATGAGCTTACCTTCCCCCAAACATTCCTTATCTTTACCTACGACAAAATCAAGCAGTAATGAGCAAGTTTTACCAACTCCCTCATCCTCAACTACTGTTAGACAAGCTAAACAACAAATAATAAGACAAGAATTAGAACAACAGTTGACTGAAAAGAAAAAGCAGCTAGAAGAATCAAGCAGTGGTATCGGTAGAAATGTGCTTTCTCGACAAGTAAATCAACTTGAAGAGAGTATAAAAGAATTAGACAACCAAAGACATGGTACTTTGGATGAATCACTTTTATCTGCTGAAAGATTAAGAAACCTTGAAAGGGACTTGGCTGATTACAGAAAACCACCTGGAATGCGTAACAAAAAAGAGGTTTGTAATTAGCACTCCCGTTTTTACTCCCTTTTATGATTAACTCCTTATAGTCTTTTACTCAACAACGAGCACCTATGACTACTGGTTTAGACCCTTTGCCAAGTCCAACTACATCTTCATTATTACCACCTCATCATGATTCAACTTCTCTCTTACCTTTGCCTCCTCCACCTACTGGATCTACGCCTACCAAACGTCGATCAAAAGTTCCAAATACAGATCGTAGAAATACCGATATTGAATTTGCTACAGAGATTGGACAAGGTTTACTTTTGGAGGTGAGAAAGATGCAGGCATTATTACAAGAAAAAGAAGAAAAGCTTCGAACGCTAGAAAATCAGAAGGCTGATTTAGAAAGAGCAGCAGAAGCCATGGCTAAACAAATGCGTCAGAAAGAGGAAAATGAAGGTAAACTGCTGTGGCTGCCCTTAAATTGGTTCTGATTTGTTATAATCTTGTTATTTAGAGAGATTAAAAGAGGAAACGTGGAATCTAGAGTTGGCAAAGCAAGAGTTAACAATCAGTGTAACTGAACTTCAGCAAAACTTAAATAAAGCCAATGTAGAACAGAACAAACTAGCAAAACAGGTGAATGAGCTTAGAACAGAGATTGAGCAATTACGAGATCGAGAAGAGAAGCTGAACAATACGATTGAAGCTATGAAGAACCGTCATGAACAAGACATGTCTTCCATGCGTCGACATACAGCTGCTCTTCAAAGAGAAAAGACGGATCAGACGAAAAAGATTGAGGCTCTAACTTCAGAGTTGGCCATTGCTAAGGCACAATCTCGTATAACCAAGCATGTGACATCCGAATCCGAACCCAGCAGTACTGAACAATCGGCTGATTTAGCCCATGAGATATCAGCAGTCAAAAGTGATGCAGCACCTGCTTCACTTCGTCCACCATCACCAGAACAGCTACCTGCACGTAACCAAGTCATTGAAGTGGAGACATTGAAGACTTCTTTGGCTCATGCTCATCGTATGGTATCCAATTTGCGTTCAAATCTTCACAAAGAAAAGACGGAAAAGTTTGAATTGAAGAAGCTTCTTGCGGAATCTCAAGAAACGATCGAGCAACTGCAAAATGACCCTCGTCTGTGGGTTGATGCTAGACCTGTACGATCTTCGTCATCCCACTTGGGTTCTTCAAAAGACGACAGTGGAAGACGTTCACATAAGGCTTCTTCTACAAAAAGACGCGGTAGAAAGTTGAGTAATGCAACTTTAAGACGTGGAAAAAGTAAAAATACACCTTTATCTATTCTTGCAGATAATGAATCAGTTTCTTCTTATTCCTCTTTATCTGAAAACAGCGAGGAAGACAGTGAGACTGATTTGCTAGGATCGCCCATTGGGAAAAAAGGTTTGGGATTCACCACTTTATCCTCTGAATTGTCACAAAGTCAAGTGTCCCACAAACCAATTACAGTAGATGCAGAGGTCAACACAGACCCTGTTCATGTTGAAGCAGCGCCTCATCCACTTGATGATCAAATCAGTGTAGTCTCTTTGTCTGATGAAAAAGCAAACGCCGTGGAACAAATTGCAGGTGAATCAACAGCCATTGTTGCTGGTCCTATGATTCTTGCTAAGACAGGTGTTGAAATATCTACACAGACTGATGCTAAGTCTGAAGGTATTGAAAACTTCGTACAGACTGCTGCTATCCCTCCATCCATGTCTCTATCCACGCAGACAGACGAATCTAGACTTGCACTCTCTGTTAACATGTCAACACAAACTGAAGTCAAACCTGAAAGCGTTGAATCCTTTGTACAAACCAATTCTAAATCAGTTACTGAAATCTCAACACAGACTGACGCTAAATCTAGAGGCGTAGAAAGCTTCGTACAAACCAGCGTTGATTTACGCATGTTACCCAAATCAATGACTGAAATCTCAACGCAAACCGATTTCAAGCCTGAAGGTGTAGAGATTTTTGTACAAACTGTTCCTACTCTTGGTGTAGAGCTATCTACTCAGACAGAAAAAAATCAAGCATCGGAAATATCTACTCAAACAGATTCAGAAACTTCCGAAATACTTGTACAAACTGATGAAAGTGGTTTTACTGATCTAACGAAAGAGCAAGTACAGGTCACTCACGCTGATACACAGTATGATGTTGACCATGCAGATGCTGAAATCCAAACTTTCATTGAAACTAAGGATGCTCAAGTACAGTATGATTTAGACATTCACGGCCCAAATATATTGCCCTTGCACCTTCCTAGATCCCAATCAACATATCGTCCTTTCTCTGATGATGAAGATAATGAATCCTGTTACTACGACGCTGATTCAGAAATCTTCATGTCCAAGCCTTCGAGTAGAAATACATTGGCAAGTCTCGCTGCTTACAATGAATCCAGTCCTCGCCACAGCTTGAAGATGTCATCAGAAGAAGCAAGAAAGTCAATGACACCACGCATGTCTCGCACTGAATCTTTATTTGCCTCCAGACCCACTTCAATTCATACCTTGTTGGACGCCAAACCTGCTTTATCCACAAAAAATGAAAAGGAAGGGCCAAACACTGCTACTGAGAAGGTGTTCAGCAAAGAAGAAACCGACGAATTAATTGCTACTGCTGTTGCTATCGCTCTTGCTAAAGCAAAACACGACAAAGATAGAAGCAGCATTCACAGAGATTCAGCTATTGAAAACCTCCCAACAAGGCCTACGTACACGGAGGCCGATGATACAGATGAAGAAGACAACGGCTTTGGTAACGTTGTGGTGCATGTTGCTAATGACGAAAGTATTGTTTCTATGAAGAATATAGAAAAGAAACCTTCTCAATTAGCTGATGGACCTTCCATTGTATTCGATCAAGAGCCAGAAGAACGTGAATTAACTGAAGATGATATACCCCAACGTCCTTCGAACCCCCCACCAACAGATTTATTATCAAAAGCCTCTAATAGAATGAGTAAAAACAAGGCCACAGAATTCGATGGAGATAATCAATCGTCATTACATAGACATACGCCTAGTGTCTCTAGCTTATCTAGCGCTAACACCAACGAACAAATTCATTCTATTGCTTCCTCGCACTTTGATAATCGCAGTACAAATGGCACTGATCCTAATATGATTAGTTTAGTCACAAAAACCATGATTGGTGATTGGATGTGGAAATATACAAGAAAGGCAGTAGGAGGTGGTATATCAGAGAACAGGCATCAGCGCTACTTTTGGATTCATCCATATACTCGCACGTTATATTGGTCAAATCAGGCACCTGGTGTTGATGCAAGCCACACTAAGGCTAAGAGCGGTATAAAAAGTCATTACGTTATATATAAATACTTACACTTCTCTTCAATTAATAGCATTGATTGAAAATATTACAGCTGTACCTGACTATTCATCAAATCCTGAAGGCTTACCCAATCTCAGTCTTTTGATACAAACAAATCATCGTCAACTCAAATTGACTGCTCCATCCATGGAAAAGCACGAAGAATGGTTTGAGGTATATTTGTATATTGTAACTTGTGGATTGACTATTAATTTTTTCATATCACTATTATCAGTCTATTTCTTACTTGATTGCGCGCAACAATGAATCAAGTCTCATGTTATCCAGTGAAAAGAACAATAAGACTGTGTCAAGTAGTACAAATAGCCATTTGATTCAAAAGCCAAGTCTACGCCGATTACATGACATGTTCCATCAACCGTCTACTAGTACAAGTATTGTTACAGGTGCTCATGGATCAGAGTTTACAGATTATGATGAAGAAGATGAGCCATTAGAAGATGTTAGGATGTGCTGTAACGGTAAACACCATGTATCCAAATTAGAAAAAGATCATCATCATCGTCACCAATACCGAAAACGTTCAAATCGTATACCTACTAACCATTAGCTTCAATTTCCGTTCCTTTTAGACTTAAAAACACATATACACGCACAATTTAATATACATTTTGTAATGAGTATTTTATATGTAAAACAAAACTTTTCTAACCGAATAAATTCTTTTTTTTTTTTTTATTTAAGAAGATTCATTGTATTTTGAGGTATCGACGCCATGGTGGTTGTGATTAGCAAAGTTGAACCATGGAATAGCACCTAATGTGTATTTACAGTTATTTTTATTTATTACAAGAATTATTTCTATTTCTTACCAAACTTTAATTGTGAAAATCGAGATACTCTAGCAGAATTATCTTGAATATGTTCAGGCATGTAACTTTCGCCATACAGAGGCTTTCCTTCTTTAGCAAGTTGACTCAATTCAGCTTTATCCTTGGCAACTTCAACTTCATTTTCAGTCCAACCCCAGAAACGCACTAATATACACAGAATGTTTGTTTGCAATCATTTTCTTTTATACTTGAAACACAACTTACTGCTGCTAGATTGATAGGCGTACAAGAAACCACCAAAAGCACCAATGATAGTAGCAACACGAAGAGGAAAACGCAAGGCATTACGAGATCCAACAGGGTGCATTTTCTCCATTCCTAATAATAAAGCAGGAGCAGCAGCAGTACCGGCTGCCCATGCAGCGTAATCTGATGGTCTAAAGTAGCGAACTACACGGGAAAAGTGGGGATCTGTATCAATAACAGGATAGGATTGGTTGAATTCTTTGATAGGCATTTCAAGTATACTGTGTATTTAATTGGTTGTATTGGGTGTATAAAAAAAGCAAAGTAAGCTATTAGAATTCTTTTCTAATTTTCAAAAAAAAAAACAATTCGTATTTAGAAATGTCAAACTACTTACAAAGAAGTTTGGTTAATAACAACAACAAAAAAAAGAAAAGCAAGCTTTTTTTAATTTTTAATTTTTTGAAGACAAGGCCTAAAGTGACGTCGATTATTTTTAAAACGCAGAAGCCACAGCGTTTTCCAGCTTTTCTATACCATCCCAGTTTTGAGCTTTTCCTTGCCAGCGACCTTTTCCACCACCTTTGACTCTAGTCAATGTCGAAGTGACGATTTTCCCTACTTTTTGTACTAACTCATTATTACTTCCTGTTATAATGATAGGTCCACCCTGTTTCTTTTCTCCTGCTGCTAATATAACGACTTTTTGATCTCCTTCGTCTATCAATTTTCTATCTCTAACTATGTTTGCAATCATGCTAAGAAATTCCATATCACCTTCTTCTTTATAGACAATAGCAAATTGGTTTTCTTTTAAGGCTTCATCAATGTCATTCACTGTATATTTAGCTAAGGATTCCAATAATCGTTTTGCTTTTTTCATGTGCTCTCGACTTTGTTGCTGAATCTTTTGTACGTTTTCCACAAATGTTTCTTGTGGTCCAGACAAGACACTGGTGAGTTTTCGGGTAATAATGTAGCTTGCATCTAAAAAGTCCAATACTCGCTGTCCAAATAAAAAGAAAACACGAGTATTTCCACCACGTACATTTTCTGTATGAAGGATTTTCATGGTCTGGAGTTGTCCAAGACGCTTAATATGCGTACCGCAACAAGGATTTCTATCAATATCTTTTATCTCAACCGTACGAATATATCCTTCACCAGTATAATCATCTGGTAATGTTTCAGGTCTATTCTGTTCATTGTGCTCTTGAACATGAGTGATGACGGATAAATCTTGAAGAATCAATTCATTCACTGTCTTTTCCACCTTGCTTAATAACTCAGGTGTTATCTTTGTCATGTTTTTCTGCTTGCCAGTAGGGATCTCAATGTAAGAATGTTTCTTGCCAAGATTCCAGGACACCGTCTCAAGTCCATAGAGCTCCTTTTCCATTACTGCACTGAGTAAGTGCTGTCCACTGTGTTGTTGAACGTGATCCCAACGCCGATCCCAATCAATTTGGACATGTACTGTTTTGCCTGCTTTAATAGGCTCTTTAGTGTAATGAACATGAGAAAGACCTTTGCGCTCAACCAGAAATACCTGAACATTGTCAATTAACCCCGTGTCACAAGGTTGTCCTCCGCCTTCAGGAAACAAAACTTATAAAAAGGCAGTGGGTAAAGAGCTTATTAAAAAGTAAATTATGTCTATTTACCTGTATCATGAAGCATGACTTCATAGAATCCATTTTTATTTGGTTTTTCTGTACAATCGATACATTGTGTGGTAAATTCTCGAGCAAAAGTATCATTCTGACAGAAAAGATTTCCAACAGGCACTTGTTTTAATTGATCATATTTATTGTTGGTTGACATTAATAGAGGAAAAAAGATAATTTTTTTGTCAGTGAATAAGCAAAATTCACTCCACTATCTCAATTTTCTTGTGCAACTATAATTGCGAGCCCGTTTGTTTTCAGAAGCAGCTTCAGATTTAGGGAATGGTTGCTCTTCGCCTTGATTGAAACCTGAAGAGTAGAATAGTTTTGGTCGGAATGATTCGTCTTCAAGCATAACATGTGAATGTCTAAATTTTTGAGTTAATTTCTCTTTTCCCTGAATGTTGGCATAAGATAGAGATAATTTTTTTTCAGAATTAAACATGGCCCTATCTTGCAAAAGAGATTAACTGATTAATTTCTTTGAATAAAATTCATATGTTTCTTTCACCATTTATGTCCCATTCTTTTTTCTGCAAATGTTATAGCAGATCTAGGTCAAAAAGATGCATATTTTGTTATTGGGTATATAGTAGTTACAGTAATAAAAATTCCTACTTTGGGTTAATAAAGTTAATAAAAGCATAACCAACATTGCAAAGGTTCTTAAAATCCATTCTTAAGTACAAAAAATCATATGTTCTGCTATGTGTCGTATCAATCATTTCTTTGAGCATTTTCTATTAAAAACGTTGGCTTTTTTTTTTTTTTTTTTTTTTTACAAATGCAACTTACTTGGGTATATTTATTTGGAATATTTCTGATCATAAATGTAGTTCTTTTGTCTTGGCCTATCATATAAACAACGTATAGCAGTTATTAGCTAGAAGGCTTTCTTATGAAACCATTATATATATATATATATTATACCTGATTCAATTTTTTTAAAATCTATCACTTGAACTTCTTCCTTCTTTGTTTCGAAGCTTTTGCTATTTTCATTCAAGTTATCACAGTCATCCTCATCCAAAACATCCCGATGTTGGCTTTCCGTAATAGATAGCATAGAAACTTCTGTATCCAAAGATCTTCTCTTCTTTTCAGGTTTCTTATGTGATAAATAATCGTTTTCGGTTGAGTTTGAGCTTGTTGCTGTAGGAAAAAGTTGGCTTGAGAACAAGCTGAATATACTGTTGCTTTTTTGTGTGGCTTGAACTGTATCACTGGTCTCTTTCTCATTAAATAAGGATTGAGGCGTGGTTTTGGAGACAAGTTGGAGCTGTGATACAGTGGTAGATGTGCTCGAACTGTCTGAGACATTTAATTGAGAGTTGGATTCAATTATATTTGAACAACTGCAAGCAAAATCCCTGATTGAGTTTTCATATAAATAAAATGACAATCCCTAATGACGATATCAGTTCTAATGAGAAGAAAGCACCTTTTTCATTACTGAGTCTATTACCTCATAAACCAATTTATTCAGAGTGCTGCGTAATCTTGAAATAGATCGTTGATCATGGAATTCAACACCAATAACTTTACAATAAGGATCTAAGCATACTTGGAATATAGTGTGAATAGATCCGAACTGTGAAAGAAATTTCTATGAAAGTAACAGCAATTATTTTTATATTTATATAAAGACTATATTTTTTTTTTCTTTACAGTTGTATCAAAATTGTCAAGCTGATTTGGTTCTTTACTTTGTATGGCAATAAAAGTAACTTCATTCGCGTTTTCTTTAATAAAGTGTGATTTTATATAAAACAGATTGCAATGAGAGTAAATTGATCCTATATCTCTTAAAGCTCTTTTTGCATCTTGAAAGTCAAAGAATGAAATGATAGTGACACCAATGGAGATGTAAGGATAGATCATCTTTACTTCACCAGATAACTAAAAAGTAAAAAAGAATTGGATCAAAGAAATGTTATACATGCTTTTACCCTTAATACGTTGAAAAAATCTTGATCCAATATAAAACAATCTTGTGAATGTATGCCTATATGCCTTTCAGGTACATCACTTTGAAGTAGTTTAATATCTACATCTGCATAAAACACGACAATTTACATTTAACTTATTTGCATTTTTTTTTTTTTACAATCCTTACCTTCTGAAAACGAATACAGCTGAGGCAAATTCCAAACTGGACATATCAACATTTGAATTGTCTTTAATAAAAGAAAAGCGGAAGAAAAAAGGCGAAAAGAAAAAAAAAAATAAGTTGTCTAAAAAAGAAAATTCTATGACCATTTTATTTAACTGTCAGAGTAACCAAATGTTTAAAGTGGATCAAAGTAACTATTGTCAGTGTTAAAAGCAGTTATAACCAGCAAATGTTTTGCTAGTTATTTTGCAACAGTAAGTCGGTTATTAAATTGCCTTAGCAAGCTTATCCTAAGCGAAGACTTATGATTTTCATTTTAAATTAACAGCTTCATGTATGTCTATACTTATTCCTGAGCGGGCATAAATTATGAAAAAACATTTTTTTTTTGTCAAACAGTGGGGTTCCGCAGTCTCCTAATTTTAGTTAAAATTAATTTTTCCAGGCACCCTTAAGTAGTTATTTTTTTTTTTTGTATTCAAAGTGTTGTTCTCTATAAGAAAGACTACTTGCATCAAACAGTTGAGGCTGCAAAAAAAAAAAAAAAAATTCATAGATGATCTTTATATTGGTTGCTTTATTCATTTTTATACTCCGGATTTTCAGGAACAGAATAATGTGATTGGCAATCAGATCTACCCATCTTTTGTGTTCGTAAAAGAATGCTTAATGATGTAAGAAAAGATATGGTTCCCATACTTTTTATGACAATAAAATAAAGCAGACAGTAAAAGCAATGAAAGAGAACTTTGCTATTATATACATTTTATTTTATAATCTTACAAGAACGTTGACCAATTCATCTAAAGGAATTTCTGTTTTTTTGCTTTCTTTGCCTTGAACCCGTTCATGAAGTTCAACCGTTTGCTTGTCTGTCAGTGTCTTTTGACCAATAATGATTGTATAAGGGTAGCCAACCAATTCAGCGTCTTTTATTTTAGCGCCAAACCCTGATCGACGATCGTCTACTACAATGTCATTCTTGAAAACTTGGTTCAATTTGTCGTAAGCTTCGTCTGCTACCTTTTTAAAACTCTCGTTACGATCATCTGTAGGGATGATGCATACACGATAAGGTGCTAAATGTTCTGGCCAAACAATGCCCTTTTCATCTTGGCAAGCCTCTGCTAAAGCTGCTAATAATCGTGTGATTCCAATGCCATAACATCCCATTTCAGCATATATTTTATCACCGTTTGGCTTACGGAATCCACAGTCGAGGATGCTCGAATATTTGGTACCGAGATAGAAAGTATGACCGCATTCAATTGCTTTAACACTAGAGAGTGGGTTGTCACACGAAGTACAGTGATCTCCTTCCTTTGCTATTCTAAAGTGATCTGGTGGATGCACTGTTAGTATACTGGATGGTTCTACTTGAGAGGAAAGAGAGATACTGTCATCCAAAAATACATGCAAATTAGGCAGCACAAGATCGGTTGATGTCTCTTTCAATGTTTGCTCAGATAAAGGATTTAATTCCAAAGTGGCCACTTCATCTAGTTCCTCAATGCTCTTCAAATATTTACTTAGTCGTGTTTGCACCTTCAAAAGGTTAGCAGGTCGTCCTGCTGGGGTCAGCACTGCAGCATACCCTTGAACACCATCTACAGCGTTACCAGATTCACGAAAGGAAAGAACAGTTGAATCAAGAGGTTGCTCTTTTATACCTATATGGCTTTTGATTGTTACTGATAATTCACTTTTCTCCAGAACATTTGGATTTTCAGCTGTTGAAGAAATCCTTCCAACCGCAAGTTCTTCGTTGGCTGAATATCCACAGCTAGAGCATGTCAACAATGTATCTTCACCCACAGTAGAAACCAGGTGGTACTCATGAGATTTGGATCCACCAATATTTCCACTATCTGCCTCTGCCTAATGATTTAAAAGATACAAGTAAGTATACAGCTTCTTCATTCACTGTGTATACTCTACAATCACAAAAGGTACACCAATTCTTTCAAATACTCTTTTATATGCCCCAGTCACATCTTCATACGACTTGAAAGCATCTTCTACGGTTTGATCAAAAGAATATAAATCCTTCATAATGAATTCTCTTCCTCTTAATAAACCGGCACGTGGTCGTAATTCGTCACGGTATTTTCGACCAATTTGGTATAAACGAATAGGCAATTGTTTAGGTGATCTTAACTCTGAAGCAACCAGGCGCGTGATCTCTTCTTCATGGGTTGGTGCAAGTAATAAATCAGATTCCTTTCTATCTTTAAGTCGAAAAAACTAAGCGTGTATCAGATATTACACTTTCTTCTCTCTCTTTTTTTTTCTCACCTCTCCTGCTGCTCCATCCCATCTCCCAGTTTTCTTCCAATCCTCAGGGTTAAGTAAAATGGGTAGTGAAAGTTTTTGACTGCCAATAGATTGCATTTCCTCGTCAACGATTCGTTCAATCTTTTCAATAATTCTCAAACCTAGTGGCAATAACGAGTATATACCAGCACCACTCTGTCGAATCGTCCCAGATCTTAATAATAAGGCGTGACTAGATAAACTGGTGCTTGTTGTCTTATCTCTTGTTGAAGGAATAAAGTAATTTGACAATTTGTTACGTCCCTGGGGTAGAAGATTTTTAGGTTAATTGGAAAAATAAAGAGGTACAAGCTGTTTATTTTCATACATCATAAGCAAAACATCTTATTGTTCGATAGCAACTTGCAGTGTCTGCTTTGAATGGTATTTTTCTCAGCATGGTTAAGAAAAAAAAATGTGGAAAAAAAATAAAGTCAACCACCAGGGATGTACCTTAATTTGACATGTGTGTAACAAGAAATATGTTGAAGGGTATGTAAAAAATAAACAGATATGGATTAAGGTTAAGTATAAAGACATGAATTCATTGAAATGGCTTAATTGTTGGTCTATTCCTTATAAATAAGGTAGTAGTATCTACAACTTCTTACTATACTTTCAAATTTATACATAGTAGGCGCAGCAATAAAAAAGTTGGGACCTTACTACTGCAATGATTCTTTATAAATGGTTTTTCTACTTTTCTAATTGAAGAATAATATAATGCCAGAGAAAAAAATAAAAATGAAGAAGCTAGGTTCGCAATATAAACATATTTATTACATATACACAGAAACTGCTTTTCTAATTCTTCTTCTCTTCATTGGTAACATCGTGAACTCCAGGAAGTGCATTTGGTAACTTGACATCACTAAAGTCATCTTGTTTAACTGCAAAAAGAGAATAGGCATCTATAATAAAGTTAAAAAACTAAAGCATGTTTAAACCAAACTTTGATTACTTACAAACACTTCCGGTAAATGTCAAAAGACCAGCTAAAGTCAGAATATTACGAACAGCAAAAGGTTTACGTGTCCTTTCTAAGGCAGGACTAAATCCATATCCTTTTGATTGTGAATAAAGTTTCTCTCTTGTAGGTTGATTGTTCATTGTATAAAAACTATTCTTTTTTTTTTTTCCACCCTTGTGTGGATACTCTGATTCAAAAAATTAAAACTCATTGAAAGTCACACTACATGATTTTTGCCATAGAAAGCAGAAATATTGTATTTTCGCTTCAACTTTGACCAAGTGTTATATTTCATGCTGGAATTGATCAAATTCGGTCAGACCAGTCCTCACAAGAACTTAATCGCTACTGATTCGAAAAAAATAAAATAAAAGCGCTGCATAGCTTCCCAAACTTACTAAAGGAATTGTCTGTGTTTGATAAGTGCTAGTTATGAAGATTGTTCATTTGATATCAGTGGTGCAAACCATTTAATTGAAACAAATTATAAAATTATACACATTTTTCATCTTATCTTTATTCTTTACTTTTGTGATGTAAGAAATAAGCGCGATCCAGTTCGCTCTTCAACATTGTCAGCATTTTAAACTAAGTCTTAAAATATAACAATATGATCTAGCGTTCAAGATAATACGATGTAATTTATGTGAGTTGTTTATCGTTTATGGTACTTTGTGTTTTATGTGATATGTAGTCAAATCATTAGTTTAGGAATCTTTTGAGTGATCTCACACGACATTAAGAAAATGGTTAAAATAAATATGACACTTTTGAATTTGCTTTCTGAAAGCAATCTAATGGAAAGTTCAGTGTTATTTGGCTGGATCTGATTTTATTTTTAGACAAAAACCTCTTTTTAATCTGATCGCGATAAAGGTACACGAATGGACGAAATAAGCAGGTGCAGCTAATCGAATTTTTCATTGTTATTGGCCAATGTGAGCTGTCACTTTTAGTTGATATTTAATTTTTATTGGTCGAATTCAGCCTTTGTCGAAATTAAAGTGGAAATACCACATTTTTGCTTTTAACGCGATTTTTTTATTTTATTTAATTAACATGAGCACTACTTCAGATTCATTTGGATTCCCTTTCGAACCATACTCTATACAAAAAGATTTTATGAGTAGCTTGTATAATGCTTTATCACAAGAAAAAATTGGCATATTTGAAAGCCCCACTGGAACAGTAATGAAATCTTTATACATCCTGTTTCAGGTTTTTGACCAAACACCATTTCTTTCAGGGCAAATCATTAAGTTTGATATGTGGATCACTGAAATGGCTTCAAGATCAGGAAGTTAAGACCACCAAAATTCAGTCTGTAGAGTCCACAGGTAGTTACAAGTAATAAAGGAATTTTAAAAGTAACTTGTCAATTAGACAATGAACCGGACTGGGTTACAGCATTTCAGGGCAATTCCTATGAAGATCGCAAACGAGAGGAGATAGAAAGAAAGAAAGCCGAGTTGAAAAAGCGAGTTCAGCATGTACGAGATATTGAGCGAAACCAATCTATATTTGAGCTTGCATCAAAAGAAAGTAGCAAAAAAAGATTCAAGAAAGAGAACGCCATCAATGATGACAATGATGATGAGTTTTTGGTAGGAGATTATCACAGCGATGATGATCAAGAGGATAATTTGCAAAATAGTAGCTCCCGTTCGCATCTTTCAAAAGAAGTGAGAGATTTGTTAGAAAAGTAAACAGTAATTCCTATACCTGATTTCATGGAGCCTAAAATTGATTCAACAAAACTATTTAGATTTGAAACCAAAAAGAAACCAAAGGTATCTTATGATGATGAAGAGGAAGAAGAAAATGAAGATTTATTTGAAACAAAGGTCAGGAACAGTAAAGAAAAAAAAAAAATCGAAAAAATTAAAAGTTCGTGTTTAATAGATTTTTTATGCTTCAAGAACACATTCGCAACTTGCGCAATTCGTGCATGAAGTAAACAAAACTACTCACAGTAATAATTTGTACGAAGTATCTCTTGGATCTAGAAAAAATTTATGTATAAACAAGGAAGTGAGCAAACTAGGCAATGTACATAGAATCAACGAAGCATGTCTTGATATGCAGAAAAAAGGTAAGAGGCAAATAACTTGCGTGAAAAAATTAATTAAATATTTGATTCAAAGGATCAAAAAAAGGACCATGCTCTTTCTTGCCTTCGTGGGATAATAAACTCAAGTGGGATCAGTTTAGAGATCATGCAATAGTAAGTGTACTCTTGTTACTATAAAAAAGCATCTAATTAGTCTGAACATTTTAGGCAAAAGTAAGAGATATTGAAGAGTTGGTTGTAGTTGGTGAAAATTTATCTATTTGTCCGTATTATGGGACAAGGAATGCAGCAAAATCATCTCAGGTAAATGTTTTGTTAACAATAAACAATAGGAACAACACAATTTACTTTTGAATTGATTAGCTTGTTATATTACCATATCAACATCTTTTGCATGCAAACACACGTGAATCACTTGGGATTTCTTTAAAAAATAATATTGTGATTATTGACGAAGCACATAATTTGATAGAGACTGTTACATCGCTGTATACAGTTTCACTTTCACTTATCCAAATACAACTCACTTGGAATCAACTAAGTCTGTACATACAAAAATACAAAGAACGATTGCTTGGAAAGAACGTGGTGTATATCAAGCAAATATTAAGCATCCTCAAGATACTCATTCAACACTTACAAGTGGCTGACAAATCAAAAAGAAAAGACAGTATTATACATGTCAATGAATTCTTACACCAATCATCCATTGATCATTTAAATATGTATAAAATTAAAAATTACTTGGAAACAAGTAATCTTGCTCGAAAGTTAAATGGATTTATTGATAAAGCAAAAGAAAAGGAAGAAGAAAAGCGTAGACAGCTACTCTCTGATCCGAAAGGTTCAGTCACTCCTCCTCCACCTTTACCACCTGCTTTGTCATCTTCAATACCTACGCTAACACAAGTCGAAGCATTCTTATTAGCACTCACAAATCCAGATAAAGATGGACGTATTGTGATCAGCTTTGGAAATGCAGATAGTCCAGGAGTTTCTATCAAATACATGCTCTTGAACCCTGCTAATGCATTCAAGCCAATTGTGGATGAAGCTAAATCTATTATTCTAGCAGGAGGTACTATGGAACCGGTAAGTATTTCTTTATGATTGTTTCCTTTTTATTCACTGTAAATAGGTGTCCGATTTTTTTTCTCATCTCTTTCCGACTGCACCAAAAGAAAGACTTGTCCATTTCTCTTGTGGCCACATTATACCTTCTACAAATTTATTAACTTTAACGCTTGAAAAAGGTTCTACTGGAAAGCATTTATTATTTAATTTTGAAAATAGACAAGACGTGTCGTTAGTAAGTTTAAATAAGTATTTAATAGGAAAGATGTAATAAATGTTTTGGTAAAAAGATAGATGAAGCAGGGCTAACTATAGTCAACTTGTGTAATGTTATACCTGATGGTGTGATATGCTTCTTTCCTAGTTTTACATATTTGGAGCAAATGTACAATAGATGGAAAGAGAATTCTATTTTAGAACGAATTGAAATGAAGAAGAAAGTATTTAAAGAACCAAGAGAAAGTAATATGGTAGAAACTACTTTAAGAGATTATTCATTACAAATCAACTCTGAAAATGATAAAGGAGCAATGCTTTTATGTGTAGTTAATGGAAAAATGTCTGAGGGTATTAATTTTTCTGATTCACTTGGAAGGTAATAATGTTATTGTTTGCTTACTTTTATTTTTCTGATTGTTATCATAGAGGAATTATCATGGTTGGTTTACCTTTTGCAAATAGAAATTCTGTTGAATTACTTGAAAAGATGAAATACGCAAAAGAACACACGAATCATATAAATGTAAGTTTAATGAAAGAAAACAAAAGAAGGAAAGGATTAAGATCAAATATAGAGTAAAATTGATGGTGGAGTAGAATATTATGAAAATCTTTGTATGAGAGGGGTAAATCAGTCAATTGGTAGAGCAATACGTCATAAAGGGGACTATGCAACCATCATTCTACTGGATCAAAGATACGCAACAGAACGAATTCAAAAAAAGTTACCGAAATGGATAGGGGATCATGTGGAACATTTTGACGTTTTTGGAAAAGTAATGGGAAGAACAAGTAAATTCTTTAGAGAGAAAAAATAAATAAATCAATAAATTGTTTTCGTTTATTTTATATTACAAGCCTCTCATCCACATACGAACATGTGGTGTGTGAGATTCTATAAACACCTCACTATCCCCTTCTTCTACTACAAATCCGAGTCTTTCATAAAATCCACGTCTATCAATTTGTGCATGTAATACGATTGTATGATAAGAGTTATTTTTGCAATATTCAATGAATGCCTTTACTAGTTTCTGTCCAGCATAAAGGCCTCGAGCAGAAGAAAGGACTGCAAGTCGGCCTAATTTGGCTACCCCATTTTCTTTAGGCATCAGTCGGACTGTCCCAATAGGATATTCAAATTCAACAGTTCCGTTATCATTCTTTTTATCACAAACAGCTACCCAGTGCTGGCAGATATCTTCTAAGCTATTTTACTTTTAATAATTACCATAAAATTCACAGATTTATTACCCATCTCGTACGATATCAACTGAATGTTTTTGTTCTTTGATAAATACTTCATCTTGAACTTCAAAGCATTTCTTCAAGTCCTTTGGGGTAACAGCATGTATAATACAAAAATTATCATAAAGAGTCATTTTGTAAAGAAAAGAATAAAATTTCTGTTGGCCCTGATTCGAGAGACAAGAAATAAGTTTTAAATTATTGGTCAAAGATTGATTGAAATGTCATACAAAAAAAAAATGGAAAACACCGAGAGGCTTCTGGTGGCTGTCATACAAAAGTGGCCCGAAAACATGGAGGAATTTTTATTGGCTGTTGCATAATTCTTTAATAACATACAAAATGTAGAATCGTTTCTTATTGCTGCTGCTTCTGTTTCTTCTGCATCATCACTTTATAGAACAACGTAGATAATACAGAGTTACAGCCAACAGAATCTTTTCAAAATCCTTTTATATTCTTTTGGATATTTTGTATCTTGTGATGTTAAGCCAATACATTGTAAGTCACAATCATGAATATTTCAAACAGTTTTGAAAAGTCTCTGTTATGTCTTATTACTGAATGTTGTTGATGATTCGTAATTAATTTGTGAAAGTCTATTGCGTTATTCTATACAGAGACAATCAAATATATTTAATTAAAAATAATTTAAAAGTCGGAATCATGTCCATAGCAAGCAACTTTTTGTTTTTCATTTTGAGGAAAAAGCCTTAGGAATAGACATCAAGATACTAGGCTTATCAATTTGCTTAAAGATGTATAGCTAGTTAGTAATATTAATCGTAGTTAACTCTTTTGAATAATCCGAGGATTTTACATCATTTTCTATTTTTATATCAATCGCTCAGATTTTTCTCTTTTTGAATTATTAATTTTGATCACTTAACCAGTCCAGTGTCTTCATGCTGAAATGCCAATTAAGTTACCTAATCAAAGGAAATATAGGCTATAATAGGTTATTTATGTATCAATTATAGAAAAGGGATGATACATAGTTTTCTTAATTTTCAAATCTACTTTTTTTACCGACCAAGTTTTGACTAACAAAATTAGTCTCAAAAAGGTGAAGACACTTCTTATTCAAAGGAACTGTTACTAATAATAACAAAAAAATAACCAGCTGTTAATATAATGCTTCAAGTGGGTGTAATGCTAGGATATTTGTACTGATCCCAATTTTTAATGATTTAAGCTTTATTCATGAAGCTTAGACCAAATAGGAAGCTATATCAAGGCTCAGGTAGGTTTCTGAATGGTTGTCGATATTAAGGAATGACAATATCATTCAAATCTCATTTTACAGTAGGATTGGCAACAGTTGACGTGAAACATAGTTCAAGCATGATCCATTATAGTCATATCCTACCAGCAACATCCAATAAAAATAGATTAATATGATTTGGCAAGTCTCTATATAGAATTCTAATCATTGCACAAGCAGCTCGAGAATTTTAGAAAAAAAAAAAAAAAAACAACTGCAAATACACACTGCTAGTTAACATCATGCATCTAAGCTCAAATATTTGTATATTGCGGCTTAATTAGCCACCAACACATACTAGCTACTATTACAATACAAATTGTTCATACAATCTATGTTAAAACAAAACTTTGCTGCCAGATATTCAAAACAGATCCAACAATTTGGACCTGAGGTTTTGTGACGGCTTATGACTGTTTTTAAGAACAGATTCTGAAATTCACAAAAAAAAAAAACCTTGTACTCGAACAACTACATTAAACAGCATGAAAAGGGTTGTCCAATTTCAAGATCAAGAGACAGAAAAAGAATTCAAAGAGATCCAACCTGAAAACAGAAAGAGAAAGAAAGAAAAATTCAATAGCGACTCAAAAAAGAAAAAATTAAGCAATGTTGAATATAAACAGAAAAAGAAGGAGATGCTTGAGTTCAGGAAACAGCTGCCCATTTATTCAGGTAAAGTTAATTTCCCTAACTTGCATTGAATATATGGCTTAATCCATTCTGATAGGTCGAGAATCGATTATGCAGGCTTTGACAGAGAATTCCACAGTCATTGTTATGGGAGAAACGGGAAGTGGCAAGACAACTCGTAAGTTTACACCAATGCAGAGAATAGAATGTGTTGCAAACTCATTTTGTTGTGACAGAGATACCTCAATTTATAGTAGAAGCAGGCTTGGCATCAAAGGAATTAGGGGGTGTTGCTATTACTCAACCTAGAAGAGTAGCTGCAGTTAACCTGGCAAAGCGTGTAGCAGAGGAGACAATGACACGACTTGGATCTAAAGTTGGATACACAGTCCGTTTTGACGACACATCAAGCTCGGAAACAATTATAAAATACTTAACAGATGGTATGCTGCTGCGTGAAATTTTATCAGACGAATTGCTGCTTCGATATAAAGTAGTTGTTCTGGATGAAGCCCACGAACGTACACTTAGAACAGATATGTTGTTTGGTATGATTAAAAAAATCCAACGGATACGTGATGAAAAGCATAAACAAGGGGAGGAAGGTATAGAACCACTGAAAATCGTTGTGATGAGCGCCACTCTTGACGCAGAAAAATTCAGTGAATTTTTCAATAATGCCAAGATATTGTACGTTTCAGGCCGTCTTTATCCAGTAGATACCATGTTCACTGTAGAACCACAAGCCGATTATCTTGATGCCTCTCTTGTATCTATATTTCAAATTCATGTAAATAATCCAAAAGGTGATATACTCGTGTTTCTGCCAGGCCAAGATGCTATCGAAAGCTTAACTGCTTTAGTAAACGAGTATTCCTCTCAATTACGCCCACATCAACAAAAACTACTGGTCTGTCCCCTTTTTGCTGCTTTACCTCCATCGCAACAGCAAAAGGTATTCGATCCTGCTCCTGCAAACACTCGCAAGGTCATTCTGGCTACCAATATTGCTGAAACAAGTATTACTATTTCGGGTATTAAATATGTCATTGACTGTGGGCTAGCGAAGCTTCGTGGGTTTAACCCAAAAATTGGCGTTGAATCACTATTGCTTCATCCAATTTCTAAAAGTTCAGCATGGCAAAGAACCGGAAGAGCCGGAAGAGAAGCAGCAGGTATTTGCTATCGACTATATACTGAACAAACCTTTCGGGAACTAGAAGATGATACTGTGCCTGAAATTAGAAGATGTAATCTAGCAGCTGCCGTTTTAGCTCTTAAAGCAACGGGTATTGACAATGTTTTAGAATTTGATTATATGGATAGACCATCGAGAGCTTCTTTGATACGTGCATTAGAAGAACTTTATGCTCTGGGAGCTATAAATGATCAAGGTCAACTTTCTGATGTGGGGAAGCAGATGGCCGAGTTTCCATTGGATCCAATGTATTCCAAAGTACTTATACAGTCTAAAGATTATGAATGTACATCTGAAGCCATTGCAATCATCTCGCTCTTATCTGTTGATTCAATTTTTTTTACACCTTCTGATAAGCGTGAGCAGGCAGCTGAAGCGCGAAAAAAGTTTTTGCATTCTGATGGTGATCATTTGACGCTTTTGAATGTACTCAAGTCTTATTGGGAAGTGAAAGGAGATCATGAGTGGTGCAGAGATAACTTTATTAATAATAGAAATATGAAGGTTGCAATGGTAATGATTAAACAAAAAAAAAAAAAAAAAACTAGGAAATGAATCATTTATTGATTCTTTTATAGGAAGTTCGAGATCAACTCATTCGATTTTGTGAACGCATCGATATAAATCCGAATAGCTCTTGTGGAAGTGAAACTGACAATTTACTAAAATGCTTTTTAACTGGCTTTTTCCATAACACAGCGCTTCTTCAACCTGATGGATCTTACAAAAGTGTCACAGGAGGACAAAATATCAAAATACATCCTGGATCTGCTATGTTTGGTAAACGCGTTGAAGGCATATTTTACAACGAATTAGTATTTACAACAAAGCATTATGTACGTGGTGTATCTGCTATCCAGTCTGCTTGGTTACCATTAGCAGCACCCAAATATTTCAATAACATGAAAGCATCCTGAATAAAAACCATCTGACAATTTCCTAAAAGGGAAAGAACCTGTCACTAAAGAATTTTTTCTGCTGCATCTTTTTTCTTTCGTTTTACCAAAAAAAAGACCAGAATGATGCAAAGTAATCCATCTTTACTACCTCACTTAGCACAACAGCAACAACATCTACAACAGCAACAACAACAACAGCAGCAGCAACAGCGTGGATTATTTTATACCCAAGTTGCGTATCCAATGCTATCCAATTTGAAGCCATCTGATAGAACACACGGTGTTTTTTCTACTTATCCTGCACGACTAAAACATTCAGACGACAATGCTTTACTTTTACCCGAATCATATATTACCAAAAAGACACGTTTTGCAGGCAGTGAATCCGACGAGGATTACTATGAAGAGGAAAGTGATGAAGATGAAGAAAAAGAAAATGGCGATGGAGGAGAAGAAAGAAGAAAGCTAGTAAATAAACAAAACCAAACAGGACAAACAAAAACAGGATGGCCAAAAATTACAAGGAAAAAGAACAATTTGAATTATACAGAAGTTGATTTAACTAAAATATCAGAAACAGAGGAAACATTAGTGCCTATACGGTTAGATATCGATATTGATTCAATTAAACTTCGAGACAGATTCTTGTGGAATATGAATGGTAAAGAAGCTAAATGGTTTTTGCATATGTTTTGCTTAAAATTCTCTTAGAGCAATACTTGACACCAGAAAAATTTGGCGAAATGTTATGTGAAGACCTGGAGCTACCACATTATAAGTTTGTTCAACCTATTGCTGATTCAATACGTTCACAAGTTCTTGATTTTGAAAGCGTCAGAACAGTCCAGCTACCGTCATCTCATACACGAGTTCTTATTAAGGTGAGTTTTTATAATAGTACTATAATCTTTGATTTAACTCTTTGCTTGTATTAAAAAAGCTTGATTTACAAATCGGAAAAGTTAACTATCGAGATCAATTTGAGTGGGATTTACAAAATGATAGTGCAAATGCTCCGGAAGTCTTTAGTAGACAGTTAACAGCTGAGCTAGGTGTAGGTGGGGAATATGTGAGTATTATATCACATGCTATACGCGAACAACTGTTTAGACACAAAAAACAATATGTTGAGGAAGTAAATTTATGATAGACAAACATTTACATGATATCGATACTTATATCTACCTTTAGCTCATGATAGAATCAGAAATTAGATCTACACTAGATAACGTATATCGACCAATGGAAGAAATCAAACATTGGGAACCACAATTAGAAGCATTACCCAATGATGAATTAGAAAAACTATTAATTGCACAAGAAAGAAACATAAGGTAGACATGATATTTCCAACTTTTGTTAAACATAATATATTCATTACGCATTTTTTGTAGACGAATGAGAAGAGAAACACGATTCAAGAGATCCACTCGTCGCATTAGCAATTATTAACTTTTGAACATAATAAATTTAAAGCTTTCTTTTATAGCTATACTAAATTGACTATCTAATGGAATTGGAGAGCTTTTTATTTTGCATGTTTGTGAATAATTTAATGATGTTCGTCGTGATGATCGCCGTGGTGATCCCATGGATGTCTCCAACCCTACAATGCAACTATTATTTAAAAAAGAATTCTATGGCTTGCTTTTGAAATTTTTACCAAAAGAACAGGACCATCTTCCTTAGCGCGGTACATCATCCAAAACCACATGGTGGCTCCCAATGCTTTTCCAACGAAGCGATGAGTGAATCCGGGTAAGTGTGGGTGAAATCCTAATCCTCCAGCAGCCATTTTAATATTATTGTAAGCTTTACTAAAGACAAAGGGAAAAAATAGCAAGCAATGAACCTCGTACTTTTTCATCGGAGTACCTAGTAAAAAATTATGACATCATATCCAAGTTTACTTATGGAGGCTTATACTGTCCGGCTGAAGAACCGGAATGGCCCCAAAAGGAGGGTGCAAGGAAAAGGGAATCAACAAAACAACCCATAAGCAAGTATGCAAAAAGATCCTCCTCTTCCAACCTCACCCTAAGAAGGTAAAAAAAGGATCATAAAAGACAACATCCATCTATCCACAGTCAATGGGGTTATACGAGCACACAAAAAAAGACAGTTCAATAACAGTAATTAATTAAGGAATGTCAATTAAAACAACCGGCAATGACATTTACCAAGGAAATTCAACTATGATAAAGACAACATTGATTGTGGAAAGATGTTTAAATAAATTTTGAATAGATTATTAAACCACCTATTTAATGTAGCTTTAGAAATGGTTACTCCTGCCGTAAAGCACACCATCGTGAAGAAGCGTACTGCTCACTTCAAGCGCCACCAATCTAACCGTTTCATGCGTGTTGGTGTATGTATATTGAATGAATATTTTTAGAATAACTGAATAATAACATTTTTGTACAGGAATCCTGGAGAAAGCCTAAGGGTATTGATTGTAACATGCGTAGACGTTTCAAGGGACAAGCTCCTATGCCCAAGATCGGTTACGGTTCTGCCAAGAAGACTCGCAATCTTTTGCCCAATGGTTTCCGCAAGTTCACCGTTTCCAACGTTCGTGAACTCAACTTGTTGTTGATGCACAACCGCTCTTATGCCGCCGAAATTGCTCACAACGTTTCCTCCAAGAAGCGTGTTGCTCTCCTTGAACGTGCTGCTCAACTTAACGTTAAGGTTATCAACGCTGGTGCTCGTCTTAGATCCCAGGAGTAAACAATTGGCATTTATTAAAAGAAATATAATTTTATTTTATAACAGTTCACCACAGTTGGTAATTGTGATTGTTTCTTGTGGTTGTTCCTGTGATTCGGGCACTTTATTTATCTCGTCCAACACCTCAAAACCTTTGCTAACTTGTCCAAAGATGACATATTTGCCATTGATCTTGTCAAATTGAGAGTGCTTATCTCCAAGTGTTATGAAAAATTGCGATGTATTGGAGTTTTTCCCTATGTTAGATTAGATTCATAGAGAACTTTCAATAGAAAAATATACCTGAGTTCGCCATAGCTACCAGACCTTTTCTATCAAACTTTTTTGCAAGTCCAGGCTTTTCATCATTAAACTTTCCATTATAAATACTGTCTCCACCAGATCCATCACCTATTTTTGTTTGTCTTAGTTTTGCAGATTGTTTCCTTTTTCTTTCTTTGTTTGTTTTCATACCTCTTGTAACATCTCCTCCTTGCACAACAAAACCGGGAACTAGTCGAAACATTTTGGTATTTTCATAATGTAAAGGCTTCTTTGAGCTTTTGCCAATTTTCCCTCCTTTACAGAGAGATACAAAATTTTCACATGTTTTTGGACAGTCCTTTTCGAATAATTCAATTTCTATTATACCACCTTTTAATGGTTCAGGGGCATTCACTAACCACTTTTCGTTGATGGCTTTAGGATCATTGGATAGGATATCTTTTGCAGTTTCTTTATCCTCTGGTCCAAGTTGGTCGAGGTCATTAGAGGCAAAACCATAAGTTGACCACCATTGATTTACCCAAGCTTTCGCACTTTGGTATCTTGCAGAAGCGTCTTCATGTTGACCAATGTTGCCAATTTTTATTTCAAGGAAAATTTTACGTGTCATTTCAAGAAGAAAAAAAAATCTAGTCCAAGCAGTAAACACTTTCCACATTGAAATTTAGGTACCGAAAAACATACCAAAAACCTAATTCAATCAATACAAAATACATAGAACTAAAAACAGATACTAGTATAATTTCTTGGTTCTTTTTCATTGTTACCCTAAATTGATTGATACATGGTATAAAAAAAGGGATAATACGAGACATATTTATAATACTGATATGCTTCATTGTATTATATTCAACTTGTTTAGCCAAAGCAAGTTGTAGGGTAAAGAGGGTGACTAACTAAGGGACAAATAACATTTTAAACAACGAAATAAACTTTTCTCCTCTCTTTTTCTTTCCTTTTTGTATGGCTTACACAGTTCGCATAAATGGAACAGTTTTATCCTCTTTGCTATTCGAATGTGCAAATTCAACAATTGACATTGTACAAATCTTTTTTTTTATATAAGCAAGTTGATTAACATTTCTTTTTATTTTTAGGAAGGTTACTTCTTAGGTGCACTATCTTCGAGAGTAACTATGGCAAATGACGATAATACAGATCAAGCATATGAACACCGAGAAGATTTTATAAGTAAATAGAAAAACACATATGACACGTTTTGTCTAATTTTTTTCCTCCTAGTCATTCATGGTTATGAAATAGTCAAAGATATACCCTACGATATGTATGGCAATACCATCAAACAGTTTAATCAAACTGCCTGTGTTGGATACTTTAAATATCGAAGACAAACAGACGTAGAACTTTCCGTAAGAGATCAACTCTGGATGAAGTCCTTTTCCGAAACAGTAAAGCACGGCTGCATGGCCATCATATCCTCATCTTTGCTAGATAAAGCTACGCATACATATGAGTTTGCTTTTTGGGATATAAAAGATTCTAACACCAAACTACCGTTAGAAGTAACTAATATGAGTGGAAGTACATTGGATTTCAGACAATTTATGTCAAATACCCCAAATCCATCAAGGTAATTCTACTTTGATTACGTCAAATAAACTTGCTACTCGACTTTCCTAATCTTTTTTTTTTAGCAATAGTTTGTTAAATTCTATAGTTTCACCTGATGTTATACTTGATCACTGTAACAATGCGTATTATGAATCAATTAAAACCCTACAGGTACAACTATGATTTACATAACGTTCGGAGTATATTTAAGAGCTTATCATAGACTTTCACTAATCGAATAATTCAAAAAGAAAAGGAGCTTGAAGATCTTAAAAAGGAGGTAGAAAGTATAAAGCAGCAGCAACAGAAGTAGTAGTAGTTCATATGCTGTTAAATAAATGGACCAGAGTTTATTCTATCTGTCTACGTCGTGACATTAAGCATAATTATGCTGGTGATAATATTCAAAAAACATGAATTTCTCATCCAATAAAATTCAAAATGTTTAATTCCCGTTTATTGTAACCATGTACAGCTTTTTTCTTTTTTTTTTTTTTTTTTTTTTTTTTCTTTTTAAATAAAAAAAAATATGGTAAAAAAAAGAAGAGAGAAAAAAAAAGCGTGAAAAGTATATTTATAAATTTGATACGAAAAAAAAATAGGCTGACAGCGTATCTGATAACGGTTCAAAGAAAGGTGAACGTAAAGATAGCAGAGTTCCCGCTTTGTCTCAGTCTGCCCGTTCTGGTCTTCAAGTAAAAGAGAAGAGAGAAAAAACGTCTGCACAGCAAAAGTTAATAAGCCTCACTTTATAGTTTCCTGTAGGCCGTATTCACCGTTATTTGAAGTCAAAAGGACACAGCCATTCACGCGTTGGAGCAAAGGCTGCAGTATATACAGCAGCTATTCTTGAATACCTAACGGCCGAAGTACTTGAATTAGCAGGCAATGCCACAAAGGATCTTAAAGTAAAACGTATTACACCAAGACATTTACAATTAGCTATTCGTGGTGATGAGGAGCTTGATGCTCTTATTAAAGCTACTATTGCTGGTGGTGGCGTACTTCCTCATATTCATAAATCTCTCATTGGAAATACAAAGACTGGAAAGAAGATGTAAAAAAAAAAGAAGGAAAAAAACAAAAGTCAATATTTTTTATAATAAATACTATAAACATATGCAATGGTATTAACAAAACTTAGAATTTATAATTTGAAAATAAGAAATATAGTTGTATTTAAAAGTGAAGAGAAAGACGAGCGATTGTACTTATGAAAACATTCTAAAGTAATAAAGCCATTTACATTTAAACATGCTAGCTAGTTGATTTGCTTCGTTAGCAATAAGACAATTATATTAAAACCATGTCACACTTTTTGCGTAATGAATTTTATTTATTATTACAAGAGGCATAATCTTAAATTATTATCTGATTAGAGCAAAGCATGTATGTGCTTCTTCTGTTTTTTGAGCATTCTTTTTCCTTGACTATTTTATATGTTTTATTGCGTAAGGCTCCCATCTAAGGACATTGGAATTAATTATTTGACTTCATATTAAAGTTTCTGCCAAACATTAAACCATTTGTGCGAACACAAAAGTTAAAAACTGAACTCGTTTTTTTTTTTTAAAAAAAATTAAACGAATTTAATACAGCCATCTGTATATCTATCAAGTTTACAAACACTGCTACTTTCTACCACTGTATTCTTTTATTCTGCTGTTTAACCTACAAATGTTTAAACCTCAGAAAAAACAAGGCATGCACTGGTATGACTAAGCCACATTATTTCGAAACCTGTCGAGTGTAGAAAGTTTTTAGGTCTGCTGAAGAGAGCGGGGGTCCCAGAAATAGCCCTATTTTTCTTTTTAATCAGCTTTCAAAATGTCTCAACAACTCCAATTTTCAGAAAACGATCAACGTGAACTTGGCCAAGTACGTAAACAGAAAAAAAAAAGAAAAAAAAAAAAGTCCTTTGGACTAAATTAAATTGTTAGTTCCTTGAAGCTGAACAAGCCAAGGCTCGTGTTCAACAAACCGTACACTCTTTAACTGACAACTGTTGGGTAATTGAATTAAAAAGGGAAAGAAAACAAATTTACTGACTGTCAGCAATAAATAGGATAAATGTATCAACAAAGTTAACAACAAATTAGATCGTGGCGAAGAGGCTTGTTTGGCTAACTGTGTCGACCGTTTCCTTGATACTAGTTTATTCATCGTTAAGAGACTTGAAGAATTAAGAAACAGTGCCATGTAAATATTCAACAAGAAGATGCCACAGTTCGCTCACTGTTGACTTATATATAAAAATAAAATTGATATAACAAAACATATACTTTTATATTGGGCTATCAACCGTGTATCTTATCCAACATCAACTCATCTATGTTTATATTAAGTGAAAGAGAAGGGAAACCACTTGTAGCACATTTTTAGCATTTTTTGTATACAATATACCGGATACAGACATGCTTTAAATAGCCACTGTATATGATGTTTCGCTATTTCATAAAACAGCGTGTATTTTGAAATCAAATTTATGTAGACACACGAGATATTCAAAGTTCTAGTGGTGATTGCATTGTGAACAGTAATTATAAATACACGTATACAAATGAAGTACGTCAACAAAGGCGCATTGTAGTATAACAATAAGATGGCTTTACTTTTTGGTTGTGTAACATATTTGTTCAAAGAAGATTGAGCTATAATTGCAAATATAAACTATATAAAACTGGCACACTCAATCTGCTTATTTAAACGATTACACCTTGTCATATATAGTCAATTCATTTAAAGCGTCTTTACATTCATAACCCGCAAATTAATTGGAAAAAAAGTTCACATTTTAAATACAAGAAAAAAGAAAAACGTGTTATGTATAATGAAAACAGTCCTATCAATAATCGTGTCAATAGCAAGATCTACAGTTTCATAAAATAAAAAGAGAGAAAAAAATGCTTTCTGATCATTAACAAATGTGTTTGATAATAAAATATAAAAGTAGGCCTTTTCCACATGAATCTACTGACACGTGGAACATAATTAATTGTTCAACACATAACAATGTAAAAGAAAACAATTCAGGTTGTGTACGACCGTGACTGAAGGTTTTTTCTTTATCTGTTCGAGGCATATTGCCCTTTTTATTCTCTTTTCTTCAAGATGTCACAACATCCCTTGGCTGAATCCACTTACTCAACAACATCTCAGGAAAGCACTGATTCATATCCTGCTTTCTCAGAAGAAGATATCTCTGACTTTGTAAGAAGAGTATCGTCCCCTATACCTCGAGATGATTCTATTGTACGTGCAGCCAGTCCTTTTGGTAGAAGATACTTGAAGCCTATCAATGGTATTCAGACAAAAGGATTTGCTCGATCAGGTAAATAGCATTATAATCTCATTATCCTTATACCTCTTTATTTATTTTCATTTTAGCTCAAAGAAGATCTTCTGTTATGACTTTAGGTTCTATTGA
Source organism: Rhizopus arrhizus (assembly GCA_024220505.1). Lineage (NCBI taxonomy): Eukaryota > Fungi > Mucoromycota > Mucoromycetes > Mucorales > Rhizopodaceae > Rhizopus > Rhizopus arrhizus. Next base: position 87,668 of record JAKZZE010000033.1, on the reverse strand, counting down.
AAGGTTACAGGACTTTTACGCAAAGAGAGAATTAAAGCTAAACAAGTAAGTATATCCTCTTTTCTTTTCTGTGCTGGCATAATTTAATGAATACAATTTAAACAGAGGTGGCACATTGGGATTTCAAAAGCTTATGATAGAAGAAGAAGATGATTACGATGAACGGCTTCCAACTCCAAAGGCGCCACCTCCAAGCTGGATAAATCTTGATGTTGAGACAGACTTGGATGTACTTTTGAATACATGTTTTGAAGACATACAGCATACTTTGACTGCTTGGGCTATGGTCATGGGTCCTCGTCAATCATCATCATCATCTTCTTCCTCTTCACATCCACTCTCATCAGATAGTGCTGATGAATCATCAAGGGCAACGACACCTATTGAACCAAGCTTTGACATTCTACCGCTAATTCAATCAGTTACAAGAATGTTGGACTCAGTTCGTAATTATACCACAAATAGACACGATCTGTCCGATACTGCTTTAAGTAAATTAAGACAAGCTTCTTTGTCACTTTTAGAAGCAATGAAAGAATTAGAAAACCAATATAGAGAGGATGGAAATGATGAGGAAGGATACGTATACAAATCGTCTGATTTTGACCTGCTGGAACGGGAAAGACAAGCTATTCATACTTATTTACGAGTGGTTGAATCTCAGGGATTTAATCCTCCTCATCATATCGGAAGTCCTCCTGCTGTGTTCACTCCTGAGATACAGGCATTGATGGGTAAAACATCCATATTAAGTTTATCGGACAGCGAAGAGGATACAGACGAAAAGGCAAAGGTGGACAGTAGTATACCTGTATGGCTTGAACGAGGATCTTTTGTTAATGATCCTTTAGGTAGGTTATTCATAACGTATGGGTATATACATATGGAATTAATTTGTTATTTGTAAAAAGGAAGATACCATGCTTTACTTGTTGATAATCAAGACAAAAGTTTAAAAGAAGTCATTGATATATCAAATCCAAAGGACAATGAAAATGCTTTTCTAGAATGCTTAGCGTAAGGGAAAGCTCATGGAATGAAATAATATCCTTAACCGATTAAATTAAAAATAGAGATGGAAGAGTTCTTTGTAATGCTTACAATAGTCTCGTGAAACAATCCAAACGTCCTTTTGGTTTCATTACCAAAATTCACAGTGATACCCGACGCACATATAGAGCAGTCGAAAACCTTCGATTTTTTGTTGCGTAAGTTTTATTTTATGTAAACAAAAAATTAACGCGCTAACTCGTGTAAACAACAGGGCGTGTAAATTTAGGTTTGAGATTGTATTCAACGAATTTGATCCTTCAGAAATAGCCCGCAAGACGGATAAAGGATTAATCATGATGAAGAGCATATTAGCTACATTCTGTGAGTGCGCTATTAGAGAATTAAGAGAACAAATAGATTTAATTCAAAAACAAAAGTAACAAAAAAATACCGTTTATAATTATACCAATTTAATAAAGTCTGATTTTCAAACACTCATTGATTAATCACAATGTGTTTGTACCCCATTATGCACGTTTATTTTACTTTTATTTATCAGTAATTCTCAATGTTTCCCAAAGGATAACATTAGTAAAACAGACACTGTCTGAAGATTGGCATTTTTGCAACAATTTTTTTTTATTTTATTTTTTAATTGCTATTAAATAATTAAGAGAAGGGAGATATTCTATTAATCAAGAGCAGATTGACTAAGCATTATTTAATTTCTGTCCATTAAACAAGAGCTTGTTTACGGTGTTATGAGAAATTGTTTTGACAAGTCCAGCAGTAGATAAGCTCGTCATTTTCTTGTACACATTTTGTGGTGTGGGATTATCAATTTCGCTAATCAATAAAGCAGCTACACCTGCAACGTGAGGAGAAGCCATGGAAGTACCGGTCATTCTGACAGTAGACGACTTGGAGTCAATGTATGAGCTGAGGATATCATCACCAGGAGCAAGAATTTGGACACATTTACCATAACTACTGTAGTCAGTCATTTCATCATTCTTGTTAGTAGCACCAACAGTGTAAACATTCTTATTACTGGCAGGTGAAACATCACAGGCATCAACATCGCCCCAGTTACCAGCTGCAGCAAACATAGGAACACCTGAGGCGACAACAGCATCAACAGCTTGATTGAGGGCATCCAGAGCAGAAGAAGAAACGCCACCAGTCTTCATACCCAAAGACATGTTAATGATAGAACGGCCTTTGTACTTTTTAGCATTCGTTGTAACCCATTGAAGACCAGACAAGAGACTGGAAATGGAGCCTCTGCCTTCTTCATTGAGAACTTGAACAGCAATAAGATTCGTCTTTTTGGCAACACCGTAGGTCTTTCCGCCAATGATACCTCCAACATGTGTACCATGACCTTCACCAAGACGTGAGGTGCCATTGAAAGCAGACCAACCCCACTTGGCACGGCCTTCAAACTCTTCGTGGTCAATGTTCATACCGTCATCAATGACATAAACATAAGCATCAGATCTAAAGCAAAATGCAATTTAAATCATCAATATCAAACGGGCTGTTTTTTTTTCTTACCCTGCATCTGAGTCATAGATATAAGGTTGAGACAAATCCCGTTTGTGCTCAGAGATACGGATCAAGTTCCATTCAGCCTTATCTTGCTTCACATATTCAGAGCTACTGACAATGGCTTTAGTAGGTACAGGTGTTTTCTTGGAAGTAGTTGTTTTGGTGTTGCTGCCCTTTTTAGTTGTGGTGTGAGACACCTTTTTGGTGGTCTTTTTAGTAGTAGACTTTTTAGTAGTAGACTTTTTAGTAGTAGACTTTTTAGTAGTAGACTTTTTAGTACTCTTTTTAGTAGTAGTTGTATGCTTCTTTTTAGCAGATGTAGTGTGCTTCTTTTTAGCAGATGTAGTGTGCTTCTTTTTGGTGCTTGTCTTCTTCTTTGTGGATGTTGCGTGCTTCTTGGTTGTAGTATGTTTTTTGCTAGTTTTCTTCAATGTTTTCTTTTTAGTAGTTGTCTTCTTTTTAGACTTTACAGAAGCAGCTTGAATCTGATCATCTTCAAAGGTATCAATGTTACCACGACGCACAATACGCTTTTGAGATGAGGCCTTTCTAGCACGAGCATTAAATCTCTTGTTGATACTATTCTTTTTGTTTTTAGGAGTAGGCAATTCGAACTTAACATCCTGATCAGGAATAATCTTTAAAATTTCGTGACTAAACAAAAGGGCGAGATCTTTAACAATATTAAGATCTTCAAACTTGACAGTGATACCCTTAAATGCATTGCCAATGTCATACGCATCAAAAACATGAACTTGGTCTTCTTGGGTGTCACGTCGAACGATTTTGTTCTTCTTAACTTCTAACTTGTCACGACTCATTGACTGACTGAAAACCGTGATGGCACCATCGAGGAAGCGTGGGACAACTAACAATATAATTATTAATAAGGTAACACATTTAGATGTTGTATACATACATGATTTAATTGTAGTATTTGGATGAAGTTGAACGATATAATTTCCGTTGCCTTTTACTGTACTAAAATCTTCTAGAATGTTGTCGTCAAGGCCTATTGAAGTAACAACACCAATGCAAGAAATTGCAAAGAAAATAAACGACTTGGGATGCATTCAATTGAAAAAGAAAGGTAAGGAAGGGAAAGGATAATGGTTTATAAAGGGAATGGATAGGGATAGCAACCGCTTATTAGCTTGGTTACTCTTTTTTTTTTCTATTAGAGATGTGAAAGAGAAGGCATGGATAGCTTTATTCTTTTATACACATTTTTCTATAACTTAAATATTGATTTTGTGTCACTTCATTAATAAGTTTGTATTATGCTTTATGGGCTCCATTCTTCTCTTTTTTCCTCTAATTTTATTTTATAAAATGCCATATAGTAGATCAAGTAACCAAATATTTTTTAAATTATTTTTGCTTAAAGTTACTAACTTCTTATGCCAGTTTTTTCCCTTTCTGTTTCTTTTAGATAGTATAACTGTGCAACATTGATATGATTGCCCTATGTTATATCTGACCTTGAAATCCGAAATCTAGAAGCAGTGGCACCAACGCTAAACATGGCAAATGATCATCAATAATTCATCCATAAATAATTAGTGACCTAGTACAGGCATTTATCAAAAGAGAAACGTAAGAATATCACTTAACGTTTTATGCTTTATAGTAAAACTATATTACCTATGCAACTTATTGTACACAAAAGGCGTGAATCTCCCGTAATAAATGTATATAACTAAACAGCTGTTTATCAATCAAGCTGAATTTGACATCCGTAAGCAAATAAAAATTTTCAACTCATGCTCTGATAAGGACTAGAAATTTTATTATACATTATTGTTACGAAAAGAAAATCAAAATATAGAAGGTGCTAAACAGCCGTGTCTCTATGAATGTTATATAATTTCCATCGCAGTAGGGTTTAACGGATTTAACAAGTTCAATACTATTTGCTTGATAGAATAATTAAGCAAATGACCACAAAATCCATAAAACTCTCTTATAAACATGTCAAATTTAGAGAAGAAATGTTGCCATCTATTTTTACACTATAGTAATTAGCGATATTTGGACATTTTTATTACTAGTTTCATAAACTACTCAACCGTTTGTCTTACTTGTGTCTTTTTTTTTTGATATACCGAGAATGTATCACTTTTAAAACGATTGTTTCAAAAACACATAAGTGTTAGTTCAATTTTTATATAATCTTACATGGACATTTTCTTGCCAAGTTTATGAAGAATCCAGGTATAGAAAAAAACTAATATACCAACTTTAATTGAGAGTGTATGGGCTATGTATAAATACGATTCATTTCGCAAACAACAAAATAAATAAGAGCATGTTATCCTTTTTTTTTTTTTTGAAGATGTATATTTACTGGTAAGCCTATTTCACTCGATACTATAAAATTGTTAAATAAAGAAACTCCTAGGAGCTATTAATTAAAGTATTATATTAATACATGCTTGTTAGTAACAATGTAAGAATAATAATCCGTCATTTGTTAAAGAATAGTCATGTTATTTTCACTTTCCACGCTTTAGATTGATTGAACTTCTGTACTGCATATGTTAGAAATAAATATAAAGACTGCAAATGAATTGAATTATGGATTATCCTACATCATAAAAAATTTATTAATAAGAGCAAAGTCGTTACAAGTCATATAGCCACAAGTTTTAAAAGTGCCGCATCACATAAGCTAGAAGAGGATATCAGTATTAAGCAATGACGTGGAATTTTCGTTAAACAACAAGCTGCAGCTGTACTTTTAATAGTTGTGACCCTCTATCGATTTGACAGGAAGTACAAAACGGCAAGGATGAATTAGAACTATATCTTTAAGAAAGCATATTATATGAATATAATAAGGGATCTGTGGGTCATTTTTTAAAATCCGTCGTCATATCGTATTTTATACCAAAAGAAACAATGTAATATTAACGGAGCCCCTCAAAGTATCCTGTGATATCTCTGCTAAGAAAAAGAAAACTAATTTATAAAGGCTTTTGAATATGAATCAGTGAATAGATGCCCTTTGTTTTAAGAGAAGTCGACCTTCATTACTCAGACATATGCAACACAGCACAATCGATGGATGAGCTTCTTTGTATTTCAGTGCAATAGCGCATAGGAGACATTGTATTAGGCAGTAAATAGGGCTGATTAACGGTCAAAATAGAGTTAAAAAATCAACAACGACTTTTTGCCATCGTAAAAAAAAAATCCGATTAAAATAAGCAAATACGGCCATGATTTTTGTTTAGAAGCACAGTTTGCTTCAGACTCTTTTTTTATCCCATACAAGGCGACATATAACAGCGTTGAGTAATTGCCCAACTTGGGGATCATATCCTCCATTCATTTATCATGTCTACTACATATCGACTTTGTCAATGAACTGTGCGCTTCCATTTTAACCTTTTCTAATTCTTACCAAGTCGTAATATGTAGGTGTACTTCTTGATCGATTTTTATACAAACCATGTTTGTCTGTCCTGATTTTGTGAAATAAAAATGCTATAGTCTTACAAAGCTTCTCTGCTTAATAAATTTACTGCATACGAAATGCTTTTTATGCATACAGATGACACCCTTTAATGCCAATAATAACAAAAAAGATCTCTTGTCCTGAAAATAAAGAATGCTTTATTATTGTCATTTTGCTACTAATAATATACTTTTTATACAAATGTATTATGTACTCCTAATCTTTGTCGTTTTGATGAAGATTCGCTATACATCGGTTGTTGTCTTTTGTCTGTTAAACTATAAAAAGAATAAAGTGTCAGTAGATAAAAAATAAGCTTAGTATTATATAGCTCATTACTTGTGATTGCTTAATGGTGAAGGCCTATATTCTTTTGCATTGGATGGCCAATTGAATGTGTTTGAAGCAACAGGAGTAGTAGAAAATGTGAGAGGACTAGGCAGTTCACCTTGTCTATAGAATTCCGGGTAAAATCTAGAAGGTGAAGGTAGGTTTTGTGCGAATTGTGAGTTTGAGCTATTTTTGTTCACAATCTAATGTATATGTTGGTCTCTATCAAAATAAGATATAAATATTTATCTCACTTACTGAAGGTGTTTGCTTTTCCTTGGAAGGATCAAGTGATTGGGATGTTTCGCTCGGTATATGTACTCGAAGCTGTGGCCTTTTTTCATTATAGGTAGCTATATTATATAGTTCAGATGGAGCATATCGTTGATGCTCATTTGATGCAAATGATTCTTCATAGATGTGTTGTGCAGGTGGTGGTGGTGAAGGGTAAGTATATTGAAGCAAAGATGAGACAAGTTGAGGCTGATGTAAAATTGTGGGAGTCTATTTAAATATATACATAAAAAGGGGTTTTAGAATCAGGATAGGTATCGGTTCCTTTAGAATTTTACGGTATATATTTCGCCGTGTAGGCCATTCCTTGAAATATTTTGCTTAAATGGTTTAATTTCGTTAGATGATTCTAGACTATCTTCGGTTTGTACGGGACTTAGCACATTTCTGCTGGCTTCTTTTTCATGAATAGAGATATCTTCATCTTCTTCATTTTCTTTAAACTAAACATACAAATACACATGTTTATTCATATATATATATTTTTCAATGTAAAGATACGTACATCATCATTAACCTTACTTTCATGAGGCTCATCGTACTAAAAAGCATTATCAGCTTTGGTTTTTACATGTTAAGCTTTTTATATTTACCTTTGTATATCTGATCAATACATTGTCAATGTCTGTACTTGCATATTGAATAAGTTTATTGTTTTGATTATTAAATATAATGAGTGCTACTTCGCAATTACAAAGTACACTAAGTTCATAAGCCTTTTTCATTAATCCTTGTTTTCTTTTAAGAAAAGTAACTTGTCTATTGCGATCATCTTTAATAGGTTCGATCCTGATCTTTCTGCGTCCCATGTTTGATTATAATAAAGAAGAAAGGGAAAATAAGAAGGAAGAGGGTAAAGAGTATAATTAATTGTTTTTTATTTTTAGAAATAATGACACGTCTATTTTTAGTTAGGGCTAATAGCACATGCTTGTTGCCGTAACAGCCTATTCAGTTCTGTTAAGACTATACTTCCAGCACTTGCAACATTTAATGATTCAACAGTCGATTCCAAAGGCACAGAAACTCTTATTTCATTATTTAACGCTTTATCAACCCCATGGTGCTCACAGCTCAGGATCAACGCAATCTTCTTTGGTATTTCTATCTTCTTTTCTTTAAAATTCCAAAACCAAATACCTGAGCCTGGCTTCACATCTTGCACATTTAAAGTGCCATAGTCGGGCGACCAAACTTGCTGTGAATCTCTTGGCAACATGTCAGCAACAATAGGCGTAATATCATGTTCCTTCAAATAGCTGGGCAAATGTTCAAAACTGAGTGTGTCGTGCGGCCAAGTAAGAGATAAACCTCTTGAAGCTCTGATCGTTTTATCGTTGTATAAATCACATGTACCAGATGTAATGATACCTGAGGTCCATCCGAGACCCTTGGCCGTCCTCACCAGCGTACCCAAGTTCCCAGGATCATTAATCTTATCAAACACTAACAAGCGGTCACCCGGCGTAAAGCCATGCTGCATTATGCCAATTTCTGCATATATTTCATGTGCCCCTGGTCTAGAAGCTGTTCCCAAGATTCGTCGAGTGAGATCCACATCAGTCAAATAGTATGTTTTGGCTGGCAAACTATCTGGATATTGAATTATCTGTTTTGCTGGTAATTTTATTTCGTCTTCTTCACGGGGTTCTTTCTTGGCAGTGACAATCACAGAATGGATCGAGAGTCCCTGATCACGCAGTTCTTTGATCGTCTTCAATCCTTGAATTACAACAGCTTTCTTCTCATGTCGATATTGTTTTGATTCTCGTAACTTGATGAGATGCTTTGCCGGTAATGATTTACTGTTTGGAATTCTTTTGAATATTTGTGGAAAAATATGCTTATACGCTGACATGTTGAATAAAAAAATTTCTTTGAAAGCAGTTAACAAAACTGCTTTTTCTGCACTCCGATAACTACTTGAGCAAGTAAAATGATTTATGTCAATAGCATAAGCAAACGTAATTTAATATATACAAAGGCTTGTTATGAAATGTTAATGCGAATAAAAAATAAAAAGGAATCAAGAAAAACATAATGAATTTACAAAGTTTTTATTATTATTGTGACAGTAGAAAAGAATACGCGAACTTTTTGAATTATAAGAACATTTAAGAAAATTTATCAAATACAATTTATTTGGATGCTTATATGTTTTTATAGTTAAATTTGTAGCAGTTTAACGGCAAATGTTATTATTCAAATTGATAAAGACGATTGATAGACTTTTCAAATGTTTCTTTAATATATCTTCTGGTTTCATCACCAATCTCGATAATCAATTCATCTTTCTGTCTGCTTTCAGTCATTTGCTCAAGGATATAGTTTTTCCATTCTTGCATCTTCTTATTATAGGCATGGCATACATGTTCAATCTCGTTTTTTATATCCTCTTGTAACTTGTCTGCTGCCTTATTTTCATTAAGACTATTAGATAACCTTTCGTATTTCATTCTTTTCTTCAAGAAATCCTTTGTAAGTAAGCAAAGACATCTTTCCAATTCTTGCTCTAATTTATTGTTTCTTTCTCTGAGTTCCTGGAAAGAGTTTAATCTGCCATTCAAATCATTTTGGACATCCTCCAGATCACTAACTGTAGGCTTCACGTCATCTTCAAAGGTAGATAATTGTCTTTGTACAATTCCAAATCTATCATTCAATGACTCAATTTTATCCAAAACATCTTTAACAGAAGAAATATTGCTATTTTGATGCATTTCAGATAAATAGACAGTTTTTATATCAGTACTGTTTATCAGTCTATCACAGACTGGACAAACACTAGAGCGAGTAAGCCAATGGGTTAAGCTGTAAAATAACAATAAGATGTTCAATATACGTGTTACTTTTATATTATAGTTCTTTAGAACCAGTTTTCATGATAGATGTGACCGCACGAAGTTGACACAATTGTTGGATATGTATCGGATTTCAAAGGACGTATACAAATACGACAACCAAACATTTGCTCCATTGCTTCAAATTTTTTTATTGGAATTTTAGGTGTAGTAAGATAGAAAAAAAAAGGAAAGATTTTTATTCGAAAACTGAGAGTATTTATTATATGCAATGACACAAATCAGTAAAGTGAATTTATCAAACATGTCACTTCTATTGCATTAAATTTTTATTTCTAATTTAAATATCCGACGGAATCTTTATTTGGAACTGCGCATTGAATAAGCTTTTTTTTTTTTCTTTAGCAAATCTCTTAATTATGGTAATTAGAATTACAAAAAAAAAAAACCGATTAAAAGTATTAAAACTATTATAAATAGGCTATAACAAGAATCAAAAGAACTGCAGGAGCTGGTACAAAGAATGATCCTATTGATATAACAGACGGGCCTACCAAGAAGCCTAAAGTAGCAAAAACAACAAAAAAGACAACCAGAACAGCAATCTCAAAAAGTTCAAACACAGTCCAGAAAAGAGGAAGGAAGCAAGTAGTTTCTTTTGTATATGACGAGGCAGCTGCAGCCGCTTTAAAGACACTAGCCAACGCTGAAAGGGAAAAGAGGAAAAAAGCAGCTAAAAAGTTACCACCTGAAGCAAGCCTGTATCTGAACGATGTAAGGAAAAAGTTGCTTTTTTTTAAAAAAAAAAAAAAAAAAGAAAAAAAAACCTTGATTTTCTTATACTTTTGCTTTTTAGTCAATGAAAGGAAGAGTGACTAGAGCTATGAAGCAACGCATGTTTGTTTTATCTCGTCAACTCGCAGAAAACGATGAATCTACAGAAATTTTTGAAGTATTAGGAAGTATTGGCAATGTAAATATCACATTCTTGTAATTCATATTCATATTAACTTATTTTGAATAGAATTATACCGTGACAATATCATCGAGAATTAAATGCACCTGCATGGATTATTCTATGCGAAAAACACACTGTAAACATATTTTGATGGTCCTTCTCAAAGTCTACTGCCTTCCTTTTGATAGCCCATTGTATCGTAGTCTTAGTACCAAAAAAGATGAACGCATACACGCACGTAGCTTTTGTCAACAAGTTGATCCTTCAGTTTTAGTCCCTGAAGAAGCAAGAGAGAGGATTATGAAGTTGATGTACGGCAGTTCTGAAGAGATTGCTGCTATGAGTGAAGCCCAACGGTAATTAGTTTATTAAAAGAAAAAAGTAAATGCATATCTTATACATCCATTCTATAGTCGTCCTCTAGACACATCCGATTGCCCTGTTTGTTTTGAGGAGTTTGAAGAAGAGAAAATAAATGAAATTGATTACTGCAAGACGTGTGGAAATAACATTCATAAGGTAATTGAAGGTTATTATTTACTATGAGCTATGTTTAATAATTAAATTTTAGGAATGTTTTACTATGTGGGCTTCTTCTAAAGGCTCTGATGTTACCTGTGTCTATTGTCGTTCAAAATGGATATTCCCTGATTTATCTGAAGGGCCCAAAAAGAGAACAGGAAAGGATTTGGATTCGAAGCATAGATTGGAAGGGAACTTTGCTAATTTTGCTCAAGAGCTAGGATTGGAGGTAAAGAGAGATACCTCTACTTACCGAAGTTCTCAAAGATATTATGACGACGATGATGGCTATTATTAACTCAAGCATGTAATAATGACCCAGCTTTATGCAAAATTGTTTATATTCTATTTTTAAAATATCAATTATTTTTTGTTTTATATGAATCAAATGAAAATTAAGTATATATAACAGAGTTTGTTTAAAGATATTGTAATTAGAGAAATACAATCTAATCATTTGAATATAACCATGTTTTATATCTGTCTTTCCTTTGAAAAAATATGCAAGACACTTGTGCTACCAATTATATCGCTTACAAGCATGTACACTTCTTGAATGCAAACATGACATTGTTATTTACCTTATAACAGCTATCATGTCCAGCATTGATATATACATATACGGAAATGAAGAAGCAGAGCCCGACATCTCTAATAATGTGCGAACATTATCTTTTAATCCTAGTCGAGTCTTGAATTCATCGCTGATATACAAAATACAGCTAACCTTTCTACAATTCCTTCCCGCCCAAAACGAATCAATATCAAGACATGAGCTTTTTCCAAATTTCTTTAAATCAATTTAGCTGACGCTGTTCACTTTTTTTTTTTTTTTTTTTTGGCATTCCACAATAAAAAGATTCAGTGAACTATTCTTTATTTGAAACCATATAATGCTGTGACTAAGAAAGATATTGTGCCTATTGTCTTTTTGAAAACGCAAGCAAAATATGATTATTAGCTTTATATATGATAAAATTTGAGCTGAAATGAACCATTCAATCGTTTAAATAATTCACTCTGGAATTTCGTTTCACGTTCGTGTCTGTGTCAATTTTTAAGTAAAGTGATTTATTAAGAAAAGCGCAGAAAAAAATAATGTTCTACAGCAAAGTCTTGTAGAGAATTTTTATATGGGATTACTTGTTCAAAGCTATACATATTGATTGAATTCATAGAGAAGGGCTTGTAAAATACAAACAACGCTGATTTCACTCTCAAAGAATTATCCAGTAAGAATAAGTTTTATTAAAATAAATCATAATCTACTACTTTTAAAGAGAAAGATAGGGTAGCGAGATACTAATTTCCGCCTGCAAAGATCATACAGTTTTTCTAAATCATTTCGTGTTTCAGTAGTTTCATGAAAGCCACTGGCATTTTACTGAGAGTTAAAGCTACCGTTAAAGACAATAAAATAGCGTAGACGAATCTAATGATACCTTTTAAAATGAGAATTGTTATGTTTATAAAACACTGGCTTAACACCAAAAAGCTTCACGCTCGACAGTCGATCCTAGTCCATTACGCGCATGAACAGGTTTTAGGAGTGCAGTTCTAAACTGCGGAGAAACTGATAACTAAGAAGTGCTACTAAAATTGCGCAATGAAGGAGATGATACATCAAACCACATTTTTAAAAGTTTATGTAGTATTAATAATTCAATACACAGCGATTACTACCACGCTCTGTTACAGAAAAAGTATCGCTAAATACAGGCAATGACACTTGATTTCAATATGAGCATGTATCAAAACGACTGATACTTTTACAGCTTACAAGTAACACAAATACCATAGCCTACTGCAATTGACTGATAAAATCCTTTTTGTCAAACCCAGACAGCTTAATTTCATGTTGTTACTTGTATACATAAACGTCCCTCCTTATCTTTATCATGTACTCACGACAACCACTGCTAATTTGATATAAAAAAAGAGAGAGAACAAGATGCTTGTCGATAACATTATCAATTTATTTGATAAAAGTAGTTTTTATCATCAAGATGAGAATCTATTCATCCATGATTTTGTAATGAGAGGTTAATCCACAATTGATTGTTGGCAGCAGAACGTTCACTGCTCTAAAAGACAAAGATATCCGCCTGCATTTGATCTGTGGTGAGCAAAGGTATCCATATAATATATTCATACAAATTAGGAAATATGTCTACTCTGAATGATCACAAAGCTTTCACTGGCCGTTTAGTATCCCATTATTTGCATTGAATGTCAGATATGATATGCAGTAACCTATCGTAAGTCAAGGAGTTTAAGGCAAACATCAATCACTAAAGATTGACTAGAGAATAGTTTTGAATATGCATAAAGTACATCTTGGCATCTGTAAACAACTGTATGATTTCATAATGACTCAGGATGTAGACAAGCTTGTATTCTGACCCCCTTTCTTGTTTACAACAAGTTCACTACAAGTCTATTTGTGGGTCTAATAGAATTTAAGTTTAAGAACACTACACTCATACAAAAGTTGTTCATGTCATGCTTATTCCAGTAAACATCATTTTTCCTTTTTAAAATAAAAAAAGGAGAAGGGGGGAAAGAGAAAACCGGTTTGCGTCTGTTCTTTATCAAAGGAAAGTCTATGAAGCAAGTGTGCCTTTCAATATCTTGCATGTGAAATTTCGTGCATGTGTGACGGGTGAAAAAGAATTGGGTTACCTTTTCTATAGATTTCTTATTTGAATTATCAGTGCTTTATTTTTTTTTAGATTAGTGAAATGTATATCAAACTATACTTTTTATTTTTTCAATGTTGATAAAAGAAAAGAGGGGATGGTGTGTGTAACAGGAATGAAGAAAGGCAAAAAGGAATGGAGACACAAAATAGGCGGGATTTAAGCTTTTGTCCACTGAAAAATTTTGTTCCATCTATTTTGATATTCTCCGCCTGCGCCCGTCTCTTGTTATTCCACCTTTTTTCTAATAAAACTTTCAACACTTCATCATCTCATCTTCAACAATGACTGCAGGCACTGTCACTTCCAACCACGCTCAAGATATTGAATACGCTCGTGCTCTTCACGGTGACAAGATTAAGTCTGGTCTTCTTGCCAACTTGAGCTCAAAGAATGCTCAAGTTCATAATGCCACTACGGATGCTTATCTTAACCTTTGGAAGAAGGAAGTCAAAAACGAAACAAAAGAACATGAAGAAAACAGAAAGGGAGATTATACTACTCTTGTCAATTCTTATTATAACTTGGCTACTGACTTTTATGAATACGGTATGTGCACTGGATTTTTAAATAGTCGTGTTATTAACCCTTTAGACAGGTTGGGGTACCAGTTTCCACTTTTGCCGTTTCTATGTTGGTGAAGAATTTGGACGTGCGATTGCTCGTCATGAACACTATTTGGCTTCCAACATTGGCATCAAGCAAAACATGCGAGTTCTTGACGTTGGCTGTGGTGTAGGTGGTCCTGCACGTGAGATTGCTCACTTTACAGGTGCTCACGTTACCGGTTTGAATAATAATGCCTATCAGGTTCAAAGAGCCAAGCACTATGCTGCTAGAGAATTATTACAAGATCAAACTGAATTTGTCAAGGTAAAAAGAACAAGTGCAAAAATAGACTGAAAGATTGATAGGATGTGTGAATAGGGTAACTTTATGGAAATGCCTTTTGAAGATAATACGTTTGATGCTGTTTATGCTGTTGAAGCTACATGCCACGCTCCTACGTTTGAAGGAGTCTATGGTGAAATCTATCGTGTTTTGAAGCCTGGAGGAAACTTTGGTTGTTACGAATGGGTCATGACTGACAAATTTGATGAAAACAACCCCAAACACAGACAGATTGCTCACGAAATTGAAATCGGTAATGGTATTCCCAAGATGCGTACTGCTGAAGAATGTATTGCGGCTCTTAACAATGTTGGATTTGAGGTGACAATGAACTGTGATCTTGCTAATGTTGGCGATTCTATTCAGTGGTATTATCCTCTTGAAGGTGATATCCGTAAATGTCAAACATTGAAAGATGTTTTTACTACTATTGCTATGACTAAAGCTGGTCGATTTACTACCACAAACGTTGTTCGTTTGTTGGAAAAGGTCGGTTTGGCTCCTAAAGGTACTGTCGAAACTCAAAAGGTGTTGGAAACTGCCGCAGATGCTTTGGTTGCAGGTGCTAGAGAAAACTTGTTCTCACCCATGTACTTTTTTGTTGCCAAGAAACCTCAAAATTAAATCTATAATTAATGAAACAAAAAATTTTATACTTTTTATAATAAATTTATTTTGCATAAGAAATTATTAATAATGAGTTCATATGTAAAGAAGAAGAAATAACATACAATGTTAAAAAATATGTATATAAAAATGAAGAGAATATGATGAAAGGGGGGAAATATGTAAATGAATAAATAGAAATGAAGTTATACACCTAATAATGAAAAAAAGGGGGGGGCATAGAATAAAAATATATATGAAGAAGGGGGGGTGATGATATACATACATACAATAAGAAAGGAATGTTCATAAAAGAAGGTTTAAAATGAGTGTTTAAGTATACCAAGAGTGAACTTCTGTTGTGATTGGTTCATAGATTGAAGGACATAAAGAAGGTGATGATGCAGCACTTGAATACCAAGATAATTTTTGCTGTTCTTTTTGATGATAAGAATCGTCATAATACGAATAAGGCATAGTGGGTTCATTCAATACGGAGGAAGCAGAAGAAGATGACGTGAGTGGATAAGGTCCATCTTGACTGCATTCACTTCCATTTGGGCTCCACATGAAAGAAGGTGGAGTTGGATAATAATCTGATAGAACAATGTCGTCATTTGTGGGAGTTAACCTAAGCATGTCAACAACGCCAAGTCTAGACATATTAAAGATTTCATCATCCCTTGATACAAATAGTTGAGGACTGACGGCAGGACTGGTATGGTTACTGTCGACCATCGGATTGTAAAAAGAGGTATCAAGCTTGGGACAAGGAGGAGAACTTGTCTTTAGATGACTTCTTCTGAATCGACTGTTGTTGTTTTCACCACGAGTCTTGCCATCAAAACATCCTGAATTTCTCTCCTTGTTTTCTTTGGTTCGAGTCACCAAAGAAGATTTTGAGCGAGTGTGGGTCTTTTTGTGTTGAGCCAAATTATCCGTTCTGGAAAATGATTTACCACACATGTCACAAGCATAAGGTCTTTCCATTGTGTGAGTCCTAAAATGTCGTTTTAGATGTTCCAATCTTTTAAAGATTCTTCCACAGCGAGTAAGAGGACAAGTAAAGGTTTTTTCATGAGTACTGTCATCACTAAACATATGAGGATCGACAGCCAAACCAGCATTGATAGCAGCTAATTCAAGTTGATTGTGATGTTGGTGTAAAGAAGAAGTTCTTTTTCTTTGTCTTTGTTTGTAAGTAGGAGAACCTTCAAAAAGAGAAAAAGCACCAAATATCCTTTGCTTCTGTTCTTGATCAAAGGAGTCAAATGAAGGAGAAGGTAAGGCGGGTGAAAGCGGACCAGTCGGAGAAGTTCCAGAAGAGTAGCTCAAGATTCGATCATTTCCATCTTGAATAGAAGATAAAGATCGGGATGATCGATGTTCAGTCTTTTGAATAGGGAATTCATTCCAGCTTGTCCAATTGTTTTCAAAATCATGTGAAGAAAATGAATTATCTAATTTGTCACACACAAAAAATGCGGAAATGAAAAATAACCAAAAAGAATAGAAATTATTAAAAACTGTTCTTTACAACTAAAATATTTATTTCTTTTTTGTACGCCCTTTTTTTTTTTTGATCATAGGCTTACCAACCCATTCTTTCTTTTTCTCTCTCTCTCTCTCCCCTTTCCCCCCCTCTTCTTTCCCAGATAACAGTAAAAAAAGAAAAAAAAAAGATTAATTACCTGTTGTAAGTAAAGTATGATGAGGTTGAGGTGAGGTATTTGCACTTGCGATTACAGATTCATCCAAAGCTTGAGCAGCAGCTACTGCAGATAGTGACATTGATTTCCTTAATTGATCAAACATTTCTTGAGCTGTATCCAATGTGAGATTAGTAGCTGGTTCAGCGATCGCAACACTCGTGGTTTCTAACCCAATTTTCTCTCTTTTTAAATCTCTTTCTAATGCATCCAAAAAGAGTCTATCGTGAGGAACTGAGAACCAATAGAATACTTTTTGCTTTTTTTGAGTTCTTATGCAATTGTTCTTGTACAACATTTCAAGAAATTCTGATTTTGGTTCTTCTAAAGAAGCATCCATGCCGGGTTTGAGATTGCGTAAATCGGAAAAGATGCCTTCTTCAAATTTTTTTAGATTGGTGACAGGTCGACCAAAGAGATGAAAACGATAAAGAAGTGTTCGTACAATGTCTGTTCCTGTGATATGAAATAGATCATTCCAATATACACAGGAAATACTTTCACCAGTGGATAAAGGAAAAGATCTTATTTTACAACAAGAATCCCAATCGTTGGTTGCTGTACCCAAGAAATATTTCAATTCATCAATTTGTGACATTCTTTCTTCTGTATTATCATTTGTAGGTGAATGAAGTGAAATCAATGATGAATCATTGGATAAAGACGGGTGAGATGAATAGCTGTTTGCCATAGAATAACGGATGATGAAGAATTTTGTGGATAAAGAAAAAGAACAGAGAATAGGATTAGATTGTATTTATATTTTTTACATGAAAAAGTTCAAATTAGGAAACTAAGGGGCTCTAATGTACAAAGAAGGTAATCAGGGACAGTCAGAAAAGAGTAGGTATGTGCGGAAGAGTAAATAAATATGTGCGGAAGAATAAATGTGTGTGCGGAAGAGTGGTCTAGGATAGAAGGTTGTCATTTTGAATGATGTTAAACTGCATTTTCTTTTCCTTTTTTGTCCAAAAGGGTCTAGAAAGTATTTTACAAGCAAATAATATAAAAAAAAAACCAATAGTAGTAGATCATTTGCCATGTGTGTATCGAGTGACGTCAAATTCCCTTTATTTCTCTCTCTCTCTCTCTCCCCCTCCTCTTTTATTCCCCCCATCCCTCTCTCTCCTTTTTGGTTTTCTGTCATAGTCATCACCCTATCTCTTTTCTTCGCCTTCTCCTTCCATCTTAGGGAGGTTAAAAATATAAATACCGAATAACATTTAAAATTCTGCTTAAATCCTAATCAAGCAGTCTAAACCAAATTGATGCATAACTATTATATGCATACATTAACCAAATACGTCATTGAAAAAAATAGATTAAAATTTCATAGGCACATGTATTACCAAAAAAGACAATTCTTATGTCTTGTGAATGTTTCTATGCCCCTGAAATAGAAGAGGAGTTTATAAATTATGAACAATGAACAAAATACTGTACCAATCATTAAAATTGGTTGCCATGTGTTGTCTTTCAAATCTTGCCTTTCATGTAGACTCAACAGATGTTTTAATTATAAATTATTATTCTATTTATTACCTGTCAAACATGTCATATGCATCATTGTCCTATTCAACCCAATCATTCATCATCATCATCATCTCTCTCTCTCTCTCTCTTTTATTTTATACAGCAAAATAAGCTCAGCAGAAATTAAATTTTACAATTAAAAACAAGTAAAGGTGGGGATAAAGTTATAAACGGCGATTTACTTTTTTTCTATGCACGTTTATTAAATTTTATATATCAACTTGATATCTATTTTTGACACATTGACCAATGTTAATTCATTAAAATAAAATACTTTTCGTCCTCTTTAATATCTCTCATCTATTCCTACCTCATTCCCCTCCCCCCTAAAAACGATTCTCATTCTCCGCACAATTGGGGGGGGGTTGCTTAGGAACAAGTCATGTGACTATAAATCAACTACCGCAATTTTCACTGGTCTTTCTTGTGTGGCAAAAAAAAAAAATCGATATTCAAGTCAGATCGGCATCCTTTATTTACAAACAAAAAGGGATTTTAATAAACATACAACTTTATATTCCACATCCAACATATTTTTTTTTTCCTTCCAACACAGTAAATCATATAACCAGATACAAACACCTGATAAAGTTCTCCATAATTAACACGTTCTTCACATTCAAGCGATTGTTTCCTTTTTTGAAATCAATTAAGCCTAGATTACATCATAAAGGAAACTCCTTCAAATCATTTTTCTTCTTCTGGTAATTGACAGAAGGAGTGTGTGTGGAGAGAGAGAGGGGAGCAAATGGATTGATATCACAGGTATTTCACTGTCTAGCTCCCTATACCTTGACTGGATACTTGCAAAGTTTTGTAAACATGAGAGACTTGTGCATTCACTGTATAACAATCATATGAAAAGGAGTATGGATTAAGCTAGGGCGTTCTACAAAGGCAAATGCTCATTCTATACTGTGTGAGAGCTCTATTCCTCTTTTTTTTTTTTTTTTTTTTTTTTTTTTTTTTTTTTTTTTTTTCAATTTATCTTTTGCAATACAATTGCATAATCGGAATGTGTTTTAGTTAAATACTTGTGCGGACGATACAAATGTCTTGTTTGATTTTGCATAAATTATCCAGAAATCCAGAATGGCATAATTGAGATGATCTCTGTTATTTATGTTTCAAATACAAATATGTGTGAAGACACGCATAAGAAAAACATTGGGTAATTGTAAAGTTGTACGACATCATTTATGCAATAGGGTTTACATTGATCAGCAACTAAATAGGTTGACTAGAAGGAGTCTTTATGACTCAAATAAATAGCTTTGTTTTATAATTTAAAGGTGTAATAAATCATTGTATATCAAAAGTATTAAATATACCATCACATTTCTCTATTACACATGTACTCTACTATATCTTCATGATGCCAAAGCAAGGCTTAAATATAAAACATGTTTTAATAACCATAGAAACTTTTGATCCCTCACTTACCAATATCTTTTGCTGTTCTTCCTTGCTTGTCTTTATGATACACATTCACTTTAATCTCTTCTATTAAATACTTGACTGTATTTATATGACCTTGTCTTGAACAATGCATTAATGCAGTCCAAGAATCCCATGCGTCTGGTGCATCCCACTGAATGCCATCAGTAGATTCTAATAAACGCAGTACCTTCAAATGGTCCATCATAGCCGCATGATGAATCATAGTCCTACCTAGTGAATCTTTATCATTAGGATCTGCACCGTGATCCAGTAGGTATTTCAATAGCTCCAAGTTTTGTGACACGGCTGCATCCAACAACAAATCACGTCCTGAGTTATCTCGATGCGATAATAAACGAGATATCGGAACAGATGCGTGACATAATAAATAGGTTGTGATTTCATAAGCAGTCGTATTATCCAATAATGCTGCTGCTGCTTGGATTGGAAGCCTGCCTGATTTTGTAGGTTGTGTGATGGCTTGGGGATGTTGGTTTGTTAGATATTTTGCTAGTTCAACATGTCCTATTTGTTGAATGTTTTCAATTACATATTCTCTCTTTCTTCACTCTTTACTGTTATTACCTTCTTGAATTGCTAAATAGAGAGCTGATCGACCATCCTTTGTCGTCCTGTTCAATAATGCTCCTGCATTCACTAAAATCATAACAATATCCAAATAACCTTTCATGGCTATCATTTATTTATGAATATCAATTCTGCTTTACAAACAATGTTTTCTTTAACCTGCTATCATCAAAGGTGTCCAATCACCTCGCTTCATAGCATTCACATCTACCTTGCAAGTATTCACAAGGTAATCTACACATTCAATAGAATCTATGGCTTCATGAATGGGTCTCCTTCCATGCTCATTAACTGCTTCAGGATCTGCTCCATATTCTATTAATAGTTTCATTGCCGCCAAATTATGTGTTCTTGAAGCAAAATGAATTAACGAATCTCCATGATCGTCTTGTTTGTTAATTTCAAAATTCCTTTCTTGCTTTAAAATGCTTTCAACTTGTTGAATGTTTTCCAGTGACTTGATTAGCTTTTGCATAATTAAGTTTTCATGAAAAAAGTTTTTTTTTTTTTTTTTTTTTTTTTTTTTCTTCGCTCTCTTTAAAATGAAAATACCCTCTATAAATACAGAAAGAATAGTTCAGTTGTTTAATAGATCAGGAGAAGCATTTTTTTCAAGTGAAAGTTTTCAAATAAAAGCAAATAATAATGGCACAAATAACTTGATTAGAGCATCTATAATTACTGGTAAAAAGAAAGTGAGCAAATCAGCTGTTATAAGAAACAGAGTCGATAGAAGATTAAGAGTAGCTTTGTCTACTGTGCTTCCACAACATAAACTTAAAGGCAAAGAAAGAAAGAAAAAAAAATTAATCCTATTATTCTTATTTCTCAAAAAACATAGGCTATGATTTTATGTTATACAGTACACCAGTTGCATACAGTAAACCTTGGCCACAATTATTAGAAGAACTAAACAAATCAATATCTTTCTTACAAAGGAAACTGTACAAGAAAAAGAATAAAAAGTAGTTCTTTTGTCATACCCTTGGTCATCCAGACAAATGTCCCCTTTTTTATTTCCATAAGGCATTGATACGTTTTCTACGCACCATAGGTCCAGAAATTATGATGGCCATGGCTAAACCAGCCATGGTAAGTAATAATTGAATCTTTGAAAAATCTTTGGAAAGAACGTCAAACTGTCTGCTTGGAGAAGATTGTGTATAGAAAGTATCTAATCCATAGGCAAATACAAGGGATGTTGATTCTAATAAGGATGGACTAGTGATGATCGATTGGATACCAGCCACATACAGATCGTAGGTCAAAAATAAACGTCTTTCATCAGGGATCGGTGCATAAGGTATAAGCATCTCTTCCATGTCTTCATTCGTTGGCTTGCTCTTTGGTCGTCGAGGGTCCAATAATCTCTTGTTGATACTCACAATTTGATTGCTGGATAATCCAACTAGAATATGAAATTCATGTTAAGATCTTCTAAAAAAATGAAATAGTATACACTCACATAAAATGGCTTTAGTAGATATCCCGTTTTTTGTTGTTGTTAAACCCATGCTAGTAACAGGATAGGGAAAAGCAAAAACTGCAGATTGAATATGGGGTTGATTGTTGTCGTAAGATGAGAAATTAAGGCTATTCAATATATGTGAATACAAGCACACTGGGACATCCTTGTTTACCTTTCAACACGCTCATTTTCATGTTTGCCTTCAAAAAGCTCCAAAACAACTGCTTGATAACCTTTAGCCCTACTGTCATTGCTCCAGAAATGATAAACAAACCAATTCTCAGCTTGAATAATGTGAACTTTGTTTGTATTTGTATCAACATTGTCATGAATTGTTTCATATAGAATTGAGCCCTTTACAGAATCAATAATGCGTACTTTTAAAGCATATCCTTTCTTCGTCACCAAGGCAAACATATGTGCATTCAAATACTTGTAAAGTACGTTTCTGTTACCAAGTGCTCGACCTAGCAGAGCAATTTTTTCTTGGGGCTGAGGCTTGCTAGATACTACTATTTCTTCTCCCTCGGGCAAAGTAAAGTTCCAGACAGGCATGGTCTTCAGACTACCTCGATATCCTTCGATTACTTTAAAACCTTGTACTCCTATACTTGTCTGGGTAGAAAAGTAAAACTTTGAAAGAAACTCAGCTGCAAACTTTTCTCGAGTGGCCGTCGTATCCGGATAGATAAAGACACGCTCACTTCCAGATTCGTAAATGGCTAGGATATGTGTGTGCTCTTCTGGGTCTTCTATAGGTAAGCGCATCACTTTATCTACGCTAATACTAGTGGTAACTAAAGGCTCAAAATGATTAGCGGATTCTGGGATAGAAGAGATATAGTCATCTCCTGTCAAAGCATCCAAACGGAAAAAGCCCGTGATATCTCCTTCTATCGGATCATAAACAGATCCAATAACCACAATAATTGGCGGGAGTTTGACAGTAGCTCCTCGAACGACATGAATTTCCTTGAATGAATAAGAAGGAACATATCGACTCCACACAATTTTGCCTTTTTGAGATGTATCTTGCGCTATGATTTTACCACTCTTGGTGACCGATATCAATAGTTTACGTAATCCAAAGTTATCACGATAGGGTACCTTAGGATTTGTCAAATTTAACCAGCAAGACTGAGCTTCTAGAGTAGAAAACTTGTTGTTGCTTTTCTCAGAATTTGATTCATACATGCCTGCAAAACGTAATATGAACCATTTAGGCAATAGGCTTAATTCTTGAATATGATCTCCAAGACGATGAAGATAGCGTCCCAAGGAACCTTTCACTTCTTGTTGACTAGTTACTTTGTCAAACTCGCCCGCCATTTGTGTCCACAGTTTTTGTTCAGGAAGTTCCAAAAATTCAGATGCGGCAATATTGGCCAAAGATTCTTCACGGGACCACAAGATGTTACTTTCATTGTAGAAAAAAACAGAAGAGCCTTCGGTGACAACCAAGAGCTTGAAAGGATTAAGTCCAATGACTTTCACATAGTTGATTTCACCCGATAATTTAAAGTCATGCTTGACCTTTATCTCTTTATCCTCAGATGAGATATAGGCAGTGAATTCTGTTGGTCCTGATCTGTAAACACGAACGACAGATGTTCCAAAGAAATCCACTCCTCCAAAAGTAGTCTATAGTCCAGCTTAGTTACAAACTAAAAATTTCGTTATTTCTCTAAACATACCTGTACATCAAAAAACTTTTTGAAAATCAAGGATTTCCCATTGTTTTCAATACTTATCAAAGCAGATGCAATTTGGCTCACGTCATAGTCTTCATTTTCATATTCAACAGTGATAATAAATGAATTTGACTTGCCAAAAAGACTGATTTGAGAGGGAATGAACTCATCAGCAATGGGAGTTGATTTTACAAGTTCCTACAATATAGGCATAAAAGTACATTTTAGTACAACTTTCATTGTATCCTATTATGCTATCCAACCTGAATCCCAGCAGTTTGAATATCTTTCATATAGATAGGTGTCCATTTTAACTCATCCTCTTCAATCCAAAATACATAATCCCCAATGTAAGTAATATGACTGAAGCCAGAATTGCAGTGAATTTGGAGTGTTTTTTTCATTTCCCCACTAAGTTTATCAATAATACTTATAAAGAAATAAGGAGCATCAATATCTTCCTCTGGCTCTACGACTACATAAATGTGTTCATCCTTCTCAATCATCTTTATCATATCGCCTTCTTTCCTGTCACAAAAAAAATGAGTAAAAATTAGAATTACAACATACAATATTCTTTTTTCTTTTTTACACTGGCTTTAACCATTTCCATGCGATCTCGCCTTTCTTTGTTATTTTTAAAAGTTCTTCGCTTCCCAGAAATATGATAACCTCACCGTTATTCCATAAAATAGGTTCTGCATTTCCAATCTGTTTGTCTTGTGGTAAGTTGAATTCCCAAATTAGTTGGCCATTCGTCTTATTCCAAAACTGAACGCATTCAGGCTCGCTGGATACAGTAAGAATACCTAAGGAAAGTAAGCAATCTGTCATGTTCTTTTGATTTCACATTGTAGCGTACCTGCGTCGGATACTTGAAAGCTAGTTAGTTGTTTGTCAAGTACTTGCCTCCATTCTATTCACACATGAATAAGTTTGTAAATAAAGCAAATGTTATTTTTGTTTACCAACAGCTCCAGTATATGTATTAAGGGATGCAAACACGTTTCGATCAGAATAAACTAGAATGCGATCATCATCAATTTTGAAAGCTTCTTGAGGATGCCCAATCCAGACATGGTGCCAATCAAATGTACCAGCCTCTGATTCATAAATGGCTAGTACGGGTATAAAGAGATGAGCTATGCTCAAAATCAAGAATAAAAGACCACAAGAAGTGATCCTAAACATTAAAGTTGTGTCTTAATAGCTTCTATTTGCAAAGGACAAAAAAGGCAACTTTCATAGTGTTGCATACATAACATAAATTAAGGCGGACACCCAAAACAGTGTTACCTAATACAGGCTCTGCAATGTTGAGGCAAAGTTCTATTCACTGAAAGCATATGAAAAGAACAAAACGATGGTATTTAATACAAAAGGATTCTCTTTACAATTTATTCCCACTCCAAATAATTAAGTGAATT
This sequence comes from Rhizopus arrhizus, assembly GCA_024220505.1. Taxonomy (NCBI): domain Eukaryota; kingdom Fungi; phylum Mucoromycota; class Mucoromycetes; order Mucorales; family Rhizopodaceae; genus Rhizopus; species Rhizopus arrhizus. The sequence continues at coordinate 62,707 of JAKZZE010000033.1, read as the reverse complement.
TAGAGTTTAAAGAGGGTATTCTTAAATGTTTATGTTGCTTCTGATTCGTGTCTACTAGGATAGCAATCTTATGCTTTGTTGAAATTGAGGCAGCAATACTTGCAATTTACTGTTTAGATGGAAGAAAATCTCTTTATTTATTTTTAAAAGATAATAGTAATAAACACAAATAGATCATACGCTCAATCGTGTGTTATAGCTGAAAGGCCACATCACAGCTCTAATTGGCGAACGTTCAAATCCAATTGGCAGTTTGTTGTTGACCCAATCAATTGTTTGTTTTCTCTTTAAACAAGATATTTTATTAATAAAATTTGTAGTGGTCGCATTGAGCTTGTGATATCTAAAAGTATCGTACCATCCGGGCCAAATCAAATTATAAACTAAAAACCCCTAGAGGACAAAGCGAAAAAAGAGAAGAGAAAGGGGAGGGGGTAAGTAGGGAAAAAGTAAAGAACTGGTTATAATCATGAGATCCAATCAAGAACTCGTTGCCCCGGGTTAAATGGCAGTACAGGTATCTTATCATGCCGTAAGAAGTCAAGTTCATGAATGATGGAGCATAGTCGGCCAAGAATCATCTTCCGGGAAAGAGTGGAGGCGAGGGTGGCAATTTTTAATGATGAAGGTGATCAAGCTCAAAAGAATCAGGCATATAGTGGGCTAGTGGAGAAACCAAGAGGAAACAGATTACAAGAGCATAATTTACGAGTGGACAATAAATTCAAAAGGAAAGTCAAGGAATCTTCCATAGTAGTCGGCATTTGTAACATTCGATGCACATCGAGACATTGTATAGAATGCTTCTTGAAAAGAGAATGGTCAGGATGCTTAATGGATAAGTTGCATACAATATTTTTTATGGTAATCTTTTACTAACGTTTATTGTATATATTTATATCGTTTGATTCCCCTCTTTTACTTTCGCTGCTTGTTCTATCTCAAGCCACCTCAACTTTCTCATATTAGTTAATCTCAAAATTTTACCACTTTGTTTCCAAACTACTTTGTTACTTTTCTCCAAACTGTTTTTTGTTTTTTTCTATAAGTTCGAAAAATACGGTGTTTATTTTAATTTCAAATTTTACCAAAAAAAAAATCTTATGGAAAGCTTACTGGCAACACTTTTTGAACAGACACCTGTTTTGGATGAGATTGCCACCAATTAAATCCAGAAAGAAATATTGAAGCCATCTGCCTACAGCTCTCTATGTTACTATCTTTTGTATTTTCGTGGCATGTCACTGTTTTATACACTTGTATCATTTCTCATCCTCATACTCTTTTGATGGATTTTAATAAACACTAAAATTTTCATCCATAAAAAAAGATTCAAATCTGAAAACGTACCAAAATATAATAAAAAGTATACCGCTTCGTTTTGCTTTTTCTTGTCTAAGTTATTGACAATGTTGCAAGTCATTTTGCTTTTCATTCACAACATTCTACTTGCTTCATCCCGTCATTTTTTTTATAATGCTATTTGAGTATGGCAAAACTACTATTTGAGGGGAAGACAAACCACTGATTAGGCTAACTACAAACCTCCAATTATACTTGTATCTATCGCCAATGGATGCATTAGTTCATCGCTATTGAATAAAAAAGCTACAAACAACATTGATATTGCCTAATACAACATGAAGTAAAATTAGATAATACTACAATGAAAGTTTCAGTATCAATTTGAGAAGCAAGGAAGTTTTAAAATATAACAGTAAAACCGGTTGAATTAAGCAAAAGCATAGAGCTACGTATTACAGTGAACAGACCAAGTCCAAATGATTTGTTGAATAGCATAAAGTTATAGAGGCTTTACTGTTGCTTCTACTGCCTCCTTTGTAGCACCTAATAAATATATAGCGGGAAAAAAAATCATATCAAGCATATAAAAGAAAGTCTTTTAAAGCTTAGAGAAAAAAGATGAATAGGATCGTATGTTGCTGTAATTTACAATAAGCTGCTGATAACATGATTGCATTTAAAAAGCGCAAGACAGAAATTTCTTGAATGGAATTAAAAAAAGATACAGTTTGATATCAATCACATCGTATTCTAAAACTAGTTCTAGAACTGTAGTATAAAACAATTTATTTCTAAGTACTGTTGAAATCAGTTATACTTTTCATATTTGATATTTTTATACATTATAGCCTTATTCTAGTGCCAAAAAAAAAAGCTGCAAGTAGAGGATTACAATAAAATGAAATAGTGGCCAACAAATTAAAATAATTTTTCATTTAAAAATTTGTGTAAAAAAATCCTCCCCACCGTGCAATGGGAAAGGATTGCAAAAAACCCTCCATCGTCCCACCCTCCGACAGTAGCCTTTGGGCAGTTAGGTAGTTTTTATTAAAGAAAACCCTTCCGAAGTCGGGCAAAGAAATGTCTACCATCGCACCTTTCAACTTGCGCCTACGAGTGTTCAGGAAGTTCTTTGAATGAAGAAAAAAAAAAAAAAAGTGGAAAGCTGAAAAAAAGCTGCTTTATTTATACTTTTTTTTTAGAGAATTTTTGCTTGTTTTTTGGCCAAACTTTTATTGGTTAATCATTATTGATAAACGGACTGGGTGCTTTTTATAAGGGGTTCTATTAAAAATGGACTGGGTGCTTGGTCATAAGGGGCACTGCTAATAAAGGGTAAGGAAAACGTCATTGTTTATAAATTTGAAAAAAGAAAAAAGGGATTATTCCATAAAGCAAAATTCAAAATAGTTTAAGAATTTGTGAAATAACCCATCAAATTAAATGAACAAAAAGCTGTATATGCAATCATTGTATACAAACCCATCTCATGTCGTTCTTAGCGTTTTCATCGTTTCATTTGAATTTTTGTTATTACAGTCAACTCAGTGAATAATAAAAAGAAAAAAGAATCACTACTTCTGTAGGTGAATATGATGAATATGGATATGTATAAAGTTATATATTGAATCTAATATAAAAACGAACCTAAGTACATTCTTATATTCTTGGCTATATTTATGAATGTTACTAATGGCAAGTATTACATCAAAAGGGAATACTGGTTTAGATGTCTTTATATAATATTTTTAAATAAATACCATATAATTTATTAATTGAATAAGTGGTTGCACTCTACTAACTTTAATAGGTAGTCAAATGTATTCAAAAGCTTGTATAAAAACACTCCTTTTTTAAAGTGATTGAAATCATAGCAGCACAAATAAAAAATATTTCATACTATATCTTTATTATTGACTGTTGGAATACCCTAGCACTGCAAACTGCGTATTCAATGATATTAGGATGCTGACGAAGGGAAATCTCTATACTACTAAGAATGTAAAAAAGAGGGTAAGCAAGAAAGTTACATCGTATTCAGTTGACTATTTAGCTACCGTGTATATAGAATCGGTATAAGGTAAGTCATGAGTGTTTTGCAAATAAAGTGGCGAACTCTTGAAACGAAGTACATAGATTGTGTTTGTCTATAAAATAATGAAGTCTCTTTCTTCTTTTTTGCAAAAAAAAGGTGATCTAAAAGTATATTAAATAAGGGGAAATCAAATGCATACAAACCACTATAAAAAGGTATAAAATGTATATTAAAATAAAGGCTTGTCATATGAAAAGATGCCCTTGTTCTTTATTGCATCTTTAGTCTAAGTAACATCAATCAATGAAAATATTAATATGATTGTATATCTATATTTTATTTACATTCAAACATTTTCAATCAGATCCAAATATGGAAATTCAGCAGATCATATTGATCGTTAAATACAGCGTACCATTCTCCAAGCTATTACAAATTTTGCTACATGCATCAATTCATTGCCTTCCATCAATATGGGGGATTCTGAAGGTATTGCGAAACTTTAGTAAATGGGTTCACAAATTTACTTGATAAAGTTATCAATCGTTTTTGCTACTTCAATCTTTCGCCTTTTATAAATTTTAAATGTGCACTTCTGTGTTTTCTACCAACAAATAATCTTTATTGTTATGAGACAAGGTACCTTGTAAATTGATTTCCTTAAATTTGATTTTGATTTTTTAACTAGCAAAAAGTCAAATGTTTGTGTCTATTAAATATCTTATTCTTAGCTTTAAATGCATATTTGATGCTCAAAATTATATATGAAGTCAAAATAATTTGAAACTTCAAACTTTTAATAATTCCTATTGACTATTAATTAAAAATGTTTCTGTCTGTTTTTTTTCACTTGAGTCTCTATAAATGATAGCAGTTCCTTATTCAATGTACATGAGATATTGACTGAATAAAAAAGATAATATATATCGGCAAAATTTCAATAACAATGTTTGTGAGAGCTTTTTTTGGAGATATCCAAGTTGATTTTTATTATACAATCCAGCTCAGTAGTACTATGATGAAACTTACAGCTGTTATAAAATGCTTTTTATGTGATAATCAGCTGTCTTACTGTAGTAATAACCATAGTTTCCGTATTATGGCTGTCTTATGGGTTGAAATAGTACAAGTACTGTGTTTTATATTATAGTTCTCCGTTATTTTTTCAAAATAGTTTTATACTATGTCCATTTAATTTGATGGTATAAAAGGTTTACATTTCTTTTTAAGCCTTAGTACTTTTATAAATAATTATCATATTAGTTAATGTATTAGTTTATTAATTAGAATAGATGTTGAGCATTTAGCATCTCAATGACTAATCATTATATCCAGTTTGTAAATATTTTTATTTATTTTAAAAAAAAAAGGTAATACAGTGATTAAGTACGTAAAATATGCAAATCACAAGCTATTTTTTCAATCATCTATATCAAATAGACACTAAGTAATTATTCCCATTCAAATATGGTGTGATTTTAAAGTCAAATAAATATAAAACTCAGAGTAATTCAAGAAATAATAGCTTTTTGTTTTGTTGCTTCATTTATTCAAGGCTTAAGCTGCCTATAAAGCCCTTTCCTTCAATGTAATTAATTAAAACATATTAAATACATGCTCACAATTGACTGTGCTTCTATTAGCTCCAATGATAAATGAAACTTCAACAAAGAATGAGAGAAGCTACCACATAGCTTTAAAATTCTATTTTGATTAAACATCAATATGCATTATGAAAACCAAATTAAAATATGCTTGTAAAGTAGTAATTACAAGATGACAAAGGCGTAATTAAATTACTGCATATGTATGCTTATATGCAGTTGCTTGCCAATCTGTTTAAATTGCTACAAACTTGGAGCTCACTGTAATAAGCTAGAATTTTAAAAGTTGTCAACTAAGGATTGTAACCTAAAGCTGTAAAGCTTTTAAAAATGTGATTGAAACATAGTATTTTCCCTTAAAAATGTATATTGTGCCTATGAGGAGTGTCATATATGGTACATATGCAGTATACTATTGATTTAAGTTAAAACATGACTTTTATAAGATTAATGTCTTATCATTCAAACTTTGTGAATGGATGTGCGATTTACAATTCTATTTCTTGAGTAAAGTCAATAGACTCTGTTAAATAAATGTATTCTTTCTTTATTTTTAAAGAACGAGGCAGTCAAATATCAGAACACAAAGAGACATACGAATAGGCAATATAGCTATTCACCTTTATTTGCAAACTTAACATTGCTATATGCAAATTTTTATGGTTCAGCTTTTAAGTTCCGCATAATACGAGTATAATTTATTTTCATTTTTTTTTTTTTTTTTTGAGTAAAGTTATAGAAAGTATGTCCTCACCTCCTGATTCACTTAACGACTTTGGTATAATACAATTTCTTGCCTTTTGACGATGATTTCATTAGAACTAAATAATGTATCATGTAGAAGACTCTGCTTCAAACAAGAAAAGAGGAAGAGCTCACTCAGTTGAACCTACTGCTATTGAAGTAGAACATGAGGTACTGTCATGTGAATTACACATCACCCAAGATTAATTATATTATCAATTATAGAATAACGAAACTGAAGAAATCCTTCCAGATGTTTCTGCTTCAAAGAAAACGTTAGTCTATTTTTGAAATGTAAAAAAAAATTAAATCTAATATACACTAATAGTAAGCGCGATGAAGAAGATAACAACAGTGCTTCAGTTAGTACGATTCGCCGAAATATGAAAGAAATGACCACTAAGGACAAAAGTCCTTCAGATAGCCAGGAAGAAGACGAGAATATGGGCACTAAGGAAGACGAGCAAATCACAGAAGAAAAGAAAATCGCAGAAGAAAAAACTGCTAAGCCGTTGACACAGTTTGGCGCGAAATCCGATGAAGACGACTGGGGTGAATTCGCAGAGGAAGAAGAAGAGATTTCTACCAAAGACAACAAAAATAACAAGGATATATCTGAGAAGCCAAAGTATACTTTTGGTGCATCATCCGGCTTTGGTACGAAAGGCTGGGCTGCTGTACATCAGACCGTTCCTACATCTTCTAAAGTGAATGTGAGTATTTGAAGCTTTATTGTGAATATCAGCTAAAACTGTTTTTCATATAGCAACCAGCTTTTGGAGGCTTTAGCAGCTTTGGATTTGGCGGCATCAAAGCAACCACTGATAAAAAAACTGAAGATGCTCCTAAAGCAAAGGAAGAACGGCCAAATACCTCTGCTCCTGCTTCTACCCCGTCATTTGCATCCTTTGCAAAAGCAACTGTATCGCCATTTGCAGCAGCTGCAGCAGCAGCTAGCTCTGGTAACAAAATAGTGAATACATTAATACCTTCTGAATCAACTATGAATAATGAGACTGAAAAAGAAGTTAAAAGTGATGACGAAGAGGAAGAAGCTCACAACTTTGGCAAAGAAGCAAAGGTTAAAGTACCTGGTATTAAGCCAACTGATGGTAAACCATATTTGAATTAAAGCTAGATGAATGATTTTAAAATGTTATTTCTAATAGTTAAAACTGGCGAAGAAGATGAGGATACTATTTATCAAACCAAGGCTAAGCTTCTTATTTTAGATGGATCTTCTGGAAATTGGAAGGAGCGTGGAGTTGGAACCTTTCGTATCAACGTAAAGGAAGAAGAGAATAAGTCAACACCGCAGACACGTCTTGTTATGCGTGCTGATTCTGTTTACAGACTCATATTGAACTTGCTTCTCTTTCAAGGAATGAAAGTTTTTATTATGCAAGAAAAGTTTGTTAGATTTGCAGGATTTGAAAAAGATACAAAGGAAGATGGTACAAGCGAAACCAAATTAGTTAATTTTGCCCTCAAGTTAAGCAACTCTGCAGTTGCCAAAGAAGTGTGTGAAACTATTAACGCTCATATCCCTCCCACTTCTTCAGACAAAGCATAAAAGTTTTTTTGTATGTTTGTAAATAATAAACTATTAAACGCGAAACTGCATACATTTATTCTTTGTTATTTTAATATTTTATGCAGCAAAAGTATGTGTTATTTGATAAGCCACTCTTTCAAGAAGCTTGCATTGCCGAAAAAAAAAATCAATTTCCTTTTTAATCATTTAATGGAGAAGTCAAGTAAGGGCCAAAAGCCTGTCAAACTTCCCAAAATTCTTTTTGAATCATGGGCTATCATACTTGATAAGTATTGTCAGACTAACCCCGAGAATAAGCTCATATCTCCAGTTTCGTCTTTAAAAAAACTGATTTCACTTGACGATGCTTCCTGGGACAAACAGGCTGCTTGTATCAAAGAATCAGGTAAAAAAAAAACATAATAAGAAAAGAACTTCTTCCCAATACTGTCAATTTCTTTAGCAAAATTGATGCAAAAGCTTGATGCTAATCAATTATCAACCATTGAGCTCGAACAAATTAGAGATATCGTCGAACCTATTGCCTCACTAGGACATTTCGCCGCTCAAGAAAATCTGTCCAGACGAACATTTGTTCCACTTATTGAAGCTTGCAGCAACTGCTTAAAAAATGATAAAGAATTCCAGTTTAATACATTATATACAAAGTATATCTCAGAACATGTTACAGAGCCTAGCTTTGAAGGAAAACCTATTTCACAGAAGGCTTTGACTATTTACGCCATGTTGAAATTCAAGTTAGGTCAGGATGTCATCACAAACAACTTTTGCGGAACACTTGAATATTTGACTATCCACCTGCAAGCTGCACGCGATCAAATAAAAAATAAAGACGACACTAAATCAGGAAGGCAACATACTAGTCTGGATCAACTCATGAGTAACATTGAATTCATATCAAAAACTATTTTAGTATTATTTTCTCGTCAATTATCAGTTGGACCAGCTCTTTTTAAGAAAGTAGAATCAGGGTTGAAAGATGATGGCGATGTGCTGCTGTTTAGTAAAACTATTCAAACCTTATTGGATATTTGCATCGATACAACTACCTACAGCAAAGAATGTAACCAGGTTGCAGGAATGGCCATTGGGGCCTTTATTAATCTGGCAAATGATATTTTTGTTGCGCGTGATTGGGTACTCGGTTGTTTCTTTGCAAAGAAAGGAAATGCTTCTGCGGATCAAATAAATTCTGTTCTTGGTATCTCCAAAATTTGCACTAGATTCCTTGGAAGCGAGGGATGGAACAGTCGTGATGCTCCGATGGTTTTTATTTTGAGAGGGCTAGCCTCCAGCTTGAGAAAAGAAATAGTTCTCTTGAGCTGTCCATCTGATTTGGATTTAATCAGACCTATCAAAAAGTAAGTGTATGTACGCACATAATTTTTGGCATTCACTGATTTTTTTTATAAATTTAACAAGCTTGGGCTTCAAAAATATCCATGAAATTATGTTTTATTATATTGATATGTTCTGTGGTACACCAAGCTTAGATTCTTCTTGTAAAGTTGTTACGTTTGAGTCAATGGCAACTTGGCTTCAGCAAACAAAGGGAATTATGGAAGGATGTCAAGATAAGGTATCTATGGATTTGGCTTCTGGACCTATTGAGCCAAAGAGCATGGATAAATTAATTCATTATGTCTGGGACCATTGGGATGACCCAATAGATTCAATTCAACACAAGGTACTCACCAAAGCAGTGAAATCCAGAAAAACAATATAACTTTTCTATTAAATAGGTTCGCACAATTTTCGAGCTTTCGCTTTCACTTATGCAACTTAAATCGACTTTTTATAATGAAAAAGATGCATACAATATATTTGTCAATAATTTGTTAAGAAACATGTTGACAATGGACTGGCATAGAAAAGTAAAGTACGCCCTTTTGAATATGCTTGTAGAGAAGGTACATACGGACATCTTCTTGGATGCTGAGCCTCGTTTAATTGAAAGGTGCTTGCTTGCTATGGACAGTCTTATTCTTTGCCCTCAGATAACATATTTCTTATTGACGTTCTTGTACCGCCGTATTCAGGACACCATTCCAGGATATGAAAAATTCAAAGGTCATAACGGAAAAATAAAATATGACATCAACAGTAACTCGAGAGATGCAATTGATAAATGGATAGAATTATGGGCATCACCACTACTTCAGTGCTTGACATCCCCTTCTGAATTGCTTCGCAAAAATGCAAATGGCTTTTTGTTACAGCCTCTTTTCAAAATCACACCACAATCATTTTGGTACATGATTAATATTTTACAAAACTTACAAGATCCAAAATGGAAAGATGACAATCTCAATATGAATTACAGATTGAATGCATTTATTGCTGTGCTAAAATCAGGAAGAGGCCTTGATATAGTGGATGGAAATACATATACGCTAGAATCTACCAATGAATCAACAAAGATCTCAGTTGATACATTAAAACTTGCAATATATCACAGCGATCATCAGGTTCGTATTGATGTACTCGGTCTCTTGTGTGAGTCTCGTAAAGCTACAGCTGAAATAACTTCTATTGAATTGGACATGATAAAGCTCTTTCTGCCCCTCAATTTGAACTCTACAGCTCCAGAGTTCCGTCAGCAAATGTGTGCTCATCTTACCAAGTTTTTGACGCGTCTTCGAAGTAATCTATATTCACAATATCGTCAATACAAGTTATCTCAAACAGATGAAAATGCTGTCACTAAGAAGGGCAACTATACACCAACCGTTTCAGCAAACATATTAGAATGCATCAACCAAGCCAAAAACTTTCTGTTCTGGTTGTGTGACTTTATTACAAAATCGTTGTATCCTGGTGCATCATATCAGCGCGTTGCTACAACTTTACGCATCTTAAGCATCATAATCAAGATTTTTGGTGTTACCGAACTACCACCTATTGAGGGGTTTGCAGACCAGCAACCAGACTTCCCATTTCAAATCCCTGTTGCAAATGCTCGTTTATCCAAATTATTGATCAATATTTTCATGAACCCTTACGATTTTAACCGCGTACAGGCATTTGATATTTTAACTCAATTCCCAAGCCCTTTTCCTGGTATTGAGTCTAAGAATGATGTACAAAATCTATTATGGTGGGGATTGAACAACGTTGTAAGTACACGTGCTGGCGAAAGTGACAGTGGTGCTATGGTGTTCCGATTGATATTCAAAAAGTATGTGGTGAACCTTGGCTTTGATTTAAATCCTGAGCAAAGAAAAGTAGATGTTGCTAAGAAACCTAGCAAAGATTTGAGCAACAAATGCGCTGCTGTTGTCTTCACTGAAAAGTTATTAGATTTGCTTGAAATGCAAGTGACGACTGCTAAACAAAATCTGTTATTGGCCGCTCAACAGCATCCTATGCACGGCACATTACTCGCTCTCCAATATGTTTTCCGTGAGCTTGACTATGACAGCTCAACGGTCCAGAAGAATTTTAACGACTGGAAAAAGATACACATGCGCGCCATTCAATTGATTGAAGCTGCTTGCGACGCAGGAATGGATGTGCTTTCAGATCCTTCTCCCGAAGGAAATGTACCATCTGATTATCGAGAGGATGAGAACATTGAAGATCCCTTATCAAATGATAACATTGATATTGATGGTGACGATAGTCTGTCTGGACCAAAACACCAAGTCATTCTTAGCTGCTGCTGGCGTGCTGTTAAGGAGGCAAGTTCACTGTTGCAAGTTATGGTCTCTGGTGCACCTGTTTCGCCTGAAGCATCTGATAAAACTATATTTACACATCAAGATTTAGTCAAGGCGGGTGAGCTCTTTCATAATCTTTTGACGAGCATCAGACACAGAGGTGCTTTTTCTTCTGTTTATCCTGCCTATGTTTCCTTAAACACCAAACTTCTAACATCAAGCAACCTAGCTATTTCACGACTTCCCTCTCAATGGTTGCAAAAGGATCTTGACGGGCTGACGTCTAGTAATATCTCTATTACCAGGCGAAGCGCTGGCTTACCTCTTTGTATCCTTGCAATTGTTAGTAGTGAGCAATCCATTAAAAGGGAGCTCTTGGATAAAGCCATGAAGCACTTGATGGCCCTTGCAAGTGAGGAACCGCCTAAGGATGCTGACCAAAGAATAGACCTTCCTCAAGTGCATGCTTACAATATTATGAGATCTATCTTTATGGATTCCAAATTAGGCGGCCACGTGTTGGAATATGTATCAAGGGGTTTTTCGCTGGCTATAAGTGGATTTTCCTCTTTTAGGTAATGGTTGCTCAATGATTGTTGTTTAGAACTAACTAACTTATTTTTACTACAATCCAGCTGGGCCATTCGCAACTGTTCTGTTATGTTATTTTCAACACTATTGCAAAGAACATTTGGTACCAAAAAGACAAAAGATGAACACAGTCATGTCAATACCCTTACGGGTCGTGAATTCTTTGTCAGATATCCTGACCTTCATCCTTACCTTTTGAAAGAACTTAAGATTGCTGTTGATCAGTTGTTGAATAATGCTACTGCTGCAAGTGTTCATCCTGGCCTTTATCCTATTTTGACCTTACTCTCTCGTATGAAGCCATCTGTAGAAGAGGACGGTGAAAAGGAGACAATATTAACACCATTTATCCCTCTGGTTATGCCATGTGCAACAAGCACTATTTACAAAACTAGAGAGATGGCTGCTAGAGCATTAGTTCCTTTAGTTCTTGATGTAGTTCCGACAGCCAAACGACTGATAGAGTTTTCAGATAATATGATGCAAAATGAAATTCATGGAAGGCTAGTTCAAGCTCAATTCCTTTTGCGTGGCCATCTTTACTCCAGCACCAGCAAATCAGAAATATATACACAATTCATCCAAGAAATGCCTGATACTGTTCTCCGTGCTTTACGATTATTTGAAGAAAAGCGATTCTGTAATGTAAATGGCGCCCTTCTTTTACAAATTATCGCAGAATTTTTCTTTGATAATACTTGGATGACATCTGGTGATAAAGATAAGCAACTGATAAATGGTAAGACAGTTTAACTTGAACAATTCCGTTTTAATCATAATCTAATTGTTTTTATTGGTTACAGACTTACTTCAAAACTCAAGCTCTTATTTTGCTGAGCTAAAACAAGCCGCTAAGTCTGCTTGTATGAAAGCTATAAGTGACAGTGAAATGGATGGAATAGGGTCTTATTTGCTTAGACAAGCTGCGTCTAATATCATTCTTTTCAGTGTGCTCAACGAACCAAATGCTGATGTAGAAAGTATCTTGAGCTTGATTGAAGATCGAGATTATGAAATTCGCTTGTTAGCACTAGAGAAATTAGCAAATTATTTTGAAAGATATTTAAAATCTAGTCAAAGAAGTTTCTCGGGGTAATCCGCTTTGCTTTTATTCTTAATTTTTTATTTAACATATTATTTTAGTGATACTCAGCTGCATCACATTTTAGTACAAAGAACTTTTGAAGGAGAAGAGAATCAGAACTGCTATGTTTTGGCCGTCAAACTTTTAATGATCTTGCGTCCCGATTCACCCTATCCTCTTTCTGAAACTAAATTACCATTTACTATTCAGCAGTATTGGAACAAACTGATAACTAATTTTGTTGAAAAGAAGCCACTCTCTGTCAAAGAATCTGTTCTTCCTCTATTGGGAGCTTTACTTAAGCAGGTACAAAACGAGTAAGTGTGTATCTTATCCAATTAATTAAATTTTGAGTCTAGACCTATCAATTGGAAGATAAGGAATGGACTCAAAGTTGCTTCACTATCTGGAGCAATTATATTGAGCATTTTAGTCGAAAGGAGATTACACTACCTTTACGTGAGGCTGCTGTGAAATCCATTCATCATGTATCTCGCTTCTTGTTCTCAGGTTTGGAAGATTGCAGCAGTAATGACGATACATACAGTGCAAGAATTATTGCTCTTACGTCCATAACACAGCTTTTGCAAGACGACGATGTAGACGTTCGTGCTGACACGGCTGATATTGTTTCATATGCAATGCAGTTACAAACACCTGTGCACCATGAACGCGCTCTGGAGCTAGTTCACAAGTATTTAACTAGTATCTTTTCAACTAGCAATGCTTTGAAATCAGCTCTAAAAACTGTGTTAACAAACGAACAAAGCTTACGTGAGTAGCAAATTTTATAAGATTCTAAATGATTTTTTCTGATTTTCTTTTACTTTTGTACATCTTAAAAAAATAGAAACTATCTGGGAAGATGAACTCAATCAGTCAAAAGCACTCTTTGAAAAAGAAAATCCAAACATCTATAAAGAAGACTTAATTGACATTCAATGGGCCAGGGTTGACCTTGACGTGTTGTACTTTAAAGGAGATGATGACATTCGATTCGAGCATATTCAATCTATTTGCGAGCAGCTTATTATATTTACTAAATCTGTCAAATCGATGTCTGCAGTGGTAATTTCCTATTTTTGTTTTATTTAAAAAAAGCTAATTTCATTTATATTTTAGTTCATGCAACATGGCCCCTATGGTGTAACTTCCAAGCCAAGCATATTCATGGCTGTTTACCGAGTGGTATCTGCCTTGCACACCGATATTACTTTATTAGGATGCAGACGTCCAGCCAGTATTCCTGAAAACTTGGTTCAATTATTAAAAGGTTTTTTTAGATCTAATACAAACAAATAATTTTATTAACAAGACAAACGTAGAACTTTTAAATCGACTCAGTGAATTGGATAAAGACTGGTTACATCCTCTACTTTGGCAATTACTTCACGGAGATGAAGGTCTATGCCTTGAAATTAGATACATTTTAAAATACTACGGAAAGTCTGTTTCATTCAATAACATGTTTTTGCTAGCTTCCGATATGAAAACAGTATAAATAAATATAAATATAGATGTTTAGAGATGTTCAAATGAAGAGCTATTAATATGTCACTGTCATGCTTTCTAAGAAAAAAAAAAGAAAAAGAGTAATAGGAAGATGACCGTGATTTTTTTATTTATAAAATGAATTGGAAGACTAATTCAAATGTATGGTAAAATGTATGAGAGGAGTGAGGAGAGAGGAAAAAAGCATGAGTAAATAAGAAATTAAATAATAAGAAAAGGGAACAAACTATATACTCAAATGTATAATTACAACTTATTTAACCACTGCACATGAGGCAAGCATCACGGTTATCTATAGAGCATTGTAATTGTGCCAATCGTCTTTGCTCTGCTTCTTCTGCTTCTTTAGCTGAATCAAATTTATCGTCTTGTGATTCAGATAAAGACATTTGCTTAAGTGCCAATTGATCAACAGTAAACTGTTGTAGAAAAAAGAAACGTTAATCATTTAAACATTGAAGAAGACAATAAAGCACACTTACTTTAATCGCATCTACAGCGGGTCTAGACCTCAAATAATACATGCCCGTCTTTAATCCTTTCTTCCAAGCATAGAAATGCATAGAAGTCAACTTTCCGAAACTTGGTTCGGCAGTGAATAAGTTCATCGATTGAGACTGATCAATATAGGCACCACGGTCAGCCGCCATATCAATAATGGTTCTTTGCGAAATTTCCCACACAGTCTTGTACAATTCCTTGAGTCGATTAGGAATACCAGGGATGCGTTGTATACTTCCACCGTGAGCAATCATCATATTCTTGATGTTATCGTTCCACAACCCAAGGTCAACGAGCTCATTAAGCAAAAATTGGTTCACTACTTGGAATTCACCGCTTTGAACACGGCGTGTGTAGATGTTACTCGTGTAAGGCTCGAAGCATTCGTTGTTACCTAATATTTGGCTGGTACTAGCTGTTGGCATAGGAGCAAGCAAAAGCGAATTACGAACACCGTACTTTTTGATGTTGGATCTCAAAGTATCCCAATCGAGAAAATCAGAGTCCTTTACATTCCACATGTCATGTTGAAGTATACCTTGGCTGATAGGTGAACCGGGGTAGGTTTCATATGGGCCATGCTCTTTGGCAAGTTCACATGAGGCTTCAAGAGCTGCAAAATATATTCTTTCAAAAATATCTCGGTTCAATTGAGCTGCTTCTGGAGAGTCAAAGGGAAAGCCCATCAAAATGAATGCATCAGCAAGACCTTGGACACCAAGACCAATACTAATAAAATAGATAAATAACTTTTAAAAACAAAAAGTATATTTAACTTACGGACGGTGACGCATGTTACTGTTGCGAGCTTCTTCTACTGGGTAGTAATTCACATCAATAACTTTGTTCAAGTTACGGGTGACAACCTTAGTAACTTCGTGAAGTTTAGCGAAATCAAATGTTTTAGTGTCTTTGTCAACAAATTTAGGCAAAGCAAGAGAAGCCAAATTACATACAGCAACTTCGTCAGGTGAAGTGTATTCAATAATTTCTAAACAGCAGTAAAATAAAAATGAGATAAATAAAAACTTTAAAGTGCCTCATTTACCTGTACACAAGTTAGATGAAGTAATTGTGCCAAGGTTCTTTTGGTTTGATTTTTCATTACAGGCATCTTTGTAGAGCATGTAGGGCATTCCAGTTTCAGTTTGTGCTTCCAGAATGGCGAACCAAAGTTTTTGAGCTTCAATTGTTTTTCTAGCTTTACCTTCGTTTTCGTACTTTATGTAAAGAGCATCAAACTTTTCACCATAAGAGTCCCATAAACCGGGTGCTTCATCAGGACAGAACAGGGACCACTTTCCATTTTGCTCGACACCTAAACAAATTCAGTGAGTCTCTTTTAAACATTTATAAAACTAAAATATTAGTATACTTACGCTTCATGAAAAGATCAGGTACCCATAAGCCCAAGAATAAATCGCGAGCACGCATTTCTTCGGCACCGTTGTTTTTTCTCAAATCTAAAAAGTCAAAGACATCCACATGCCAAGGCTCCAAGTACATGGCAAAATTTCCATTACGTTTACCACCACCTTGGGTTACAAAACGTGCAGTATCATTAAAAACTCTCAGCATAGGAATTACGCCATTAGAAGTACCGTTGGTTCCAGCAATGTAAGAGCCTGAGCCACGAATTTTTTGTGCAGCAACGCCTACGCCACCAGCTGCTTTTGATATACGCGCACAGGTGGTGAGTGTATCGTAGATGCCTTCAATACTATCTTCGCGCATTTGAACTAAGAAACAACTAGAGAGCTGAGGTCTGGGTGTACCAGCATTAAACAAGGTAGGTGTAGCATGAGTAAAGTATTTGGAAGACATCAAATCGTAGGTCTTGAAGGCACCTTCCAAGTCACCACCGTGAATGCCGATAGCAACGCGCATGATCATATACTGAGGACGCTCAACAATTCGACCATTTATCTTTAAAAGATAACTGCGTTCTAAGGTTTTGAATCCAAAGAAATTGAAGTCATAATCTCTTTCATGCTTAATAGCAGCATCAATCTTGCTTGCATTAGCCATAACTACATCGTAAAGTTCCTTAGAAACAAGAGGGCTTGCTTGCTTTAACTTTGGATGTTCATGATGATACAATTTCTGTACAACAGCACTGAATTTATCATCCGTCTCCTTCTGAAGGTTTGAGATAACAATACGAGCAGCAAGCGTAGCAAAATCAGGATGATTGGTGGTCATATAGGCAGCAGTTTCAGCAGCAAGATTGTCCAGTTCAATGGTAGTGATGCCCTGATAAACACCGGAAATGACCTTTTGAGATATTTTAACAGGAATAACATAGTCTTCGTTCAAACCATAGCACAATTTTGATATACGCGAGGTAATCTTATCAAATAAAACCTTTTCTTTCCTTCCGTCTTTTATATCGCGAGAAATAAATTGTTAAGGGGTAAAAAGGACAAGGCGATGGAACATACCTCTTTTAATAACAAACATCTTTGGTATACTTTTTGCTAATCAAGAATGGTTTATGTTTAAGAATTCTACTTCAAAAATTGGAAGTGGATCTTATTTTTTATCTTGGATAATAAAAAATATGAAAGAGAGAAGAGAAAAAAGAAAAATCTTTCAAGTCGCGATTTTTATTTTAATTTTTTTTTTTTCGTGTAAATGAATAAGCAAAAGCGCGTCGCGATGGACGTCACAATACTATTTAGCATCTTTCGTATTTTTTATTATCTGTATATTATCACCGTGCTTCTCTAGCGTATCAATCTTTTGACATGTAATTAAAGAGGTATGCTAGATGAAATTTTGATAAGGATATAAGATGCCTTTCAACTTGCATTTTGTGTACCTGAGTCTGAATTGCAACACACTTATATTGAGCGAATGACATATATGGTGTTAAGTATATTCATAAAAGTGTAGCTTCCTCTCTCTCTTTTGAAAGAACACTGAAAAATGATTAAAGATATGAATACAAATATAATTAATATTAACAAGTAAAACTATCGATTTAATTAAGTCTGATAAATAAATTATAATCTTGCAAAGAAAAGAAGCTTAGAATTTCCGTTGTATTTGTCATCAAGTTTCTACAACTGAGCAATAAAATCCAATAAGTTAACTTTAAAGATAACAGCAGAATTACATGCAGAAAACCCTTTTTATTGTCGCATCACTGTCTTCATTTGCATTGATCAAAGTTGTGAACAATTTGATTTTAACGCATATGGCTAAAAACAATGAACACTACATGACATTCAGTAAGAGTAGGAATGGAGAGCTAGAAATGTTTGTAAAAAGGAAAAATAAAAAAATAATAGTGCCTTCAATTTGGCATACTATCCAAGATAAAATGCACGAGAGATTTTGCTACAGTGACAGCTCTACAAAGAAAGCTAAGAATATTTAATTACATTTTGAAAAATTTCAAAGCATTCCTTTTGGAGTTCATGATAACATCCGCTTTTCAAGAACTTTGTTAAAAAAAACTTGTTTAAGTCTATTTTCATTTATTTGCATCTCTTGTTTCAATGGCACACACCTTTTTGATGGTACCTAAATATATTATCATTTACAATAACAAAAGAAAAGGAAATTACTAATTGGTAGGAAAGCAATTAATGATGGTGTATGTGTGTATTGCCGAGCTTATCTTGGACTTCTTCTATATCTGATCCATCTGTCTCTTCTTCTTCGTCCTCTTCAGTTTCTTCCTCTTCTTCCTCTTCTTCATCATATTCACCTTCAGTAGAATCGTCAAATGCAGTAAAAGCATTTTCACGATTGTTATTTTTAAACAACAAATCGTCATCGTCACTGTCATTAAAATCGCCTTTTTTTGAGGCTTCTTCTTGTTTTAATCGTTCGTCTTCCTCTAATTGTGCAAGGTATTCATTCTGAACAGCCACGACATCAGTGGAATCTTTACATTTAGCATATCGCGATAATAATCCTCTATGTAAATACGTGTCAAGCAAATCAATTTCATTTACTCCTGGAAAAACCTACCCATTGACCTTTTTAAAGGCGTGACCCCATTTAAATTTGGATAATAAAGCTTCACCGTGTTCTGGGAATCCAGTGATATAAAAAATAGCAGCCAAAGCTTCAGCACAGTTTAACTTCCAGGGTTTGCCGTAATTAACAGGATTAGTAGCCACTAAATAAGGCAATAAACGATCTGTAGGCCCTCTGATTTTTGCAAATGGAACTTCATCTAGTCTTGCCCACGAGCAATCAACAACACCTGCGCCATACAACTCTACAATCTTTCTGTCAGCTGGTGATACTGCCTTTTCACCAACAGGACTAGATATTGTTTGGTAAAGAAAACATTATTTAAATTCGTCTATTTCAATTACCTAGCAACAATTCCTCGGAAACGCTGTCCTAATTTTAAAGTTTTTAACATATCACATCTTGCCAACTTGACTCCAGAACAACGTTTGGGATCACAGTGCTTAAAATCCTATTTACAACAAGAACTTTAGAGCGTGCTTTTATTAATATAATTTTTCTACAGATACTTTACCCACATTGCCACAGGCATAGGAATACTTGATCCGCTACTTTCTTCTACTTATTGATCGAATTATTTCACTATTTTTTTTTGTAAAGAAATCATTTAAGTTTGCTTACAGTTTCCCGGTTCTTCTTCACCAGGAGTCAAGTAGCTAGCTTTTGCATAGCGATCGTATTTAGATCCTTTAGCAGTGCTTATAGATAAAGTAAATATTATCTCGTAAAACTTGTTTTTCAGGAATAATTTCTACTCTTACCTAGCATTTCTCTTTCCAGTTGCCTTTGAACCACTTCCTTTGGAGCTTTTACTGCCTCGAGTATAATCTTCTGAATTCTTTTTACCCATTTTATGAATTAAAAAAAAAAGCTTAAAATATCACAAACCAAAAAAATCTTTCAAATAGCAGCTGAGAATAAAGTAATTCATATGTATCCTAATGATAATCAATGCTTCTCAAGCTAATTGTACAAAATTAGTATGAAAAAGAAGGTCATAGAGAAACCACTCATTTTCTTCTGGCTTAAACCTTTTCAATTTACCTGTACTCTGTGCGTTTCCGTTCATAAACTATAAGTCACGTCATCAATTTGAAAGAATATTTAATCGCAGCTTTATTCCACAAAATTCATCTATTCTTTTCTCTCTTCTTTCTTTCACAAGACATACTTTCTTCTTTTATATACAATGTCAAAAGATCCTTTGTCACTACTTCGTGAATCAACCATTCATAACAAACCCGTCACATTACTGGACGCTTCCGGATCTATTGTGACTAACATTTCAGATGCAAAGAGCATAAAGTTCAGTGATGATTCTGTATTTCTTCGCGACACACCCACCAACTTTAAGAAGAGTGCTACCTCTGCTGATAGTGAAACATATGCTTTAGATACCTTGATTTTTCTTGTCCAAAATGCTCAGCTGGACAATTCTGCTTATTTTAAAGAATGCCGAACACGACAGATTGAACATGTTTCTATTGTCGACAGAAGAAAGATATTGGATTATCTTACTGGCAAAGTTAATCAACTTCCCAATATTACACAATTAAGCTCATCAGGTAAAATGAAATAAATAAAGATATTATGTACTTTTTATTGAATTCACTTTATAGAAAAAAGAGTACGTGAAGAAGGTGCTTCACAAGAAATCACCAACAAAAAGGCAAAAACTGCACCGCTCAAATCTGAGGATTCTATTAAATCGGTCAAACAAGTCATTAGTCGTGAGCGAGAAACAGTGACTCAAACATCTATTTTGAAAGGAACAAAAAATTTTACACATGCTATTAATTTAGCTAAACAATTGGTTTTTGGAAAAGAAGTTCCAGCTAATGGTCGTCTTAATACCTCATCAAAATCAGGAGGTAAAAAGTACCAAAAAACACCAATCTGTCGTACTGATTTTTTTTTTCAAAGTTTCACAAACAAACCCTTCATCTACTCATAAAGCCAATGGTGCTAAACCAGTAGCGACAAGTGCAGCTGTTAAAGCTCAAAAGTTATCGAACAAGGATAAAATTCCTCTTATTATTGTACCTGCCGCACCCACAGCCAAGTTTACACTCTATAACATCAAGCAGTTTTTGGAAGATCAAATGTAAAAAGAAAAAAGCAAGAAAAAAGATGGAATAATAACACTTTATTTAGATATGTCGACTCTCAAGAGTTAAGAAATGAAGGATTAAAGAAGCCGGAAAGGGTTATAGTTGAACGTAAAAAGCCAAACGGACAATCAGTGCCATATCATGTTGTGGATTCTATTGCACAATTCAAACAGAATGATTGGGATCGTGTATGCTGTGTGTTTGTTGCGGGCCAATTATGGCAATTTAAAGGTTGGAAGTGGGAAAAACCTGTTGATTTGTTTAGCAATGGTAAGCAATAAATGATAAATACATAACAAATAATGATAGCGGATATAAATATAGTTAAAGGATTTCATCCTAAATGGACATCAGATAAAACCTCTCCTCCAGTATCAGAATGGGCTGTTTCTGAAATCAATGTAAGCCATTAGTTTAAACACTTTAGTAAAATTCTAAAACGATTTATAGATACATCGAGACAAGAGATACATGGATAAAGCAGCTGTTTCACAATTTTGGGATGCACTTGACAGCTATAATGCAACACATAAATCATACCTCAATTTCTAGTAAATAAAAAGTCACCAGCGTTCTTTTATTTTTTATTTTCGTTTATTTTTTCGTCTTACACTATGAATAAATTACCAAACTTAATACCACCTTTTCGTTTTTCTATGGTGGAAGAAACACTTTTTAGAGGTGGATATCCTAAGCCTAGAAATAAACGATTTTTGAAAAGGTACAAAGAAATATGCATGCAATATTTTCAACTAAACATTGTTCATTTGCAGATTACAGTTAAAAACAATACTTTCACTAATCCCAGACAAACTGATGCCAGAGATGCAACAGTTTTGTAAAGAAAACAATATTCAAATGATTCATTTGAATGTAGACAAAATGAAAGAAGACAACATTCCTTTAACTTATAATAAAACACTAATGGCATTACAAGTAAAAAATCCCAAAAAGACATTGTTACAAAACACTTGTTCATCTCGATAAAAAAAAAATATAAAGTTCATTATAGATCCAGCCAATCATCCACTCTATATTCACTGTCTAGACGGAGCTGATGTGACAGGCTTAGTGATTGCCTGTTTACGAAAGCTACAAATGTGGAGCAACTCGAGTGCGATGAGTGAGTTTGCACGCAACTTGCACACCAACGTTATCTCGAGTGAAGAGTTTGAGTTTATCGAGAATTTCAAGAATTTTGAAGTGACGATACCTATCACGCTTCCCGTTTGGTTATGGGGAGGAGAGGTCAAGTTTAGAAAGCATTCAAGTTTACGACTTAAATTCTTAAATTCGGAAATGATGACAGAGGAAGAAAGGGAATTGAAGGATTTGAAGGAAAAGAGAGAAAAGGAAAAGGAAGATTACTATAAAAGGAGAAAAAATGGTAAAGAAATGATGGCTCAATACATGCGTGCTTAATATAACTCATTTAGACTTGCTGGATAACTTATTCGAGCCAAATTCACCTGTTGGCAGACATAGATCAGGAACAAGTAGTGTAAGCAACAGCAGCAGCAGCATTGGTAACAACAATAATAACACAAATGGGGCTGCAATAGCAAACAACAACATAAATAATGTGCCTTTGTTGCCGGTATCCTCAACCTCTGCAGTAGACGAGACATTTATAAATGATATGCAATCAACATCATTAGAATTAGGAAGTAAAAAAGAGACAGAGAATACAAAGAACCCTTATTTGGTAGACGTCGATGTGGATGTGGATGGTGTGATGATGGACGGCTTAGATCAAGTAGAATATCTAAAGCGTGGCGTGACAAGTTCATCAAATCTACACCTTTACATAAACGGAGAAGACTATAATATGATGCTCACAGATGAAGAACTGGCCGAAATTTATGAAGCAGAAAAAGGATCTAGGTTCGATACAGAAGCAATCAGTCGAACATTAGAAGCCTTAGCTTTAGAAGGATTAACAGATTTATGAGTTGTAAATAATAAAAATAAAAATTATAAGCTGACATTGTAATACATGGTCATACCTTCACTTTTCTGGTCTAAATAACCAAATTTCCACTGACCTGATTCATTAAATTGTAGATTGACGGTATAGAATGATGCAGGAAAGAGACGAACTTGATCAACTTGCTTGTCATTCAAGACTGCCTTGCCATGTTCCCATTTTACATAGTGAATATCCCAGTGGGTGCCCCAGCCAATAAGATGCCAGACTACCTTATTCTTTTTAAATACTAGATCTGAAGGAGAAGAGTGAATGAGTCCATTGATAACATCAAAAGAATTAGATTTTCTGTGAGTATCTTGTTTAAGGTAAAGATCAGATATTGTTTTCTTTATATAAGGTGATTCATCTTCATCGGATACTGTCAACAAGTCAGCAAAATGTCTGTCATTCAAGCCGTAATATATATTTTTACCAAAGAAGGAAGTAACAATTTCATCATTTGATATTGTACCTGGTCTATAGATGATGATTGCACCATAAAGGCCCATATAGATATCTGCTTCAGACAAGTGAGAATGATATCCCCATACAACTGAGTTTCCATCTGCAGGTCCTGGTCCAGCCCGAGGTAATACTTTCCAAGTGTAAGTAAAAGTTTGATTTGGCTCAACAGCAGATTTTTCATATCCATCTTTAAAAACAGCTCCTTCACTTTCGAATTCATAGAATACACCCTAAAAGACGGTTATAATTAATTTTAACAACTACCTTCTTTTATTACATGAGGATGTATCGTCAAAGGTCGAGTTGCTTTATTCCAAAAATGAACCACGATAGTTTCTCCAACTTCTGCCTTTAGGATAGGGCCCATGTTACCTTGCCACTTGTATTTCTCCTTTTTCTTTGTAAAAGTAATATCTGTATATTCATAATAAAGAGCTTTATAGTACTTTGTGCCAAGCATATGTGCTGCTATTTTTCTTGATTATTTCCATTTCTTTTTTATAGTTTATTTTATTTACATGGCTTAGAATCACTTTGACTCGCATAATCCCAAATGACTTCCTCTGCAGTAATATAAAAATTGCGAACTTTCTCAACCGAATCATTGTACAATTCCTTTTTTAATATGTCGAAATAATCTATGGCATATACTGTGTTTATGATAAATAACAAGATTTGGAACAGCTTCATGTTTTATAAAAAAGAGAGAGAGTGAAAAAAAAAAAAAAAAAAAAAAAAAAAGAGAGAGAGAGAGTGAAAGAAATTCAATAAACTTTGTCGTCCGATTTATTTTGAAAACTTGCAAACCCAATGGCTTATCCTTGGAATCAACTAAAATTTATCCTCCGCAGTTCTAATCATTATGCAGGAATCACACAGACATGGCAAGTTGAAAGCTTGTGTGACTTCACGTCAAAAAAGGGGGTGGTAAAAGAATAGGATGAGCAGGTGCATGTTTAGAATTGTTTAGTACAACGATACTAAAAGTGATGCTAACTGAAAAAAGGTAGGGTTACCGAATAAAAGTATATGTCAGATCATCTCTTTTCTGCAAACAAAATGAATGAATATGAAGAAATAGAGCACAAGTCTAAAGATATGTACTTTAAGCTCAAGAAGAAGAGAAGTATTGATTGAAATAATTTGCGTAGTAAGTTTATCACCTAAAAAAAAAAGAGTCGATGATATCAGTAAAGGAAGGGTTTTGCTAGTTCAGGTACCAGAATGCAAAGAGCTGTATACGAATATTTTCTATGCTGGTTTTATATAAATTCTATTATATATTTTATATATAAAAGTTGCTTCTCTCTAATTAAATATTATGAAAACGTAATTTTATTACCTATACGCATAATTGATAGTTTTAATAAAGAAAATTGTGTAAATAAAAAGGATTGGCTGTTTATCATATCTTATACACCATATGAATCTCAACGTCTTTAAGAAATTCATCTTGTTCTTTTTAGGTCAATAGCGAAAATGACTTTGCTTTTTATATTTCTATATAGTAAATTCAAAATTTATGCTGGTTTACTTGATAAAGATCAAAGAACACTAAATAATTTAGAGCTTTTAAAATTAGGAGTATTGATATCAGGCATAATTAAGGAGAATAGAAATCAAATGTAATAAAAGTGTCATTCACACACACACACATACATATATTACAATCGTATTCATAAAGTATAGAATGTTTTGTACAAGAAAGAACCATTTTCTTGTGGAAAATACAAACAGATTCTTCTATCGCTTATCAGTCAATCCTTACACCCAACTGTGCATTACTGAGTTTTAAATTACCACCAAAGTACGAAAATTTCACATCGAAAATATCCGGTAAAGGGCTGTGTGTTTATTATGCCGAATGCATAGTGTGGCATATCTTTGGCGCCCTCTTTTTTTTTGTTATTGAAAAAGGAGAACATGTTTTATATAAACCACATTGTAAACTAGTATGTACTATATGCCCAAAAATAAAGTTTCTTTTTTTTAAAATGAACAAATATTTAATGATATAAATAATTTACGCATAATGAATTTTTATGGAGGAATTTTGTTTTCCCTTATTTTTTTAAGCTCCAAAAGGGGGGAAATCTGTCAAATAAGCAACTTTATACTAAAAGATCAAAAATCGAAGATTGAAAGAAAAAAAAAAAGGGGGGGAGGGGCAAGGTGTGACAATGTAAAAGAAAAAAATGATGTGTTCTTTTAGACTCTAAAAAAGGTTCTTTTATTAAATAAATGAATGAAAAAGTAAATAGATAGACGCATATGTGCCTTTCTTTGTTTTCTTTAAATGTTTGGAAATAAAGAAAAGAGTTGAATGTAGTACAACTTGATTTATTTTACAGCGGATTATCAAAATATACCAAAAAGTATTCTATTTTGTTCTTTTTGTTTTTGTTATTTTTTTTTTTGCTTGAAAACGGGGGGGGGGAATCTTATTTTCTCTCCCTTTTTCTTTTTTTATATCAATTTGTATGATTCGAATGATAAATCAATACAATAATTTGAAATATGTCCAGTAATAAACAACAAAAAGAAGTAGAAATATTCTTAAGTCAATGTGGATTATTACAGTATTTTGATGTGTTTATTGAAGAAGGATTTGAAAGGATTGAATCATTATTAGAAATAACTGAAATTGATCTTATACAAATGCAAGTAAAAAGAGGACATAGAAGAGTAAATAGAGAATAAGGATGATTTCATAGGATGTTAACGTAATGATAGTTATTACAAAGAGCAGTAGCCAATGCAAAGGGAATACCACCCAATGTACCTTTAAATATCGAACCCACTTCTGTTAATTATAGTTTATCCAACAGCAATAACGACATGAATAATAACACTGCTTCTGATCCAATCACTACCACCACTTGTACTTCACCATCCATTCAAAATTCACCCATCACAAGTACCTTACAACCTTATTCACAAATAGTAGAATACAATCATCCTTATCCATCGGCAGGTACGATGAGCGCACAAAGTGGAATGTCATCCACTGAAGAAGAGGCAGTCACTAGTGACAATGTGCACCGATTGTGGAAAAGAAAATATCACAGACATCCTAAACCAGATACGAACGCACCAGTAAAACCACCTTCAGCTTATGTCATGTTTTCAAACGATATAAGAGCAGAATTAAAACAACAGAATAGATCTTTTACTGATTTAGCCAAGATCATTGGTGATCGGTGGAAGAGCATTTCAGCAGAAGAAAAAGAACTTTATGAAACAAAAGCATTAAAAGCAAGAGAAAAGTATTTAAAAGAAATTGAAGAATATCAAAAAACAGATTCTTATAAAAGATATCAACAATACTTGTTTGATTTTAAAGCTGAAAATGAAGCGGCTGCTCGTCCTGTGGGTAGACCAAGAAAGAAGCAGACTAATAATAAATCAGCATTAGATGATAATGCGATACAACCACCAAGACAATATCCATTTTATTTATTAAATGCTGATAATAATAATTCTAATCATCAAAACAGCGAAAATAATAACACATCTTCAACATGCAAGTAAGAACAAACCAAAAAAAAAAAAAAATTATATATAAATCTGTATATCTTCCTCATCTCTCCCTCCTTTCTTTCCTCATTTCTCTTCATTCTATTGTATGTGCTGTATATAAAATATACTGTTCATTCATGTATTATGTGTGTATTTATAAACCAGATAAAAAATCACCTAAACTACCATTATTACTGCTATTGTTTGTTTGCTGTTTGGCTAATAATGCTTTAAGATTATTGTTTTTGCCCTTGTTCTTCTTTTTCTTGTTTGTTTCTTCTACTTTGACTACAGTCTGTGTTGTTTTATTTGGTATCTTGTCTGTCAGTGATGTGATGACTGTAGTAGGAACACTGGATGGTTTTATCTTCATTTTATTTTTGAATGAACCGTGAAAGATCTTTACTCGTCCACATGTTAAGCAAGTAGACTCTACCAAATTCTTTGTTTGTTTCTTCATCTTTTTCTTTTCCCTTCTATTTTTTTGTATGATATTCACTCTAGTATTCAAACCGGGTATGGCTATTTCTCCACAGCTTTGACAGGCAAGTCTTTCGATTTGTTTTGTTGGTTTCAACTCATATTCATTCATCGTCTGCTGAAATTCATTCATATAATACCTTGATAGTGAAGGGCACTGGCTGAACATAACATGGCTCGCATTAAATAAAAAGTCCAGTCGACTTGTTTGTTGAACAGGTTGTTGCATTTTAAAGAAAATAAAACAAAAAAGAAAGAAAGAGAGGGGTATTTGACTGTGGCTTATTTGTACATTATCTTTACATTCAACCTAATCAGATGCCAAATTTTTTTTTTTTTCTTTGTTGGTTTTCACAGAAACAAGGGGGATATCCTTTTTTATTTTTATTAGTTGCCTCCGTTTGATAATGGAAACAATTATAGTAACTATGAATAAACAGTTTTTTAAAAGCAGGGCAATTGAATATTAGAGTATTTATGGTTCTTCCATCGGATCCTCTCTTTCATCCTCATCTTTAGGATGACGCAAAGCAGCACCCATATGATAATGCATAGCTCTCTTGCGAAGGAATTCTTCATGACGCTTTTTTTCTATGATAGCCAATGAGTTTTTTTTTTTTAGATTTTTTTTTTTTTTGCACTGTTATCACAAATGATGAGTACCTTCTTGTTTTTCTTCTTCTGTCTTGTTTTCATCATCTACTTCCCAATCATCATCACTAACAGATACTCTTCTACGTGAACCTTTTGACCCATTAGAGGTAACACTCGACTTGTCTGACTCTGTGCCTCGGTCTAAACTGAATCCGCCAGGTATCTCTACAGGATCCTGTTTAGTTTATATAGCACCCTTTATTTCATATAATAAATCTTACCATCTAAATTAAGTACTTGATCCGTATCTGCATCATAACGTACATAGGGTGTCTTTGGTTCGTTTACTTTCATTGTAGAATCTTTTTGTGCTTCTGTTAATTCTATATTGGCTTCATCCCATCTCAATCTAATTAAAACTTGTCAACCTTTTATTTTAGAAAATAAATTATTATTATTACCTAGTTGTCTCTGCACTAGACTTTGACTTTTTTAATATCCCTTTAGGTGGTTTTGCGTTTAGATTAGGTGAATGACTCATACTTGTTTAAAAATAAACAAAAAATAAAATAAAAAGCGTGTGATAATGGTTATGCAAACCGGTGTTTCAATTTATAAGGAAGCCTTTATTTTTTTTTTAAATATATTTATCATCCATCACAAAGAATACAAGTGCATCGCTTTCTTTTCTTTTTCTAACCACAGCAAAGATTACAATCCCCCCTTTTTTTTTTCTTAGTTTTGTTTGATTTTTCCTCCCTGGCTGTTGATATTGTAAAAAGTTTAGAGAAAAAAAAAAAGTATCCTGGTGTCCCATCCGTCTCTTTTGTAAAGTCAAGTCTAAATCCTCTGATTGATCATCCTATGAATGTATCATCAACATTAGATTATAAAGAATAAGATACAACATATCAGTGGATTTCTTCAAATACTCTGTACACACATTTTGCTTTTACATCTCTTTACGTGACGCGCCTTTAAAGTTTTCTTTTTTTTTTTTTTTTTTTTTTTTGTAAAGCATGGAATACGGTATGGTTGTAGACATTGACAAGAAAGAGAGAGAAAGAGAATAAAAGGAGAGAGTTTACTTATTCCTAATTTATATTTCAGAATATACTGAAAATAAAGAAGATAAAACAAGAGAAGAATATAGATTATGGAAAAAGAATGCGCGTTTTCTGTATGATCTTGTCATTACTCAATCACTTGAATGGCCAAGTTTAACTTGCCAGTGGTTTCCTGATGTAGAGAACAGACCAGACAAGAATTATAAAACACAACGACTTTTGTTGGGTACTCACACCAATGACGATGAACCCAACCATCTCATGATTGCCTCTGTTCAGTTACCCAAAGACAGTCAAGACATTGACCTTCGAAAATATGAAGAAAGCAGCAATGGTAAAGAAAGATTATTTTAGATGAATGTGTTATTTAAAAAGGAGGGGGGGAGTTGATAGAGATTGGAGGTTATGGAGCTTATAATAATGCACAAATTCAAATTACACAAAAGATTGTTCATGAAGGTGAAGTGAACCGTGCTCGATATCAATATGAGAATCCGAATGTGATTGCAACCAAGTCAAGGTCTGGTGAAGTTTATGTTTTTGATAGAACGATGCATGCTTCTTTTCCAAAAGAAGACGAACCTTTTAGTCCTGACCTGAGATTGGTGGGTCATACGGAAGAAGGGTAAAAGGAGAAAGAGAAAAAGGAGAGGAGGGGGGAACTGATGGATTTGATTAGGTATGGATTAGCTTGGAATCCACATCGTACACGATCTACTCATTTGATTAGTGCTGGTTTTGATGGTATCATTGCTCACTGGTAAATAAAATAAAGAGATTTAAATAAAGTCTAAGATGTTTGGTAGGGATATTGCTGCAGCTTCAAAAGAAAACAGAGTACTTTCACCACTTCAGACCTATAAAGCACATAAATCAAGTGTGTCTGTAAGTCATTTGATTTGTTTTTGATTGATTCTGATTTTTATTAGGATGTTGGATGGCATATGAAACATGATTCAGTGTTTGCATCTGTTGGTGATGATAAAGAATTGATGATGTAAGTAGTAGGAAAGTGATAATAAAGAATTAATGATGATTATTTAGTTGGGATACGCGAGATGAATCTTATCAACCTATTCATCATGTCAAAGCACATAGTTTAGAAGTCAATTGTGTCGAATTCAGTCCTGGGAATGAGTGGATTTTGGCCACTGGATCTTCTGATAAGGTAAATAAGGGTGGGAAAAAGGGGGTGAATGATGTACTTATTTTAGTACAGACAGCTGCTCTTTGGGATTTACGTAATTTAAATCATAAATTACACGTATTGAAAGGACATCAGCAAGAGGTGATACAGTTATCTTGGTCACCTCATCACGAGGCAGTCTTGGGTACAGCCAGTAACGACAGTCGTGCTTTTATTTGGGATTTGGCAAAGATTGGTCAAGAACAGAGCAAGAAAGAAGCAGAGAATGGACCACCGGAATTGATGGTAAGACAAAGATGACAAGAGAATCCTTTATAACAAATTCATAGTTTATTCACGGAGGACATACCAACAGATTATCAGATCTCTGTTGGAATCCTGCTGAACCCTGGATGTTGGCTAGTTGTGCAGAAGATAATGTTTTACAAACATGGCAAATAGTAAATAGATTCTTTTATTCCATTTTTTATCATCTCATCCTCTCCTTTTAGGCAAGTACAATCTATAGTCAAGAACCAAATGAAGAATCAGATGCAATGGAACATTAATCTATAGAAATCATCACTCACTCTCACTTTTACCTTTTATAGTATTTTTTTTATAAAAGGAAATCATTGAAGGAGGAGGAAGTGACATATTTAGAATTTATGAAAAACTGTGATTAAGCCCAAAAGAAATTTAATTTCTAAAAATGAAAAATGGTTTATGTTTTTAATTCAATAAAAAGAAATGATTTGACTATAAACATAATAATGAAATCATTGGTTCCTATCAATAAATTGATTGCATGCATAATGATAAGTGTGACAATCATTTCACTTTTTTACTCAAAAGGGAAGAGAGCAAAAAATAAAGAGAGAAAGAAAGAGATAAGGAATTCTAAACGGAACTAATCGGCTTATTTAAGAAAATAAGGAGGAGGAAGAGGGGGGGGGGGAGGGAAATGAAATAAAAAAAAGTAGTCACTGTTATTGTCAATAAAAAGATTGCTTATTGGTTTGGATGTTATTTTATATTAAAAACTTGCTTATCCAATCAGCTCTACTCATCGAATTCAGGTACCAAAACAGACAAGAAGGCCCATTTGATCCAACTCAGCCCACTCAGGTTGTAAAATCATCAGCTGGTCTGTCTTGTTCAATCCTTCTTTTAAAACCACGAAAGAATAGAAAGACCTATAATGATCTTTGTATTGAGCAGATGATGAAAAGAAGATTTCTATAAAAAGAAATAAAAATATCAGCCAATGAATGAAAAATTTATAGAAAATTAATTTTTTTGTTATCAGATTGTGTGTGTGTGTGTGTGTGATAAGTATTTTAAAAGATAGATCCTATCTACCAATCATATGTTGATGATAGAATACACTGAAAAGATAGTACAAATGTTTATTGATGATTGGTTTAAAAAGGGGTAATGTTTTTCCTGAATTAAATTTTAAACTTTTGAAGAAAGAGTGAGTGAGAGAGAGAGAGAGTGATGCCTAATAAAGTCTTTCAATGACGAATTTGATAACACGCACGTTTTTTTTTTTTTTTTAATTTTTTTTTTCTTATTTCAGTGGGAGTCTAAAAAAGATAACACTGTGACGATGGATTCAAATTGCGCATAAATACCAGAATCCCCTTTCTCTTCTTTTCTCTTTTTATCTATTTTTTATGTCATAAAGCTCAAACAATGGCAGATCTTAACTGGTGTACTTTTTGTGATAAAGCAGTCAGTCCCTTTTCTGTAAGTAAATCAAACAAGATTAGATTTAATTATTAACTTGTTCACAGGAATCACTTTACTGCAGTGAACAATGCTTACGTGCTGATGCCCTTCGTAACCATCCACTCTTAGGTTACACATACCCAGAATTCACTGATTTTCCTCGATCGAAATCAACCAAACATTCTTCTTCATCTTCCATTTATTCTTCACCTTCAAGTTCACCTTCTTTAAGTGCATCATCCACATCATCTTCTCAACCTGACTCAATCAACTTTTCTCCTCCAAAATTTCATTTACCTTCAACTCACTCTTTCACTACCAAAAAGAATCATAAACACATCAACTATCTTTCACTCTTTAATTAATACACCACCTTTTTCTTTCTTATCTTTTATTTCCTTATTTGGAAAGGTTCAACCCTTCCCTCCTCCTTTTTTTTTCCCTTCTCTTTTTTTCCCTTCTCCCTTTTTTTTTATTTGTAAATACACAGTGATGACCAAGAAAAAAGATAAACTAGTAAATAAGATACCAACGAATAAAATCTTGTAAATATTTTAAAAAAGTATTTTTGATCATTTCACTGAATTCTATTTTCTTTTCCTACCCCACATCGATTGTGTATCAAACAAATTCTTTTGGAATTCACACATCTGACTCACAATGCAAGCTTATTATATCGTATCATCCCCATAAAAAGATTCATAAAATGACCAATCAGTGAATAAGAAAAAAAAGGAGGTAAAGAACTGTCTCATCTTTTCAGTCAAGAAATGGATTGATCAAAGCGTATTTCCTTTTTTGTATAAAAGTTGAAATTGAAATATTCTTTCTTTAGCTATATTTCTCACGGCTAAAGAGCATTCATCAACTTTCTTTAGAATAAACAGGATGAATTCTTATCTTGTGCAATAATAATAGGATGTGACACCACTTTACAATCTATATTTTATGCTATAGACTGAAATTACCGCATCTTGTATGACCCTTTTTTATTATTGGTAACCTATCTTTTTATTTGAGAATAACTATACTAGACCACTTTTTTCCATGTTCTTATTTAATCCTCTTGTTGAAAATGTTCTAGACTTCAAAAGAAAAAAGGGGGTGTAATATTGAACCTATTTGGTGATTCTAATTCGGAAAATCAAATCATTCGAAATGTGTTACTCTAATGACGCGCTTGTACATCATTTTCTATTCAATATTTTTTTCCTACCAAAAAAAACATGATGTGTCTATTAAAACAAAGTGAGATATTATTTAACACTGACAAATGATCTCAATCAGTGAATAAAAGTTTAGTTATTTGATTCTGAAGCCAAACTATCACTTTCTTGAAAACAAATCATCCAATCTTTAAAGTAAACTCTGTGTCCATAAAAGATCATGAAATAAATCTCAAATATACTCAAGTCAAAAGGTCTTGCAAATGTTAGGACATAAAAACCTTATTGAACTCTTTTCGATATGTTATCAATAAAGATCTTTGCTTTCATCAAAAAGAAGCAAGTTATAAAGGAATCAAGTTGACAGAGTTCTTTCTAGAACGTTTAATATGGCTATAGGGAATAATAGACAAGAGGAGAGGGTTGTTGTCTGACTATAAACAAATAACATGCTGCTTTTGATGAATATTACTTTATAAAACATGTCACCAAAATAGATCAAGAAGTGGTATCCTTTAGACATGCCCTGAGACCATTTGCAGTTTTCCAGTCATCTTATTTCCTTTACTCCCAAAATAAATGTTTTCTGCCCGAGGATTATCCTCACAGTGTATTTCTAAATTCCCTCCACCATCTATTTAACGCAGTAATCTGTTAAAACATCTTCTTCTGCTCTGACAACCCCATCACTGATTTCATTTTATATCTACTTTGCACTCAATAATGCGGTAAAACATTATTTCCGTCTTATTGTCTTTTTTCTGTTTATTCTCAGCCATTCCTATTCATCTTTGACCTTTCTTGTTTCCGGTTTTATTTTTATTTTATTTTATTTTATTTTTTTCTATTGCAATTTCGGTAAATGAAGTGGCCATTTGGAAATAAACCAAACGACAAGGAATCAGGAGATCTACTGTTACAAAAAAAAGACAGTAGTGTGTCAAATACTACAACACTTGTTTCTACTCCAGAAGAACCCAAGTATAAATATTCACTTCAGGAACAAGACGATGAACAACCAATGGACTTGGGAACCTTACAAGATATATTCAGCTTCAGCTTCATGAAAGGTCGTCCGATATTTAATTTTATTTTGGCTATTTTATGGAGTATTGGATTACCTCTTTTGCTTTATAACTTGTTAAGACCATATATCGGTCAAGTCCTCGCAATGGTTTCTGCATCAGCACCACCATTAGCTATTGTAATGATGTAAATTATAGGATCTTATGCTGATGATTTTATAATAACATCACTTTATAGACGCATGATTAGAGATCGTACATTTGATCCTCTTGGCTGCGTGGCTGGGTTGAGTTTTCTTATTTCCGGTATTTTGGTAAAATACACCCCCAAAAAAAAAATGAGGCAGCAAATAATCTAATAATCCCCTTGAGTAGTCCATTGCTGAGCCAGATGAAAAGATTTCAACTATCTGTGAATCAATCATACCTTTTATTTTGGGTCTTTCTTGTATCATAAGTATAATTCCTATCAAAATAGGCTCATTTGAATTGAAGCCACTTGTATTTCAATTAGCTAATCAAATCATGCCGAGAACAGAGGATGACGAAGAGCTTAAAAAGCAAGATATTCATCGGCTAACAAGAAAATCTTTAGGTCAAAAAAAATTAGATTATTTGTATGACAACATGGCAAGATTCCGTCAAGATATGAGATACATGACATTTACTTGGGGAATATTATTGATCTTGTCATGTATCGTAAAGGTCGTTATTGTCTTGACAAGCTCAAGTTTAACAAAGGCACAACTCTATGGATGGATTCTATTTGGTCTAACAACCTTTTTCATGACAGTGTTCACTTGGATTTATACCAAAGTCATAAAAGGACATGTCATTTCTCAAGTTGCTTTTTGGAAAGAAAAAAAAGAAGAAGAGATGGATAAGACTGTAGAAGCAGCTCATAATGCTAATTGGGGTGTGAACACAATGTCAAATGCTTATGGACAAGTCATAGGATTCATATAATCTAATTTTAAAAAAGTGGCTACAAATTCAACATGATCAAAAGAGGTCTGATCTTTATTTAAATAATAAAGGCACCTATAAATCTAAAGCATCATTATCAACATGTAAAACTTAAAGCGTAGCTTATGCATAACAGCCCAAATAACTACAGGATTTTCACTTCGGAGTTGCACGGATATTGTATAAACTACGTGTACGATTAAACAGATTTTTATTTATAAATAATTAAACCTCTATTGGGCGCACGATTGTAATATTACATCTTTTCCGCCCGAGGCAGTTCATAAAGTAAGGATAGTGGTGACTAAAAAACCCTTTTGGGATCAAGGGTAAAAATGCTTTGGAAAAAGTGAAAAGGGATCTAAACTACGTGTATACTCTTTCCAGAAAGTAAATTCGCTCTTGTCGGAAAGTAAATACAGCCAATGACGAGAACAGAATTCATGTTGCACGACAAATAAATTCGCCCTGGTGGAAAATGATTTCATCAGATGGCAAGAACAAAATTCATGTTGTACGAAATGTAAATTCGTATTCGCTGACAAATAGGATGTCTTGTTGCCAAGAATATTTAGCCTTGGCATCATTGGATATAAAAGTGCACACCAAGTACTCCTCTTCCTTTTATTTCTCTTCCACAATTACACCAAAACCGCATCATAATGAACATTCAATTCTTGTATGAAAATGGGAAAGGTTCTGTCGTCGACGAGTATGGCAGGGCTGAACCGATGGATTATATTGTTGATGAGGAGCAGTTTCGTCTTGAAACATTGAGTTCTCATACACAATACTTAGCTCAACTACCTCTGGAGAACGAGAAAACGGTAGAGGCAATGCAAGTGGAAAAGGAGGTAAAGCCTGGCAGTGATCTTGTTATGGGGGAAACATCTATGAAGCGAAATTATACACGCTATTCTGATCAGGATAAAGTGAGGTTCTTTAAGCTGTTGTTTGAGAAATGTCTGAGCGCGGCTGCTGCTGCTGCAAAACAGCTTGGGATTCACGTTCGTACAGCGCAAAAATGGGCTGAACAGTACGAGAGGGATCCTGATAATATCTTTGAGAAAAGGAGAAAGACTGGTCGTCCACGCATTCTCAATGAGGAGCACAAAAAAAGTTATTCTTGAGTGTATTGATGCGAACCCTTCAGTCGTCTTGGACGACCTGATGAAGCACTTACGACAAGTATTCACAGAATTAAAAGTATCCAAAAGTACCTTGTTTGATTTTGTAAAAAAGCACTGCATCTTGTCTCTCAAAAAAGCTCGTTTTCAACCCGTAGATCGGAACAGCGAGGAAAAGATTCAAGAACGCCTGGATTGGATTCATAAATGGGAAAAAAACAGACATGGATTTTACGACCAACTGCGTCTTCCTTGATGAATCTGCATTTCATATTAATTTGAAACGTAGTATGGCATGGTCAAAGAAAGGCTCCCCTGCAGTGGTCACAGTTCCCAAAACACGAGCAAAAACAACAACCATTTTAGGTGCAATTTCTGCCCAAGGTCTGATTAAATGTAGCCTCAGGCTTCCTCAGCCTCCATCCAATAAAAAGAGAAAGCGAGGAGAAGACATTGGGCGTGTGAGCAAAGGGACAGTTACGGGACACTATGTTAGTTTTCTAAAAGCCACGATGGATGAAATGGACCAGTATCCACATATGAAAGGCCATTACCTCGTGATGGATAATGCTCCAATCCATACATCGGTTGATATAGCTAAATATGTAGAATCTCGCGGTTACCGCTGTGTCTATTTGCCGTCCTATTCTCCTGAACTTAATCCAATTGAACAGTTTTGGTCAGTGGTTAAGAG
Organism: Rhizopus arrhizus; assembly: GCA_024220505.1. Taxonomy (NCBI): domain Eukaryota; kingdom Fungi; phylum Mucoromycota; class Mucoromycetes; order Mucorales; family Rhizopodaceae; genus Rhizopus; species Rhizopus arrhizus. The sequence goes on along the minus strand of JAKZZE010000033.1, from coordinate 26,084 downwards.
TAAAGTCAAACGAAACAAGCTACTGGAAACTGAGACACTTATGACAAGAATCAGTGAGGCATCTAATAGTTTGACGCTGAGCGATTTTAAAGGGTTTGTTGGGCATTCTCACAAATGCTTGGACAAGTGTCGTAACAGGCAAGCACTCTGAAGATCTTATTCATGGTCAATGCAGTAAAAAAAAAAAAAAAAAAAAAAAAAAAAAAAAAAAAAAAAAAAAAACTCGCACAGGATTTCTACCAAAGGATTGCGGTTGCGCCGTGAATATAGCACCGAGTTGCGTTTGGCACCATTTGCTATAGGCTTTCTAAATCGGCCCATGATCACCATATACAACCTTTCGCTGATGGAATGGCATGTCGACGAGCTTGTTCATCCCATAATTGGCGAGCCGAAGTCCCAACAAATGTGGTATTCGTGTTATCCATGCTATCCATGCTATCCGTGCTATCCGTGTTATCCGTGCTATCCGTGTTATCCGTGCTATCCGTGTTATCCGTGCTATCCGTGCCATGTTCCCATATGAAACAGAAATGTATGACAAGGTTTGGATTATGGTCCTGTTCCTGAAATCATCTCCTGAACTGAAACCATCTGTTGAGGCGTATGGGTGTGCTTTACCATTTTAAAATTCCGCTTTTGTCTAGTAAATCCCCCCACAACTGGCGATTTCTTTATCATTGTTTATCAGCAACAGTTTTGTGCCATGACGATAGAACAAAAAAGCCATGACGATGACGGTGGTAAGTAAGGACATTTGTTATACTCCTTTATTTTTGTTTTTTCTTCCTTCCTTTTTTTAACTGGTTGTGTTTTGTAGTGTCTGACGAGATTCTCACATTTCGATTGCCCAACGATCAATTGCCAGGGAAAGACCAATTCGGCAAGCAAATGTTAAAAACTCAAGGCGTGATTGACCTTGTGGTCGGCGAATTATTGGACGTTCCAAACGGAACATACACGTCAGCAGAAACAGAATGGCAGAACTGAAGTGTTTTAAGTATTCAAAAATAGGATAAAGAAGAATTAACGAGACCGAACAATAGTTCTAAAAGTCGAATACTTTTATTAAAGAAAGATTTCAAGGCTATTTATATTAGTTGAGCAAGACCTGAGATTAGATGACAAAAATAGTTACGACCGATATGATTTGACATGTATAAGAAAAATTTTATAGACTGATGTTAATAATCAACTGTTGAGATGAAAGTGAAACTTGGCTGTTTAGGGCAGTGATAATTATCAGGTTCTATTCTTATTCAAACTCATTTGTAAAGATTTAGTCCAGAATGATAAGACTGTATCTTATTGACATGTCAAAACATGACAAGAACGCATCGCGAAGCGATATACTTTATAAGCCTCAGTTGGCAATCCAAAACTCGCTTCCTCCAATCCTCATCGAAATTCAACTCACCGTCAATGAACCCTTTATGCAACGCCTTGTCAGCTATTCACAAAGCGCTTTGAGCATCTACAAAACATATCCTATCGTTTTAATTGTTTGCACCGATCGCGTCTCTCCTATCCAACTTATGGCAAAGTTCAAACCTATTTCTGGAAAACCTTGGATGTCTTCGCTCCTGGCCACTGATTTCTGGGCACAAAGCTGCTTCATTGTGTCGAAACTGACTTTATCGAGTATTGCGCCTTCTGATCAACTCACACCCCTGCAGGCTTTGTCCTCGTTCCTGACCGAAGCCTCTCCAACGTTATATGGTCATCCCTTTGCTGAAAATCGAACTATTCGACAGTTATATCACATTGCCATGGCCATCTCGGAAAATCAATTTGAATGCGATAAGGATGTCTCAAATGTGGTGGACATCATTTGCTACAACAACGAGAAAATACTAATGAAGGCTGATGCTGCGTTATTTGGTGTATCTGGGTCATCCAAGGCAAAAAATCTGATCGAGCGTGCATTGGTTTTCAATGCGGCTGCCAAAAGAAAGTATTGCCAAACTGTGGATTCGGATTCAGACTCGTCGCTGGAACCGCTGCCAAAGTTGAAGGGAAAGACAAGGGAAACAATTCAAGATAAAAAACAAGATGACCTTGAATTCGTGATCAACTACCGGAAAAATCTGATTGGAAAGATGAACTGGAAGACATGCCTGTCAGTTGGCCATGAAAAAAACTTATGCCAAAATTACTCCACTGGTGAATCGCTGCGACGATTCTTTTACAACGCCACTAAAAAATGATTTCCTTCATTCTTTATTCCCTGATTCCCCATATTCCCACTTTCCTTGATTTCTCTCATCGGTGTAGCGTATTCGACTAACGGAAAAACAAAGTCAAAAAAAATAAAAATAACTAGCTGGGCCCGTGATCTCAAAAGATCACACAAACGATTTGATTATACGGTGTTGCGTGGTGTTTTTCTGTAGTTCTCTGTGATTACCGTATTTTGGCAGTGCGACGTCCGGTTTGGTTGTATTGTGACATTCCCCTCTCTCATACTGTACCCATGGCATATTGCGTTGGCTCGGCCTTCGGCCTCGCCCGTGGCAGCAATATGGGCCCATCATACAGTAGGTCTCGCTGCTGTTGCTGGGCCGGGGTTGCGCAGGTTGGCGTTGCAGCTGTCGTATATAAGGTTAAGAGATAAAACAATAAGAATAAGTAATAAGAAAATATACATATATCAGATAATAAGATGGATAAATAAGACAATAGACTAAGAAGCAACACACAGTAAATAATACCACCTATTAAAAATAGGTCAGAGTAAAATACAGATAATATAACAATCAGAGTATATTTTATAGAATCAATACTTGAATAAACCTAGCTACTTTATTTCAAGCATATCAGAAAAGCTTGATCTAGAAAATATCATGAATGATTATATTATAATATTATTGGATGAAAGAGATCCAATGATAGAGTTGGGGCATGGATAATTTTAGGATGCTTCTTCTCAACAACCGTTCCCTCTATAACATATATTATATGAGCTCACGGTAATAAGGATAGATAACATGTGATCTAACTTATTGATTAAAGTCTGTTCTCAGTGTTGCTCAAGATAGATATCAATAGTAATAGATGTTAGCTCTTAAAGAATAAATCTTTATAGAAAATTGGAAAATAAAAACAACATCTAAGATTTAATTATAAGTTCAAGACCAGAATATTATTAAATCATTCGAAAATAACAGTGGATTAGACACTCCACTGAAACCATATCTAGTTAACCACAGTCTATATATATATAATAAAACAACCCCAACCTAATCTTATCTCAAATCTGATTCATCATACGATATGCCGATAGATATTGGGTAAAACTAACCCAACCTCTATTGCTCAGCAACTTTCTCTTATTCTTATAAATACTTGGAAATATCTTATCATTCGAGGTCTTTTTTGGGGTTTTTTTTCTGATCTTATTTTTTTTTTGATCTAATAAAAACCACTACATTAATCTCATCAATTCTTTCGTTCTCAAATTAAATCGTGCTTTTTCTCCAAATATCACAGCAGCGCCCCTGATTAATGGGAAAGTTGGCATAGATTCGTTCACATTTCTACCTTGTCATACATTTCTGTTTCATATGGGAACATGGCACGGATAGCACGGATAACACGGATAGCACGGATAACACGGATAGCACGGATAACACGGATAGCACGGATAACACGGATAGCACGGATAACACGGATAGCACGGATAGCATGGATAGCATGGATAACACGAATACCACATTTGTTGGGACTTCGGCTCGCCAATTATGGGATGAACAAGCTCGTCGACATGCCATTCCATCAGCGAAAGGTTGTATATGGTGATCATGGGCCGATTTAGAAAGCCTATAGCAAATGGTGCCAAACGCAACTCGGTGCTATATTCACGGCGCAACCGCAATCCTTTGGTAGAAATCCTGTGCGAGTTTTTTTTTTTTTTTTTTTTTTTTTTTTTTTTTTTTTTTTTTTTTTTTTTACTGCATTGACCATGAATAAGATCTTCAGAGTGCTTGCCTGTTACGACACTTGTCCAAGCATTTGTGAGAATGCCCAACAAACCCTTTAAAATCGCTCAGCGTCAAACTATTAGATGCCTCACTGATTCTTGTCATAAGTGTCTCAGTTTCCAGTAGCTTGTTTCGTTTGACTTTACTCTTAACCACTGACCAAAACTGTTCAATTGGATTAAGTTCAGGAGAATAGGACGGCAAATAGACACAGCGGTAACCGCGAGATTCTACATATTTAGCTATATCAACCGATGTATGGATTGGAGCATTATCCATCACGAGGTAATGGCCTTTCATATGTGGATACTGGTCCATTTCATCCATCGTGGCTTTTAGAAAACTAACATAGTGTCCCGTAACTGTCCCTTTGCTCACACGCCCAATGTCTTCTCCTCGCTTTCTCTTTTTATTGGATGGAGGCTGAGGAAGCCTGAGGCTACATTTAATCAGACCTTGGGCAGAAATTGCACCTAAAATGGTTGTTGTTTTTGCTCGTGTTTTGGGAACTGTGACCACTGCAGGGGAGCCTTTCTTTGACCATGCCATACTACGTTTCAAATTAATATGAAATGCAGATTCATCAAGGAAGACGCAGTTGGTCGTAAAATCCATGTCTGTTTTTTTCCCATTTATGAATCCAATCCAGGCGTTCTTGAATCTTTTCCTCGCTGTTCCGATCTACGGGTTGAAAACGAGCTTTTTTGAGAGACAAGATGCAGTGCTTTTTTACAAAATCAAACAAGGTACTTTTGGATACTTTTAATTCTGTGAATACTTGTCGTAAGTGCTTCATCAGGTCGTCCAAGACGACTGAAGGGTTCGCATCAATACACTCAAGAATAACTTTTTTTGTGCTCCTCATTGAGAATGCGTGGACGACCAGTCTTTCTCCTTTTCTCAAAGATATTATCAGGATCCCTCTCGTACTGTTCAGCCCATTTTTGCGCTGTACGAACGTGAATCCCAAGCTGTTTTGCAGCAGCAGCAGCCGCGCTCAGACATTTCTCAAACAACAGCTTAAAGAACCTCACTTTATCCTGATCAGAATAGCGTGTATAATTTCGCTTCATAGATGTTTCCCCCATAACAAGATCACTGCCAGGCTTTACCTCCTTTTCCACTTGCATTGCCTCTACCGTTTTCTCGTTCTCCAGAGGTAGTTGAGCTAAGTATTGTGTATGAGAACTCAATGTTTCAAGACGAAACTGCTCCTCATCAACAATATAATCCATCGGTTCAGCCCTGCCATACTCGTCGACGACAGAACCTTTCCCATTTTCATACAAGAATTGAATGTTCATTATGATGCGGTTTTGGTGTAATTGTGGAAGAGAAATAAAAGGAAGAGGAGTACTTGGTGTGCACTTTTATATCCAATGATGCCAAGGCTAAATATTCTTGGCAACAAGACATCCTATTTGTCAGCGAATACGAATTTACATTTCGTACAACATGAATTTTGTTCTTGCCATCTGATGAAATCATTTTCCACCAGGGCGAATTTATTTGTCGTGCAACATGAATTCTGTTCTCGTCATTGGCTGTATTTACTTTCCGACAAGAGCGAATTTACTTTCTGGAAAGAGTGTATGTGCCTTTTTTTTTAATTTTTCCTTTTTATTTTTTTTTTTAAAAAAAAGATAGAAAAATGTCATCTTCTTCTACAGTAAAACAATATAAAACACTAGGTGAAGAAGTGTGGAAGACCAAAGTGGATAAAATAGTAACTTCTTTCAATAATTCATAAGCATTTATTTAAACTGTATTTACTGATAGAATGCAGAGTTGTTCACTTTAACTTATGGTTCTTTAGTTGTTCAGCTCGTAAAAGACTTTGAAGATTACACTGAAGTCAACAAACAATTAGAAAAAATGTAGTTTAAAAATAAGAGTTTGACATGAAACTTTAACATTTTTTTTTTTAAAAAAAAAAGGGGATATAACATTGGACAAAGAATGATTGAAGACTTTCTTGCTCGATCCGGCATCACTCGCTGCTCAGAGTTTAAAGACACTGCAGAAGCAATATCAAAGGTTATTATTTATTACAGAACCTATTTGAGATGCTGTATTAACTCTTTCAATTTAGGTTGGATTCAAAATGTTTCTCAACATCACACCCACTGTTACCAACTGGTCAACTGACAATAAGGAGTTTTCACTTATTTTTGACGAGAATCCCTTGACAGACTTTGTTGAATTGCCTGATGAAGCATTAGAAGGTGGACTGTGGTATTCAAATATATACTGTGGTGTTTTACGCGGTGCCTTGGAGATGGTAAAATAAAATAAAATAGAGAAGCTTTACTAAGAAACATTTCATATTTAGGTTCAAATGCAAGTTGAAGCTCAATTCATAAGCGATACACTTCGCGGTGATGAAGCAACTGAGATGCGTGTGAAATTAGTTCGATACTTGGAAGAAGAAGTTCCGGTTGGAGAAGATTGATATATCTTTGTATACATTTGTTTTTATTAAAAAAAAAAAGATAGCGAGAAAAATAACCAAATCATTTTACTGTGTCTTATTTCCGCGAAATCGCATACGTGGATCTATCTATAAAAGACATTTAACAAAAAATCAATAGAATCTTTAACATTACCATTCCTCTTCGACATTCTGCAAAGCTTTTCTTGATACTTAGGCATTCTTCAGGTACATCGTTTTTATGTTCTGGTTGAAAACATTCCTTTATAGTATTTCCTTTCAAAACACATTTCGACTTGAGCATACACTCAATGAGCTCTTCTCTAATCTCTTTACATGAGGAAGGCATCTTTATTATATAAAAAAAAAAGAAAGAAATTATGCTTTGGATCCCCGGTTAAAAATTCTATCTTTTATTACATTCTAAACACACCAAAGTTTGTCTTTTCAATAGGTGCATTTAAAGATGCACTTAATGATAACCCAAGGATATCTCTAGTATCTCTAGGGTTAATGACACCATCATCCCATAAACGAGCACTTGAATAATAAGGATGTCCTTCAGCTTCATATTTAGCACGAATAGGTGCCATGAACTTTTCTTGCTCTTCATCCGACCAAGATTCTCCCTTTTTAGCCTTACTTTCTCTTGTGATTTGAGCCAATACATTAGCACTTTGCTCACCTCCCATGACAGAGATACGAGCATTCTATATAGAATTAATTTTTTTTTCTTAAATAAAGTCAATCCACTTACAGGCCACATCCATAAGAATCTTGGTGAGTAAGCTCGGCCACACATACCATAGTTACCAGCACCAAAACTACCTCCTGTAATCACCGTAAACTTGGGTACTTTGGCACATGAGACAGCATTGACTAGCTTAGCGCCATTCTTTGCAATACCACCAGCTTCTGCGGTAGAACCTACCATGAAACCAGTAATATTCTGAAGGAAGACGATAGGAATACCTCTTTGAGAGCATAATTCAATAAAGTGAGCACCTTTTAAGGCTGATTCAGAAAATAGGATACCATTGTTGGCTATAACACCCACGGGATAACCGTGAATGTGGGCAAAACCTATACAAATCATCAATTTCTGTTCTTTTCAATTTCTCCTCTCCTTTTTTCTATATCTACCAGTCACTAAAGTGGTTCCGTAATGCTCCTTAAATTCAGCAAATCGGCTGCCATCCACAATTCGAGCAATAATATTCTTGCTATCAAAAGGCTTTTTCAAATTATCTCCCACAATACCTCCAATTTCATCAGGAGAATACAAGGGATCTTCTGGGCTTCGCAAGTCCAATTGAGGCTTTTTGACTCTATTTAATGTGCTCACCACTCTACGAGCCAAGACAAGAGCATGCTCATCATCCAAGGCATAATGATCCGTCACACCAGATGTCTTGCAGTGAAGATCTGCACCACCCAAATCCTCCGGACTGATCGTTTCCCCAATGGCAGCCTTGACCAGAGGTGGACCGGCCAAGAAGATCGTGCCTTGCTTTCGAACAATGATACTTTCATCCGCCATAGCAGGCACATAAGCACCACCTGCAGTACAGGATCCCATCACTGCAGCAATCTGGGGAATCCCTTGAGCAGACATATTGGCCTGATTGAAGAAAATTCGACCAAAGTGCTCACGATCAGGGAATACATCGGCTTGTCTGGGAAGATTGGCACCACCAGAATCAACTAACAAAGCAGAAAAAAAAGGGGGGGAAAGAAATGAATTCACTGATTTTTTGTTTTTAGTTTCTCTTTTCTCTCTTTACCAAGATAAATACAAGGAAGGTTATTATCTTTAGCTATTTCTTGAGCACGTAAATGCTTTTTTACTAGATGTTTAAAGGTTTATATATTTTTATACACGCAACTTTCTCTTTTTCAATTACCTGTAATAGGATAATATGAACCTCCCTAGTTTAACTTTAAGTATAACCTCTTGCTTATAGCATATTGCTTTTTTTTTTTTTTTTTTTTTTTTTCTTACCTTAACAGTGGGATCATTAGCTACAATCATGCATTCGACTCTATTGAAACTCAGTTAGTTTCCCACGGTACTCTTTCATCACCATTAAAAACCTTACCCTTGGACGCGTCCAATACCGGTGATAATACCACCTGCAGGCACAGCATCTTCATATAGCTCATAGCCAGCTAAAGCAGATAGTTCAAGGAAAGGAGAACTATATCACAATTTACTTGTAAGCCTTTTTCTGCTTTTTTCTTTTGTTTATAGTTACTTTGGATCTAATAATCGATTGATTCTAATGTACAAGCTGTTTAATATGATATCTTCAACTCATGTACAACTTTACCTATCTCTTGGAAGCATCTTCTTACGAGACAAATGTCTTTGGCGTGCTGATTCCCCTCCACCTTGTTTTTTATTTAGTCTTTTATTTTCTTCATGTATTCACATCAAACTTACCCAACTTGATTTTTTCAGTTTTCAAATTTAAGTCATCCACTAGTTTTTGCATTTTCTCTGCGTTTTCCTTTTGTGACATGAATCAGCAATCCATGTTTCATCTATCATTTCATTTTCTTTCTTTTTTTTTACCTTAAAGGAAGCACTGGCCGTTTCGACAATATTAGGTATCACAGAAGCATTATCTTCATGGAACGAATGATAATGAGACTTAAATAGAGTTGTAATAGCAGGTTTAGTGTTTTTTATGATTCCTGTTCTAACTTGGTTTAATGCTCTCAAAGATAACATTTCGTATAAAAAAAGAGAAAAGGAAAAAAAAAAAAGAGAGAGAGAGAGAGAGAGGATGGTCAATCCACTTATTTTCCCACGCACACCAAGTGGTGACACACGCAGACACATACATAGTAAATATTTTTTTATTTGCTCTAGTATATATTCCCACAGTGTATTCATGAATCAATATCTGACATGTCACTGAAATCAGGCCCATCATCAAATATATCAAGATTTACGCCTAAATTATCATCGCTTTCAAATTCAGCATCCACTTGTCTTTGTTTTATGGATGTTTGCTATTCATTCTATTTAATAAAAGAAATCAAGGGCGTAAGCAATCTTTACCTTTGCCTGATTCCTTCCATTTTGATTTACAATTATTTTTTCAGCTTCTTCTTCAATATCATCGTCATCACTTCCAAAATGTCCTTTTCGTATAGGTTTTTGAGGTCTCTTTCGAATATTTCTTTCTCTTACGCGATGCAAAATGCTAATTGAGTTGTCTATCCTTGTTGGTTTTAGTTCTGTGGTTGTATGATAAGTCTGTGTTCGATTGAACTGTGGTGTGTTGAACATGTGGTATTTATTAGATGTCGTTCTTGGGCTTGTAAATGGTTTGCGAGGAATTGTTTCTCTTTTAGGTGTCTTGGGTGTGGTCACAGCTGGCTATTATTTCACAGTCAATATACAATGTATCATGTACAGTTCCTCTTTTTTTTTTTTTTTTTTTTTTTACTTTTTGTTGTACTGTTTCCTTTGCTTCATAAATAACATCCAAGTAAGGTTTACCGTTGACCAAGAAAGGACGACTTTTCAATGCTTCATATTCTAGCAATGAGCCTTCAAGCTCCATTCTCAACTATACACAAGTTATTTCACGGCAGATCATATAAAAACACGTGCGTTACCTTGGGCAGCTCACGATCGACGCGTTTTCTAAACTTTTCTTCACGAAGTAAACGTCCTGGATCTCGTTGACCTTTTCCAAACAGTCTGTTGGGATCTCTTGTTGAGGCTTCAAATTCTTCAATTTCTTCTTTTAGCTGCATATATTTATCAATACGGTCCAGGATATATTTTGAATCTTCTACTTCAAGTCGAAGTCGTGATATTTCATTTTCATGTGCCTCTAGTACTTCATCAGTCAATTCACCTAAGTGTTGAGTGGTTAGATAGGTCTTTTTTATACATGACTTGTTTTTTACTTGAATAGGCAGGAAGGAAATGCTGTCTTTGAGTTTCTGAATAATACAATTGATCCCACAACAATTTTAGTTCTTCTCTTGCTCTCTCAATAAATTCACCAATACGATCCTGTTTCAACACAAGTAATCTTTGGAGCTCTTGTTCATAACACATCAACTCTTCTTGAGTCAACCCTCTGTTAGCCATTAGAAATACTTCACATTCTTCTTGATCGATTCGTAATCTGTTCCAAAGATGCTTTAATTTTTGCGTTAATTCTTCTTTACGACCTTCGATTTTTTCCTTGATCTCTTTTAGCTAATGCTATCAGTGAGTATAATAGAGTCGCTTTCTTGTTTTTCCTACCTCTGCATTTCTTTGAGCGATCCAACTCATGTTATCGTCCGATACAAACATGTTGCATAATTTCATCTTGTTGGTTGGGTTTGTTTCCAAATGATATTCCATAATCAGACTGTCTCTTTTATTTTGTGTTGTATCCAGGCCTAATGTGGCTAGTATATTACACATCTCATTCACAGAATGATCTACCAAGGCCTTTCTGTTTGCATATTCATGTTCTGCACGCTGTAGTTCATCCTCTAGACTGTTAACAGCTAAAGATGACACATCTATCTCTGTTGTTGCGATCAAGTTCTTATTTACAAAATTGCCTAACGCGCTGCTTAGTGCTCCCAATTGTGTATGCAGTTCTTTAAAATTATTTAGTTGAATCGATTTGCTTGTATTTCATTAGATATTCTTACCTTGTACGTGTAACAGCTTTTCATTATATTTCTAATCATAATAGTGTCAATCAATAGAGAGGAGAAATAAAAAAGAAAGGGCGTTTACCTCTTTCACCTGTATTAATTCTTGTTGCATTTCTTGCAAATTATCTTTGAGTGATTTGTTTGGATCAATAATGGCTGTGTTTGCTACATATTCGCCCATGAGCCGTTTATATGATAATATTGATCTGTGAGTATTTTCAGTTGCTTTGATTATTTCTTGTTTTTCTTTTTCAACAAGTGCGCACTGATCACTTGCAAACTGTTCAATTGCTTCCATAAAACTTTTAATTTTGTCTTCCTTCAACTCATGTGATAGTCCAATTTCACTCGTAGTCAAGTTTATTTTTTCAATTTGATCGTTGAGGTGATTGATAAGTTTATCCATTGAATCTACTAAACAAAGTAAAAATAAAAAAAAATCTTGTTTCCGACACGAAAATAAAAAGTGTTTGTTCCTTCGGTTCCTTCCCCTTATTGTGTATGTATTCTGTAAAACCACAAAAGAAAATTATTTAACGATATAGCTTAAACAGTCTTTTCTTAGGCAGTAAGAGGACTGTGCCTCATTCTTTTCGTCCTGTTCTGTCTCTTTTATGTTTTTCTTTCTCTCTCTCCCAGTTTAAGCGTAGCATCTATTTTGTATGTCCGACTAGGTGTGGTCCTTCAAGAAAATAAAAAATGGTTGCTCTTTTCTCTTGTGTTTAACTGTATTACATATACCCCCAATTATTTAAAATGGTAACCAGAAAAGAAAGACTGTATTTATATAAACTCAACTCTTTTGAAGACGTTTGATGTAGAGGAAACGATAAAGCGTATATCTAGTAAGAAAGGTGTAAAAGCTGTTGTGATTATAAACAGTGAAGGAGCAGCTATTCGTTCAACTTTAGACCAAGAGATGAGTAAACAGTATGGCCATTTGATTGCTTCTCTTATTCAGCAAGCAAGAGCGACAGTCAAGACGCTAGATGACCAAGTACGATAAATACAGCTTTATTTTGTAATGATTATTCACTTTTTTAATGTGTAGAATGACTTGACATTCTTACGTCTAAGAACCAAGAAACACGAAATCATGGTTGCACCGGGTATAATTCTATTTATCTTTTTTTCTATACACATACTGACTTTACTTGATAGACCAAGATTACTTGTTGATTGTCATTCAAAACCCATTAGAGGTTATGCAGCAGTAGAAGGATTATTGGCTTTAAATAGTTCGATATCTTCTGTATGGATTGATCCTTCTAAATGTCTTCTCAATAAATAGTCATTTGTGAATTTATATTGACAGTCTTTGAATGGACATTCTAATGAATAATTTTTTCTTTTGTAATGGTTATGCCCAGTTATTTTTTCTGCTAATGAAGGCGAATCTTGCTTTGGTAAAGTAGGCACATCTTTCTACAAGTAAAGAAAAAGTTAGATCAAATAAATACCAAATATACAAACTTACTGAAACATGAGTCACTATATGTTTTGTGAACATAGATTTATAAGGAAACCCTTTGCCACATGTATCGCACTTGAAGCGTGTGTCTTGCTCATGTACCACTGAAACATGTGTCTTGTAGCTTCTTTTCTACAAAATTTTGGCTATATTTAGCTTTTCTGTCAATATCACATATAAAAAAACAGTTACCGATTGTAGAATGGAGTTGCAGCCAGGCCACTCGCATTGGATAGGGTCTTGATCTGTATGCTTTTCTTTGATATGCTGTCTCAAGTTATTTTGTTTGGTATAAGTCTTTTGACAGATATTACAAACTATCGGGTGTTCATGTCTAATGTGTTTACGCAATTCTGTCCATTTTTTGAATACAATCCCACATTGATCACAGTTGTATAATACAGGGTCTATTTGATAAGTAAGATAAAACCTTCTAATACATAGCTCTCTTTCTTACTTTTATGGACTCTGTTTTGATGTTTCTCTAAGGCTTGCAAACTATCAAATGTACTACCACACTCACAAACATGAGAGTTTTTATTATGCGAGGCTTTATGCCATCTTAATTTAACTCTCTTTGCAAATACTTCTGTACAACCCGGAAAATCACACTATATCGACATGTGTAAGAAAGAGAAGACGATCTTTTCTTTTTCTTCTTACCTGCAATAGAGGTGCTATGTGTGTCTTTTCATGACGTTGAAGATGTTGTCTTGTTGTGAATGCAGCTTCACAGTTTCCAAAAGAACAGTAAAAGTCCTTAACACTAGAATGGCTTTTTAAATGGACAGAGAGATGAGAAGATCTACGATAGGCTTTACTGCAATTAGGAAAATTACAGACATAGGGCCTCTAAAGTTCAATTAATAACTTTTGACACCAATTAAACGAAAAGGCCCACCTCTCCTGTATGAGATCTTTCGTGTTCAGCAAGTTTGCATAATTTTTTATATGTTTTTTCACAGTAACTGCACTTGTGCTCTATCTTTCGTTTTTTATTATTGTTGCTGTTATCGATCTCTTCCATTAATAAAACAAAAAAAAGAAAAAAAGAAAAAAAATCACTCATTTATTGTGACAGCCAGAAATCGGGCATAATTTGTCTTGTAAATGCCATTAAATAATTTCATCCTTCTTTTGTACATAAAAAAACTCCTTGCACAATCTATTGGTAGATAAAAGCTTCAACTGGACGCTCTTGCTACTGTAATCACCAATAAATACTACCCTTTTAGTTGTTTGTCTTTTGCTCTACCTGTTTTAAATATTTTTTCATAGACATTCACTTTTTTTTTATAGTTTATTATCCAAACAAGATATAAAGATAACTTACTTTGCTAAGCTAAAGATTTTCAAATAAAACGAATGAGTTTCATTTCAAAACCCTTGGGGTATTTAGTGCAAATCTATGTGATATAAAAAGTAATGGTCTTGGATACTTTAGTCATAGAACGATGCATAAAATGAAACATAAAAGATGTAACCAGAAAGTACATGAATATTTATTTAAAAACAAAAGAATAATAAAGAAAAAAAAATTATGAATGATGATTTGAACCTATTTGTAAATTGTTAAATTGTTGACTAAACTGCAACGATCCCATTTGTTGGTGAGATCTTTCAGTTGTTGATGAATTGTTATTAAGAAATGATTGTTTCATATTTTCATCCTTTATTATTTCCCCTTTTTTTGCTGCTTCAATCATTTGCTCTAATTCTCTTATCCTTTCTTGATATTGTGTCACTTCTTCACGTAGTTCCTTAATATGGTCCACAGATAATTTCAAAATAGTGCCTTTATTTATTGCTCTTCCATTCGTATTCGCTTGACCATTAGTTACTGACATCACATTTGAACTTGTCGGCGCTGCTTCTATTAGTCTCTCTGGTAATAAAGCACACAATTCTATCACACAAATATAAATAATTCTTACTTTTCCTTTTTCTTTTTCTTTTTTTACCTTGTATACGGTCATTTATATTTTCTCTTCTTCTTCTTTCAACCGCGTTATGACTTTCTCTTCTTCGACGTCTTTTTTCAAATATCTCTTGAAGGCTTTCATAAATCTATAAGTCATCTCTTTCTCTCTTTCTTCTCATCCACTTTACTTACTTTTTTTGATTCACTTCTTCATCATCATTAACAGTATAATTATCCAAATGACCGGTGGAAGCAGAAGGAGATACAATGCCAGTAAAGATAGGTGACTGACCAAATGAAGAAGTATTTGAATCAAGACTTGTACCAAACCAGTTCTGGGAGTTATTATTATCGTAAGGTAAACCACGGTTAGGAGGACTCATGGCAATAGAAGCTACTGTACCAAATGAATTTTGACGTTGATGGAGTTGATAAGATGGGTTAAATAACCGACTGTTTCGTACAACGGGAACAGCTCCGACTGTTGTATGTGGAGTCCCCATCATTCCATTTGATGAAAAATGATCATTTTCAAGGTTAAAATCTTGCTGTGTAGGTGAATACATCTTTTTGAGAAAGAAAAAGGGAAAATGATTAAATTGAAAAAAAAAAGAAAAATAAAAAATAAAATAAAAAAAGAATAAAAATAATAAAAATAAAAACAACAAAAAAAAGGGGCGAAAAAGAGGAGTTTTTTATTTCCTTCTTTGTTATCACAATTCAGGCTTTTTCATAAAAAAAAAAAAAAAAAGAAAAATAGAAAAAAAAAAGGTTTAAAACCCGCCTTTTCCCACCGAAACAATTAGGGCTAAAAAGATATTCATCAAAATGAATCGTATTGCCCAGTTGAATAAGCAACTCTACTACATTAATCTATAACTGAGTTCATGTAAACTATGATCTTGCTGACCTTAAAAAAGCTGTAAGCTCTTGCTTGGATGACGACATCTAAAAAACAAATCCTAAAGTACATGAAAATGCGTTTGGTTAGGAAAGTCATTAGGTCTTTGCTGCGGTTGAACAAGTTTAGCTGATACACAAAATACATATTATTTATTGATCATAGTGGTTTATAATTCTTCTCAATTATAGTAAAAAGAGCCATTACAGAAGAACATGTACTAGCTTGTTTATCACAAAAGCAGCATTGTCTGGTGAGTTTAGTAAACCTGTGAATAAATTCGACTTCTTTTCATACACTATTTTTTCTTGTAACCTGTTTAAACAATCATATTTGTCTGTACTAGTAAAAAGATTGTGCCATTCATAAATGATTTGTTTTGTGATAAATCCTATTTTCAATAGCGCGTTATCTAAATTGGTTATTTTTTCCATAGAGATGAATATCATGTTTTTATAAATTCTTTATTACAGCCAATCATGTATAACATATACTTCATTTATATTGAATTCGCTCTTCATCAAATTGCTTGGTTCCTGGTTCCTTTTTTTTTTGTATTGAAATGTTATTATAAAATAAAATAGAAGTAAAACATTATTTATATATAAGCTCATATCGATGAATAATATTAGTACTCAACTTTAAATGATGTCTTTATAAATTGTAAACGTAAACTATACCATTGCTTGAAAATGATAAATGTGAGCCTAATCAGTTATCACATTAGCAAGATCACTGTCTCGAAAAAAAAATGTCCGGTATTTTATTCCGGTCACAAAAAAATCACAATTAAGCTGGTTGAACCAACCAGACTTTATAAGAAACGCTTTTTTCAATATTTTTCTTTTTTTTTGTTTTTTTATTAAATATTTGTAAGTAAAAGGGCAGGACGATTAAAAACATATACTTACTTTAATTATGCCTGCATAGATCATTGAAGACCCAGCAAACTATATAATAATTAAGAAAGTAAATTCAGGTATGACGTTGAATGACGACGCATCCTTTAATAACACCCATTCTTTTCAAGTATTGGACAAGACACAATTAAAACCGACTCATCCTTCTTCAAAAGTGAATGTTGTTCAACTTACTTCCACTACAAATACTTCACAAGAAATGTGGGATAGAATGAAACAAGATACAAAAGAACAAGACCAACAAAAGCAACAGCAACAGTCTATTGTGGTCAAGACAAGTATGTTTGAGTTCCATTTCGAATTTGGCTCGAAGCGACCCCCAAGAGCCCCGGTAAATACCGAAGAAGAGGATGATGACTGCTATTGCTCGGAGCAAGAGGAAGATTTGGATATAGAGCAAGATGATGACATGTCAGAAAAGGAAAGACAAGAGGAAACCCTATCGGAAGGTTATGTTGCAGAATATGAACATTCAATTGTATCAGAAGAATCATATCAAGATAATACAGACAGCCAGTTAATGAAAATGATTGATACAAAACAGTTACCATCAGCTACTGCTGATGCTATGGAAACATATGAAAACATAGGAGAAAACATATATATTGGCTCAGCAACAGGAAGATCTATGGCAGAGGAATCTATGCCGTGTGAATGTAAATATGATCCAGACCTAGATGACCCTTCTGAAGCTTGCGGTGATGATAATGCTTGTATCAATCGTATGATGTTTATGGAATGTATCGCTCAAGATTGTCCGTGTGGTAGATTATGTAGAAATAGACGATTTCAGCTTGGACAATATGCTAGAGTTGATGTTATTCGAACTGAAAAAAAGGGCTATGGTTTAAGAGCATTAACTGATTTATCAAGGTAAATTTCACTGTTTTTACTTGTGCATTATTACTGATTTGACTATTGTAGTAATTCATTTATTATGGAATATATTGGAGAAGTCATCACCCAAAATGAATTTTTGCATCGAACAAGAGAATATGATGCTCAAGGGTTCAAGCATTATTATTTCATGACGCTCAAAAACGATGAAGTCATCGATGCTACAAGAAAGGGCTGTCTGGCGAGGTTCATGAACCATTCTTGTCGTCCAAACTGTGTGACTCAGAAATGGGTGATTGGTAAAAAGATGAGAATCGGAATATTCACAAGTCGAAACATCAAAGCGGGAGAAGAATTGACTTTTGATTATAAATTTGAACGATACGGAGCTGTAGCACAAAAATGCTTTTGTGGTGAAGTAAACTGTAAAGGATTTATTGGAGCAGCAGCAACAAACGAACACGTGGAAGAAGAGGTGTTGACAGATTCAGATAGTTCCTCAGAAGATGATAATGAAGTGAATATTGAAAAGATTCAGCCTCTGCAGGATATGGATAGAGTTCAAGCGTTTGTAAAGAAAATGTTGAACTCAGTTGGAAAACCAAAGCTGGTCAACAAACTTTTAATGCGATTAAAATTAACAAATCCATATAATTCGTATGGAAGAGATATTTTGAAAATGATTATCCGGTTACACGGTCTTAGAATGCTCAAGTTTTGGCTGGGCGAATGGAAGCATAATGACACCATTGTATACAAGTCACTAGAGGTATTGGAACAATTGCCACTTGCTAATCGAAATGGACTTGAAGACTGTAAACTACTTGATGTGGTCGATCGATTTACTAAACACGAAAATGAAAAAATTAGTCAATTAGCAACAGATCTATTAAATAAATGGAAAGAACTGAAAAGTGTCTACCGCATCCCTAAAAGACCCCATGTGGAGATGACAGACAATAATCATGGTAGCCTTATTACTGATACTATTGATGTTACTGATCATATTGCTATGGGTATTACACCTATTTTGGAGGATACTACTATAATTGCCGCTCCTAATGATATTATCACCACTGCTTCTGCTGAAGGTAACAATGTATTTAGTAGTGAGAAAAAAGAAACAAGTCCAAAGAAAAAGATTAGATTTGAATCGACTAGAGAGCTATTCGATCCAGATGATGACTATTATGAATATATTCCCATAAATACAACAATTGAAGAATTAGCGAGGATAATGAAGTATCCAACATTACCAAGCGATATACCCACTGGACTTACAAAAATAATGTTACTACTGTAAATAGCCAAAACGATCTGTACGATTATTATAATTATTATTATTATTACTATAATTATAATTATTATTGTCCAACACAAGAACAGTCATCATTACCTGTGAATTGGCAGTTAGTCATGAATGAAGATGGATCAGGTTATTATTACAATACACTTACGCAACAAGCACAATGGGAACTACCTCAAGAAGATCAAGCTCATGTTGTTCCGCCTACTTCTTCTCCTCCACCATTTCCACTTCCACCGCCACCACCACCTGTCCTTTCTCCTCCACCGCCTCCACCTCCTCCTCCTTCACAGCCTCCTCTTTCACGATCACCGTCACCTCACCCTACTGCTGGGAAAATATCAACGCCTGCGGCTAGCATAACTGAAGAAGACGAAGGTTTAAATGAGATGAACTAAAAAATGAGATTGGAAAAGTGGTTATAAAATATTTGAGTTTAACAAATCAACAATGTTTATGGAAAGGTGACAAACACTTGTTTAAAGATATGGCAAGAAAGGTAAAGAGTATAAGAAGAGAAGAAGAAAAAAAGAAAGAGTATTAACTTAAATTTTGGTTATTCGTGTATAGATCACACATTATATTGTGGATAAAGAAATGAAGTCTGGTAGGAAGATCAAAGCACTAGATAGTAATTTACGTGTAAAGATTGAAAAGTTTATTGATACCTTTAAGCAATTGTAAATAAAAGATGCTTCTATATGTATCATTTTAAATAAATGCATTTTTATTTGTTATGCCTGAATAGACTCTTGTATTCAAATTATAATAATGAGAAGCTCTATAATGTAACAAGCATGTTAAAGGATAGGGCATACTGATTATTTATTACATTTGTTTGAATGATAGGATACAAATTAAATAATATCAAAGGAAGTTATTGCCATTAGAGGAAATCGTAAGGGCAATGAAAGAGGCAATGCCCCTGACTTTGTCTTTTCCTATGCCTATGAAATGTTCATACTTAATATTATTTGAAATTAACAAGCATCATTCTTCAATATTTATATGGAAATAATTCATTACTCTCAATATGAATGCTTCTTACAGCAAGTTTTTAAAGAAATCCCAAAATTTCCTATTTGAGCAGGTTTATTAAATGTCACTGCTCTTTTAACAATATATAGACAGCTATAGACATCAAGTCTTTTGAGTAAGTCTGCAAGTACTTTGTTCTTCAATAACTGTTTGGTTGCTTTCTTGCCAGGCAACAAAAGCAGAAAGCAGCAAAAAGGCTATAAATTTGATTAGAAATATTGGCTGACATCTATAAATATATAAGCCGGTGATTATGAAACTATTTGGGCAATAACGGATAATACATGATTATAAAAGTCTTGTCGCAATTATACAAGTAAAACACTGCCGTTTCTAATTTATAGCAAGCAGTAAAAGAAATACATTGTGAGGGAGCGTGAATCTTTTCTATACGTTGTACATAAATATGCGAAAGTTATGAGTAGATAGTAAATTGCTTTCAATCTTCTTACAAAGAAAAAAAGGGGGCATCACAATAGCTGGCTTGCAAATCTCCTGTCGATACTAAAAGTATCTTAGAATAAATGAACTTTGGGAAAAAGAAGTCAGCTACTTAAGCAATTCAACATCTTGCTCTTTTACTGCTATCAGATAAAATTAACACGGTTAATGCTTCAACAAACAAGGAAGTAGATATAAATGAAAGCGAAGAATATAACATTTTATACACATTCTAAACGATTAAGCACATTAAAATGAAGAAACAACTATTTAGAAGTGACGCCTTTAGTCGGAGTACGGCCTCCATATGATCAAAAACTTTCCCACTGCATTGTTTTATCACAATAGAATTTTTTATTATAATTGTTACTTTTTTTTTTGTAAAATAAGTTGGATAATGACTTTTTCAAATCAACTATTATGCAATCTAGTAATCAATCAAATTTAAATAAAACCAAAGCCAACATAAAAATAAAAGTGGTCGAAGAAGGACGACGCCCAAGAAATACGAAGAACCAAGCTGAAAATAAAAAAGAAGAAGGTATTTTGAATAAAGAATCTATACTTAACTTAGCCGACCTTGCAAGGTATAAAAAGAATTGCTTGTGTCTGTATTCTAATAATTCTTTTTATAAAAATAAAAGTGAATCACATGCTTTAGAAAAACAATTGAGTGAGCTTCAAAAGCAACTTAAGATAAACTACTCAAACTTCTCAACAAACAACAAAGTCATATGGCAAGGTAGCTGCTATAGAACAGATAACTGCAACAGAAGAAGAGATAGAATATGTTCGTCAAAGGTACAATAACAACGACATGTTTCTGCATTAGTGACTAACAAGAACACTGAATTAGCTTAAAAAGGCTTACAAGAGAATACTCGATACTGAATTAACTTATGCCATGATCATCACATTGAAGACAAAATATGGAGATATATCTTTTATGCAGACATTGAGGGTATTCGTAGTAAACTACGTCATAAGCCAGGCGATAAAGAGCTAGAAAAGAAGCTACTTTTACGCATCGAATCAGCATTTAAGTTTTATAGAGAGTTGAACAGCAAGATAAAATCAGATTATCACATTGAAGATACAAAAGTATTTGGTATTGAGCAATTTAAACAAGAGGATAATGATACTATAGCACGCCTCTTACAGTTTAATTACATCTGTCTTGGTGATTTGTCGCGCTACCATGCACAGTTAGCTATGCAAAACAAAAACAAAAAGTATACAGAATATTGGGCATTAGCAAAGACATGCTATCTCAAGGCTACAGATGTATTTCGATTGAGCGGTAAGCCTTATTGTCAATTAGCACTTGCATCGATATCGAATGGAAACGCCATCGATGTTGTCTGGTATTATTGTATGAGGTATTCTATCAAAAAAAAAAAAAAAAAAAAAAAAAAAAAAAAAAAATAGTGGGGATATTGGCTAAAATGTTTATTTGTTAATTTAATACAACGTTTTCTAGTCTGGCAGTAAAATTCCCTTCATCAGTTGCAAGGGACAACATGAATTCATTTTATTCAAAACTGAAGCTTGATACTACGAAAGTTTCGGGTGGTGAATCACCTATTGTTATGATATCGCAGTTTGTTGAATCCTTTTTGCACATACACAGGTCAATCATGTTTAATCAGAATGAAGATAATGAAAGTCTTCCAGCTGTGTTGCCTATTACTAACCAACTCGGACAAGTTGTGCATGATCTTGTTGTGAACCAGGATGAAAAACAACTACTACTCTCCATATTCTCAAAACAACTTTGACACGCACAATTACGATTGCAATGATTTCCATTTGGGTTGCTGGAGAAAAGCTAAAAGAAAAAACAAACATTACTCTGCGACCGTTGATTTTATCTTCACAAGTATATCTATATACCTTTGTGTTTTCACTTTTAAGGAATCTTTACCGATCTTCAAGGGAGGCATTTGCAAAAATGGAAGATAAAATTCTGGAACCTATAGTAGATGATGTCTTATTACAAGGACTTTGCATTTGGTCTACTTTTATCTCGTCCAACTTTACCGCCCTATCACAACACTGTTCAGCAGTATCTACTAGACATAGAGACTCAGAAAAAAAGGCATTATTAGATGCTGTTCAATCCTTTGTATCTTTACTAGTCAGTCATCCCTCCTTTCCAGATCCTGTATTAAATACATTACCATCTACTTATCCGATTTCAGAAGATTTACAACTCTTAGGCATTGTCCCTCTGACTTCATTTCATCAAACAGTCGATTTTTTTAAGGAACAGGTTTATGAGGCTGAACAAAATTCGGAAGCAAAAAGACAAGTGCGCTGGGGAAGAGTAAGAGAGATGATCAAAAAGATGGCGGATTCTACAGTAAGTAACATAAAAAAACAAAATAAAAGTTGCTAATTAATTGTTGGTTTACTTACAGACATTCAACTTTATTCAATACAGCCAAGGTGAGCAGAAATATAATATAGTAGATGAAAATGCAAAGGTAAAAAAGGAAAAGAAAAGAAAAGAAAAGAAAAGAAAAATTATGGCATATAAGCGTATTTAACTTGATGTATACAGCGCCAACAACAAAATCGATTCATGAAAGCATTAGCTACTCAACGTTTGATGGAACAAGTGTCCTCTTTAGAGAAGAATGTAAATCGTATGTCATCAATTTCATTAACTAAAAAGGAGGAAAAGACACACAAGGATGTATATACATGTATAGTGGACGTTACCGTTTTCTTGGATGGGCTACCCAAGGTCAAAAAATGGGCTAATCAGTCTCCTGGACAAAGCTCATTAGAAATAATTGTCCCGCTTGAAGGTTTGTGAAATAGCTTAAAAGCATGTATAGCGTAAAATAACCTATATATTGCCATTTTGCTGTAGTTATTGATTTACTAGATGATTATAAGAAAGGAAGTTCACACATGAACTTGCAAGCAAGAGAATCAAATCGTTATTTGGATCAAAAACTGCTTGAGACAAAAGTGAAGGAAACAATCACCACTTCTTCTCTTCGTACACAAAAGCTTGGTGAGAAATTATCTGATTGGGACCATGCCGAAACGTATTGGATTGGAGAGGAAAGTGAAACAGATAAATTGGATGAACTACTTTTGTCTGAACATGAAAACAATGACAGTAATGATGAAGATGCTGCATCTGTTACAAGCAGTAGCACTTCTAATAGTAGTATTTTGGTGCCGACATCAAGAAGAACCAGGGATGAAGGTTCTGATATTGAATCATCAGATGAAGAGGAAGTGTACGATTATCAAGATTTAAAGGAAGAGGACTCAAACGATGGTGAAACTTATACTTTTAACGATGTTCCTATGAAGTATCGTCAAATCCTTAGCTGCTTATTATATTATCACAGTAAAATACAAGAAACAGCTGAAGAGAATCAGCCAGAGAGACTTGCCCTTATTACTAATGATGAAGACTTAGCTTATTGGGCAGAATTATTTGGCGATCCAAAAACTCGCAAGAGATTGCTGGTTAAAACAGTAAACGATTGGGACAACTTAATTTCCAAACCCGACTTTGAAAAATCCTATGAATACACTTGGAAACATCGATGAATGAAGTACATATTAAAACATGTGCTTTTATTTAACGAAGAAAAAAAAGGACCTCCTTATTGCTTCTTGGCAGCCTTGACAGTTGAGGCAAGAGCGAAACGACGCTATAATAAAATAAAACTCGGATTTAAACATATAACCCTTTTTTAACCTTTCATTTTTCTGTTACCTTGTTTTTCAACTTGTTCAACTTGAAGCGGTCGAAATCGGACAAAGAAGTACGAATCTTGCGTTGTTCGATCTTCTTGGCCCAGGCGGTCTTGTTCCAGGCAGCAATGACATCGCTCTTTTCCAAAGCCTTCTTAAGAGCGGATTGACCGACACTACGGGGGAGTTTCTTGAGAACAATGGGAGTCAAAACCAAACGGCGGTAAGGGAAAGCTTGACGAGCAACGCCAGTGGTGGGGCCGTCAATGAGAGCCTAATAGTCATTCCCAATTCAGTCAAACTTTATCCAGATCGTTATTATAAAAGACTTACGCGGTTGTGGTCAATAATATCAACGATGACAGCTAATTTGCCAGCATCAGCACCGTGGTTAATAAGGACAACACGGCCAACTTCGACTTGACGCTTAAAGGTACCTTGCTATACAAATTTAGTTTAATATCCATTCTATTTGCAATTTAATTCCCTTCATGTCCTCTTCTCTCTCCCCTAATTTCCTATTTTGCCCTTATTCCCCTCCACTCTTTTCATCCATCTTTTTTCAAACATCCATTCTCCTTTTATCTATTTTTCTGTTTATAATAATTTTGGACGGATACGTACAACCATTGTTATGGATTATATAGTCAGAGAAAGAACGGTTGATAGTTCAGTCTCATGAATACATTTACACGCAAGATAGAGCTTTTCCGAAGCACAACTGAGATTGAAAATAGTCCGACAACCAAGAGGGCTTTTCCGGACAAACACTAAAAAGATGGTAAGTGGCTTAGACATGTAAAAGTTGAATGTCTTGCAGAGTACCAAGCTTTTTCATGCATTTTTGAAAAGAAAGGCGAAAAACCATTTCTCCGATGACTTAAATTTCCTGATTAGGACTTCAGTTGATTTTCAACAATGGTATAGATTTGCAAACTTACTTTATAGCAGATGATATAAAAGACATTATAAGTATATCCGGATCAAATTTTCTTTCCGCTTCTAATATATTTATGAACATGTAGAGTCTTAAAATTATTTTGAAGTCATCACCTCTTTTTTAGCTTAGTCACTACACATAACTAGCTATTTTTAAGAAAAACTTTGTATGTACATTTTTCAAAATAACAGTAAACTGATATATCTCCTCATTTAGTGTCATCCTTGTGCAGGGGCCATGCTAATCTTCTCTGTATCGTTCCAATTTTAATAAGTGACAGAGGCTCAATGAGCATGTCGATATATCTCCTCATAAAGGCTTTACTACTTGATACTTATACACTATTTCCAGAAATTGAAGTCGCATTTTGTGAAGTTTTATAATACAATTTATATGTAATTGCGACAAGTCACGGCGACTTTAATTTCTGGAAATAGTGTACTTCCATGTACAGCTCTTTTTCCGCTTTCCATCACTTTCCATAGATTCTTGCCTTATTTGGAAAGCTATCCACAACAACAGACTTGATCCATGCCAACTGTAAAGCAGCTACAAGCAGAACTCGCTGCAGCTAAGGCTGAAATCACCCGACTCAAGCAACAAAACGCTTCCCTCCTTGAGCGATTAGCTCATGCATCCAACGCCGTTGCTTCTAAGAAACCCGCTTCCACTTTGGTCTCCTCTCCACCGGTACCTCCTCCACTTACGTCTCCCTCACTGGCATCCGAAACCTCATCGCAACCCAAGTCTCCTCAGAAACGTCCTCCGCCTTCCGATTTGGGTTCTTCCTCTCAGAAAGCTGCCAAGCTTAAAGCTTCCACGCCCCTTCCTAGTCAAATGGCTGCTGCTGGCACCTTCAGTGTTCGCTCGACCAACCATAGCTACAAATTCCTATACCTGCCTATACGCCGCCGCCTTCCTATAGGTCAAATACGCTCTCGTCTACGACAACTGAATATTAATACCAGGCGTATCCTCAACATTCATTACCCCGACCGCGACCTTGTTGCCCTCCTAATTCATAATGATTACGAAACTGAACTCCGTTCGCTATTAAAGAACTTTGAGATCCCCGTTCAAGATGATTATGATCCTTTAGACCCCTCGAACCTTCGTGATCCTAAATACGACGACTATGACGAAGCGGACAGGACGTGCGCCGCACGTGGCCTGTTTCTGTGTCGTATCCTTCGTGCTCTCGATCACCTTAGAGGCCCTATCAAGCGGGCTGTAGCCAGTTTCTTCGCTAACAAAGGATATATAGATCGTGGCGACTTTCCTGAGCTCTTTCCCGTCAAAACACATGAGCTCTACTTACTGTTTTCTCAATAGCCTCTCTTTCTGGGATCCATTTCTCTGTCCCCTTTCTTCAAACTATAACTTTTTTACCCTCAATCCCAGAGGGGTTTTTAGATACTTCTTTCACTCTTTGAACTGACCCGGGCAAAATTAGTATAAAAATACTGCGTGCCCACTTGGGTTTAATAAATAAAAC